>OZ035869.1:3184129-3509743 GCA_964034905.1 Itoplectis maculator
CTGTCGTCGCGCCACCAGCAGCAGCAGCACGAGCGTCCGACGACTTATCGTCCGCCGATATTCCGACGCTCCGACGATCGCGTCCAGGTGATCCAGGCGCTGGACTATCGAATTCCCGCCAAGACGCCGACGACGCGTACGGACGATTATTATTCCTCGCCCACGTCGACCACCGCCCAGCGATTCGACTTTGATGATGGCGACGACGACGCCGTCGCTCCGTCCGGACGACTCGCCGCTCCTGCGGCGTCGTCGACGACTCTCGACGACGAACTCGCGGGACTGAACGCCGGTTCGACGCTCAGCGACGACGACGACTTCGGCGCACGCGCAGACGGTCGCGCCACCACGCGGGCCTTCCGGCCGGCGGGTAATCATCGCGCGCAGCGACCTCTCGCGGAGACTCGACGCGTCAGCTTCCCCGGCGCCTCGGTGTATCATCGCGTTCGCGGCGACGACGGCGACGCGCGGTCCGCGGCTCTGGCGGAGTCGGAGGAGCAGCAGCTGCAGCAGCAGCGTCAGCAGCAACAGCAACAATCGTCGTACGCGAGGCTCAGGAGCTTTCAGGGAGATCAGCGAGTCGACTCGTACGTTCGCTACTGAGACTCGCCGACCCCCTGGCAAATATGCCGACGGAAAGCCGACAATCAACCGACTTGGCGGTTTCGGACGTTTTTTTTTAAATAGAGGTTCGAAAGGGTTACAGCTTACAACTTTGAATGACCTTGAATTAAATTTAGCAGCTTTTACAGGTCGGTTTGTCGCTCACCGACCGTAAAATGATATGGAACCAACTTTTCCTAGTTACGATTGCCGGTGTCGATTTGATTCTGCGGAACTTTCGGTCAAGGTTATTCAAGGTTGCAAGTTGTCGTCGAAACTCGGTCGAAAAACGGTCGAAAAAACGACCGTGACCGATGTGTCGGTCACACGGTCGGTTTGCGGTCTACATTGCGTCGTCCACTCAGTCGACATGATTGCCAGGATCCGAGGGCGTTTTTTGGCGAAGGCGAATCGCGGCTCGAAGCTGAAAATTGAGAAACGGAATTTTTCTAACCAAAAAATAATCGTATTTTCGTCGAGGCGCGGGTTGCGCAAAATTGTTTCGAGTGAAAGTTCTGTGATTCGCCGGTGAGACGAGGAATCGGCAGCGTATTGAGAGTTGAGAAGGATTCTCAGCGTTGGAAAGCGAATTCGACGACCTTTCGTCGTCTTTGTCTCTCTCTCTTTCTATTTATCTTTCGCTTTCTCTTTCTTTATCTCTTACCATGTTTTATTACCGGGACGTCGTTGTTGGGCGGATTTCGGAGACGAAAAGGGAAGCTCGACTGTAGCGGAGCTGCGAGTCCCTTATATTTTATTCCGCCCGACTTGGACGTTCTCTCGACGCTGTCCTCCGGTTCGGCAAACCTCCCGCCCCGTTTATCTACTACTTCCACCCTCCCCTCGTTTCTCTCCTTCTCTATCTCTCTATTTCTCACACCCACCCCCCTGAGTCTCTCGACTTTCGCGAAAGGCAAACGGATCGAACGGTCAGAAATCTTTTTGTTCGACGACGACGACGACGGCGACGACGTCTGCGACGTTGCACCCGGTGCGTCGCAGCCCTCGGATCCTCCCGTCGACTTCTCGCGTCTCTCGAACATCCGGACGGCGGAGTTCTCGCCAACTACTTTGGAAAACTTATTTTCGCACGTCAAGAACGACAACTCTGAGCCGCTCCCTTTTTTTTCTCTCTCTCTCTTCCACCTATTTTTTTTCTTCATTTTCTATATCTGGCTTTCTCTCTTTCGAAATTCTCCCAAATCTCGCTGTCCAACGTCCTATTATTTATTTAACACCTCGCGGGGCGAGCTCGCTATTTATTATTATTATTATCCTTATTATTATTATTATGCTTATTTTCATATAGACAAGTTTATTTTTGCAAATTACCAACGAGTTACCGTAGTTTTTACACACCTGGAGCTTCGGATAGATTTTGTAATATCGCGGATTTTTGCATGTGTATTTGCATCGATAGAATGGGAGGAATTTGTGTGATAGAAATTTTCACACAGTTTCACACGTTCGGCTGCCGCTGCTTCTCGCGTCGCAAGCGTCGCGCATTTGTCCCGAGTAAAATTGAAACGTCTCACCGCGAGGGGAAAACACGAGAGAGCCTCGGGGGCTCAGTGGCACCGACGACGAGAGTGGGTAGCATTTGCAGTCGGAAAAGTAAATACCACGCAGCGTCGTCGTAACACCCGACGCTTAAGAAGGGACTTAACCGGTGACGACGTCGACGACGACGACGTCTAAAAACATCTATTCACCGCTAATTCCTATTGTTCGGCCCTCCGTAATGCATTTTTAACGAAAGCGACTGTCGATTATTATTATTTTTTTTTTTTTGAAACAAATTATTTTAGAAATTTGAACATCTTTTTTTCTTGCAAATTGAAAATGGAAAAAAAGGAAAAGTGAGGAAGAATGCGAAATGAGACGGAATATTTGATACAAATATTCCTCGACTGTGATAAGATGAAAGAAAAAAATAAAGCGAAGGCTCATGCGATCAGGAATACAGATTGACGTGTCCTATTTACTTGCCAGGAGGCGAACGATGATTTGAGTGTCGCATATTTATTGGATACTGACAGTCTGTCTCTCTATTTTACGGTCCAGGCCAGTACATCAATATTATTATTATTACGAATATTATTATTTTAAATTATTATTATCCTATTGCAAAGAAGATATATATATATTTTGTTATACCATTATTTAATCTTGCCCACAATTTTTTACCACGAAAAAAGTATTTACACAAGAAATGATATTTTTGTATTGTTATATTATTATTATATTTTATTTTCGTTGAATGCACGCGCCCTTTGTACTTTTTCATTAGTATGCTTCGAATAAACGTGCTTTTGCATTAATCGTATGGATTATTTCGATCCCCCCGAACCCATCCCCCATTCCCCCCGAACACGCAATCCCATCGACGCATAATTTATCCGCGACCTGAGCCAATGCGTATTATCCATATTTTTACCTACCGTGCTTATTACGCAAAACGCAATTATTCGGGAAATGTATTATATTACATGTATATACGTTTGGTTCGATTTTTTTTACAGTCGAAGCTGAACTGCGAGGTCCTCGAGGACAGCCTGGCGTTCGAGGTGCGATGGGCCGTGGCCGGTGACAGCATCGTCGTTCAGCTGGTCGGAAAACTCGGTGAGTTTTGGTACTCGGATTGTTCGCCATCTACAGGATGATTCAGATTTTATATTAAATCATTTTCTTGATAATTTTCAGGAGCCTTCATATTTTTTTTTCTTCATTAGTAAACGAAATATTTGATTATTTGAAAATTTATTTCCGGTCGCCCTATACAGATGGAAAATCCCTCTTTTAAAAAGTTCATGAGTAACGGAAAGCATTGTTAGCAAACTATTCGAGCTGTGATTGGCTGGAACTCTCAGACCGAGTCCAAGTTCATTTGTCCTTGATAACTTTGACAGTTCTGTCAAATATCGTATTTTTTTTAATCACCTAAAAAAGGATTGAAACCAGTGTTTTCAGGGGTAGAATATGCGACTTGAGAACGATGGTATAGGTTAGAAGTCAATATTTTGAAAAAATAAATTTCGTGACCCCGATTTGGGCGGTTTTCGGCCCGGCGGCCAGATCTACGATTTCTGACAAACTGTTCGGCCAAAATTTTTTTTTTTCAAAATCAACTAAAAAAGAGTTGTAACCAGTGTTTTCAGGGGTAGAATATGCGACTTGAGAACGATGGTATAGGTTATAAGTCGATATTTTGAAAAAATAAATTTCGTGACCCCGATTTGGGCGGTTTTCGGCCCGGCGGCCAGATCTACGATTTCTGACAAACTGTTCGGCCAAAAATTTTTTTTTTCAAAATCAACTAAAAAAGGGTTGTAACCAGTGTTTTCAGGGGTAGAATATGCGACTTGAGAACGATGGTATAGGTTATAAGTCGATATTTTGAAAAAATAAATTTCGTGACCCCGATTTAGGCTGTTTTCGGCCCGGCCGCCAGATCTACGATTTCTGACAAACTGTTCGGGCAAAAATTTTTTTTTTCAAAATCAACTAAAAAAGGATTGAAACCAGTGTTTTCAGGGGTAGAATATGCGACTTGAGAACGATGGTATAGGTTAGAAGTCGATATTTTGAAAAAATAAATTTCGTGACCCCGATTTGGGCGGTTTTCGGCCCGGCGGCCAGATCTACGATTTCTGACAAGCAAAACGACAAATTTCTTTTTTTTCTTGCGATTTACCCCTTTAAAACTTTAAAAGAGCGCAGCAGCGCGAAGGTATCTCGGGCACGCACGCCAGCGCGTGTGATTAGCCTAGTTGAGAAAAAAAATTGATGTTAAATTTGAGTCATCCTGTACAAATGAAATTTGCTCCAACGACCCTCCTTTCCTAATTATAATTTTAGAAACTATAATAATGGAAACTTGATAGAAAAAAAATGGATATTAATTTTGAGTCACACTGTACAAACAGAATTCGCTGTAAACTATATACGGAGACTCGGAAAAATTCTGGTCAACCGCGCCCGAGCGTCGGGAGTCTCTGCCGGCGAAGAAACGCGAAAGTTTCTCGCAAAACTCTCGCCGCGTCTGAGCCTCTCGGCTTTTTCCACTGCGACGCGAGCCCGGGGAATGAATCCCGAAGTTTGAATATTCGAGGGAACTTTTTTTTTCGCGTTTTAGTCGAAACGCTCGGTGGTCGCGATTAATCGACGCTCGATGAATTTCACGTCGACTTCGCTCGCGGGTAGAAAAAAAAATCATGTCACGTGGGTCAGTCGCGACACGAGAGTCGAACGAACACATATGCACCGCGCGGCTCGACTCGTCGCGGCGACGCAACGCTGGTTACGAAATGCCAACGCGTGCGCGCGCGCGCGCGCCGAGAGAAAGGAGCACGATGCTCCCGGATTTTACGGCGCTGCCGGGCAGCGTCGATTTTCCTCGCGCGTATGTTTTCTGCGGCCTTCAAGGTCTCGCGCTACGCACCGATTCGCACAACTCTCGCTCTGAGGGACAACGGCGGCCGACCGTTTGCTCGATTTTTCGATTAATTTAATTTTTTTTTCCATGCATTCTTAGCTTGCGTTTTTTAAGTAAGATTAATAAGTAATCAAAAACTGTAACGAATGATTTTTACACATATTTGCATTCACAGCTAAAGAAAAAATTCATTCACTGCAAAATGCTGGTGATATCCACAGTGAATGCATTTTTTTCGTTTGGCTGTAAATGGAAATGTGCATAAAAATCATTCATTACAGTTCTTATTATCGCAGTCGGCATTTCACATGACCTTAAGGAAAGAAAATGTTCACTAAGACGTTTTTTTAAGTAAGATTAATAACTAATCAAAAACTGTAACGAATGATTTTTACACATATTTGCATTCACAGGTAAAGAAAAAATGCATTCACTGCAAAATGCTGGTGATATCCACAGTGAATGCATTTTTTTCGTTTAGCTGTAAAAGCAAATATGCATAAAAACCATTCGTTACAGGTCTTATTATCGCAGTCAGTATTTCACATGCCCTTAAGGAAAGAAAATGTTCACTAAGTCGTTTTTTTAAGTAAGATTAATAACTAATCAAAAACTGTAACGAATGATTTTTACACATATTTGCATTCACAG
This sequence comes from Itoplectis maculator, assembly GCA_964034905.1. Lineage (NCBI taxonomy): Eukaryota > Metazoa > Arthropoda > Insecta > Hymenoptera > Ichneumonidae > Itoplectis > Itoplectis maculator. Next base: position 3,189,819 of record OZ035869.1, read on the forward strand.
CTAAAGAAAAAATTCATTCACTGCAAAATATTGGTGATATCCACAGTGAATGCATTTTTTCGTTTATCTGTAAATACAAATGTGCATAAAAATCATTCGTTACAGTTCTTATTATCGCAGTCAGTATTTCACATGCTCTGAAGGAAAGAAAATGTTCACTAAGACCCGAGTATTAATTGAGTCGAATCTATTCGCAGATGCCGGACAGTACATGTCGTTCGGTGTGTCGCCGAATCCCGAGAGAAGCGTCATGGTCGGCGGCGACGTGGCGGTCGCCTGGGTCGACAAGCAAACTCTGCAGGGCTACGCCGTCGACTACTTCCTGGAGGCCAAGTCCCAGTGTTCCGGCGGACGTGGAAGTTGCCCGGACACACGTATACAGGTAACGAGAGAGATGCACCTCGTATGCCTACATTGTCTCTATATACATCATAAATATATACATAGTCGATATTATGCAGTGAGAGTCGATCGCGTTCTCCACGCGTTGGAACACCAAAAGTTCGCGTGTTGTCCAAGAGGATCGGAGTCGCGTCGACCTCGCTGCAAATCCCGGTGAGAAATCTCGCAGCGGCCCCGGAGATTTGCATCGATCGCCGACTCGGCTCTCTTCGCTCTTGGCCAACGTTTTGCCGTTGATTGTTTCCGGCAAGAAGATATTTTTACGGATTTTTTCAATTTATTTTTCGCAGGACAACACGAACTCGGTTCGTCTGCTGAACGCGGCGATGGTGAACGGCTACAGCATCGTGACGTACCAGCGACCGTTGAAGGCGAGCGACGAGCTCGATCGGTCGATCAGGACGAACGGCAGTCAGGCGATACTCTGGGCCGTGGGTCCCCTCAACGAGAGAAACGAGGTCAGTTTCCATAGTCACTACCTGAAGACCGACAGATTCATCGAATTCGGCAGGCCGCCCGCGTGGAACTGTCCGATGCCGGACGGGGATCTGCCGCATCACGCGGACAACGTTGACAAGGAGAGCAAGCAGGTGATTGTCTTTTAAAAAATTGTATTTCTTTTTTTTTTTATGTATTCATTTTTCTCATTATCTCGCATTATCATCCTCAGGAACTCGCGGCAACGACGAGGAGACCGCAGAGACCGTCCGTCCAGGCGACACCCGCGCCAGCGGCGACGAGCGACGCCTGGGTGATTCCGCCGATCCAGTGCAACGAACCGGACGACGGGGTTTTGTACGCCCAGATGGGACCGACCGGCGGCAAGCACGGATACCCAGCGATAACCGGTAATCCGTCGACGACATTGCGTCCCCGTTGGTGTCCGACGTCGGTACCCGACGCTACCGAATACCAATGGAGAAGAGATGAATAGATAGCTGGATAGATAGATAGATAGATAGATGTCCTGGGACAAAATCTTCTAAGAATCGAAGCAGATACAAAAATAGCAAAATCGAAATCGAAAATCGACAATGCAAGCAACAGAAAACCTGTACAAAGTATATGAAACTAAAAACTAAATGGTGCGAAAAATTGGTACAAGAAATGAAACATGAATGCACACAAGAAATATTAATATATGTAAAATAAAAAAAAAACCAAGGATAGAGTGAGAGAGAGGGAGATATGAGAGTGGAGCGAGTGATCGATCTCTAAAGAATTTGTCGATAACCGGTAATCCATCGACGATGTTGCATCCCCGTCAGTGACCGACGACGTTGCTCGACTAGATAGATAGATAGATAGATATTTTATTCTGTCCTGGGACAAAATCTCCTAAATATCGGAGCAGATACAAAAATAGTACAAAAAAATAGACAATGCAAGCAACAGAAAACCTGTACAGAGTATATGAAACTAAAAACTAAATAGGGCAACACATGGGTACAAGAAATGAAGCATGAATGCACACAAAAAATATTAAAAAATGTAAAATAAAAAAAAACCGGAGATAGAAAAAGAGAGATGAGAGCGGAGCGAGTGATCGATCTCTAAGAATCTGTCGCAATTTCTCACGCAGGTCACGTCGGTTGGGGCATCTCGTGGTACATAAACGGTCTCCTCATACCCGAGATTTACGTTGTGCGCGGACGCAACTACACGTTCGTCACCGAGGGCGGCGTCGATCCCGAGATCCCGGCGCGTTATCATCCGTTCTACATCACCGACGATCCCGTCGGTGGCTACCAGCACAAAACTCCCGAGGAACGATCGGTAAGTGTTTTATTTTTTATTTTTTCGTCACACCGAAATTTCGAACGAATAATTGTAACATTTTCTTTTTCTCTCGTCATTCGCAGAAAGTGAAGATATTCGCCGGCGTCCGTCGTCAGCGCGGAAACGTGATTCCCACGGGAACCGGTCGCCTCTGCAACTGGGTTCCCGATCCGAGCCAGCCGTCCGACGATTTCGCCTCCTTCGGGGCTTATCAGCGCACCCTGACGCTCACGTGCGATAACGGCGAGCCCGGTTACGTCCAGTGGACGCCGGACGCCAGCACCCCCGACACGGTTTATTATCAGGTCTGCATTACTTTCTTAATACATTCATTTTTTTTAAATAATTAATCCATTAATTCCTGCATTACATTTTTTGTTCATTTTTTTTAAAGTTATTTTTGTAAAAGTTCTTTTGACGCGAAGTCCTTTTTGCCAAGTTATTTTTGTTGAAGACCAATTGTCGAAGTTATTTAGACATTGAGCTCATTATTATTATGAAATCATGACAAAAACAAATTGTACTATATCTAATGAATTAATGAATATGTACAAATCTGCCTATAAGTGACCGTCAAGAAACCGCAAAATGACGACCACCTTTTTACGGATTTCTTTTTTTTTTTTTTTCTTACGCAAAATCCGCTTTGACTCCCCCAGTGCTTCACCCACCGCTATCTCGGCTGGAAGATCCACGTGGTGGACAGCTGCGACCTGCCGGAGACCGCGGCGTCGGAGACCCGCGAGGTCTACGCGGCTCCACCGTCCCGTGGCGTCAATCCGGACGCGGACATGGAGATCGGCGCGAGTGTCCGCGCCACGAGCAAGGTAACGCCAGCACCCGACTTCTTCTTCGATCATCCTCATCATCTTTATCATCAGCGTCGTCCGCAACCGGACGAGTCGTCGTCGAATCGCTACCAGCTTCTGCGCCATCAAAATTCCCATTACAGTCAGTTCACTAACGACAAAGATCCGCCCGGAAATCTAATAAACGCGGCAGCGTCCGGCATGCATAACATCATCAATCATAACAGCAACAGCGACAATAATCCGCAACTAACGCGAGTCATTAACACAATCGGCGGGGTCGCAGTGGGATACGAGCAGCGCGATCCGTACGAACCGATGCACGCGGCGTCGTCGTACGAGGAGCAAGTTCAGTCGCCGATGAGACCCCCGCTGTACCGGCCGAGCAAGCCAATGTCAATGAATCTCCATCATCTTCATCATCATCATCATCATCATCGTCATCCTCAGCATCTCGCGCTTCTTCATCGTCATCCGCTCGCTCCTCATCATCATCATCACTACGGAATGAGATCTCAGCAGACGGATCACGCGTTTCCGACGACGTTCGTCGTGAGGTCTCATCCCCGAGGAGCGCCATCGCCGTCGGCTGCACCGATGTTCTACCGCGAGACGGATTCGTCTGTCGGTTGGCCGACGGCGTCGTCGTCGTCGAGCAACGACGTCTCCGCTGGTTCACCAGTTAACGGCGATTCTGTGAATGTTGCCGGTCAGCAGGAGCTCGATCAGGAGGTCCACCAGTCGGTCGCGATGCCGGTCGTCAGCTCGCTGGACACGTCTAACCAGCCCGTTAACCTCGTTCCAGATCAGCGACCGATCGTGAATCCGGGACACGCGCCGAGACACCCGGCAGCGCATTCCCGTCCGGGTGCTCAGTACGCGTTCACCAGGCCGGCGAGCCTCGGGAATCCCCACAAGACGAATCAACTGATGATCATCCGACGACCGATTCACCAGATGGGACCACAGCTTCAACAGCAGCAGCAGCTTCAGCAAATTCAACAGCAACAGCAGCAGCAGCAGCTTCAGCAACTTCAACAGCAGCACCAGCAGCTTCAGCAACTTCAACAGCAGCAACTGCTGAAGTTGACTCAACGCCGACCACCGACCCTGGACTCCGGGACGATGATGATGATGATGAATCCCGGACAGGACAACGGGACAGGACCCAGACAAGTCTTCATGGAGCGAAAGAAGGCAACGTACCAACCCAGTCGCAAGGTCGTCGGGAAAAATCCGGCTCTTCATCATCCCGGTAAATTTGCGAAGATGGAGAACAACAATAATAACAGCAAGCTGCGCGCCAAGATCGAGGCGAAGATGTCGACGGACGCGGGTACCATCAGCGTCGACCGGAGTCCCGGACGCACGAGCGTCGTCAATGACCTCGCCAGGACCGCGGAGGTCATCGAACCCGCCAGGAACACCGGTTTCGATCCCGACTCCATCGTCATCGAGAGCGGATTCAAGCCGATCATCAGGAACGTCGAGCGCGACACCAGCGCCGCGAGGAGTCATCAGGACTTTCGGCTGAGCGGCGAGAGACACGGGGTCGTTGACCCCGACGACGACGACGAGGTTAACAGCGAGGAAGCGGAGACCAAGGACCAGGAGAATTTCGAGCCGATGTTCGTGCCGTCGCCGCCCGATCGTAACAGCCTGAAGAAGCAGCAGCTGAGGAAGAAGAACAACCGACGAGCCGCTGACAACGTCGTCGCGAGGCAGAAGACCAGACTCGATGACCTTGACGACATGGAGATGGCGGCCGATCGGCTGGACGGTTATTACCTTCCGCCGTCGGGCATCAGCGTCGCGGCCAAGAGAATCGAGGATCGCGTCGGCGGTTCGGGCGGCGCGTTGATCGCCTTCGACGGCAAACGCGTCAAGGACACGAGCCTCGCGAGGTCGATACCGCGGGTCGACGAGAAGAGACCGAGGGGTCGACTGACCTCGGAGGTTCTCAGCCGGACGCCGCAGTTCGGTGCGTTCAGGGGCGAACTTCCGCCGCCGATTCCGGGCAATGTGAGAGCTGAGAATCTGCCGCAGCTGGGACCACGCGCTGGAAGCTCGAAGAATCGCGAGACGCCGCCGCCGTCCGCCGGGGGAATCACGAAGCTGAAGCCGTTGGAACGAGCCAAAAGATCGACGGAAAATCGGCAAGGTCGGGTGGACTTTGAGGGCGTCGAGGCGAATTCTACGGGGATTCGAGGTCACGAAGGACACGATCATTCGATTCAAGGTCACGAGGGACACGATCATTCGATTGAAGGTCACGAAGGACATGATCATTCGATCCAAGGTCACGAAGGACACGATCATTCGATTGAAGGTCACGAAGGACATGATCGTACGATTCACAGTCACGAAGGTCACGATCATTCGACGCACAATCACTCGAAGCGCCCGAGCTCGACGGAATTCGATCACGCCGAGAAATCGACACCCACGAGCACCGGTCAAATGGTCATCAACGAGATGCCCTATGTTCTCCTCACGATTGTTCTCTACTTCGCAATTTGATCCGGGACGCCGCGTCCCCATAGTCGCATCGTGCCAGGATCATTTTTTTTTTAATCGTTTCTAACTTGTTACGTCTATTTATTTTAAACTCGTTAGTCGAGAGCGCCAATCGCGGGTCTCGTTTAATGTAGCGCCGGGATTTTTTATCGGCACACTGGAAGGAACACACAATCAGGACGTGGAAGACAGAATGGGAAGAGCCGTAATATAAAAAATCGATTTCAATGCTCTCATCGGTCGATCGGGAATCGGTATCTAATATTATAACCGGGTCGCGCTGGGGAAAGAGAACGAAGTCTTGTTTTTTTTATACGCCGTAGTTTATAGCATCGTTGTAAGTTTCCTCGTCCGGTTCAAAATGCTCAATGGTCCCGATGTACAATGTGCGGGCAAATGGAAAACGCATCGTCCCCTCTCCGTACGTAGTTTTGGTCGATCATCGCCGTCTGCCCGGCCTTAGCGATCGACCGGCTTATTTATATCCCTAGGCAGTAAGTCGTTTCGTCGTCTCGCGCCGAGCGAGCGACGTTCTAACGAGTAACACGCAATACAAGTCAGAAATCATCGCATCTATCGTTGAAAAAAATTACATTAATGTTTTCATCTTTTGGAAAATTAACACTCCAATTTTTTATTTTCTCATTCGAATGTAAACGCCGTATTTTTTGAGTCGCCGAGGACTCGCAGAATCGTGGTACACCTCGTGTACTGTACTGCAGTGACTTAATTATAGTTTTTCGAGGTACGTGTTGGTAACCCTTGGAACTTAATTATTATTATTATTATCTCTCATACGTAAAACAGAGATTTTTTTTCTTGTTAAGTTTGCAGACGTACGTGTACATAGGGTATAAATTAACTGTTAACAATCATACTTGACAAATAAACTTAAATCTTGTATAATTTAAGACCCTCGAATTATCTTAATTTCTACCAAACTCCCACGAATTCCGAGTCCAAGCTCAGTCCTCGTCCAAGTCATAATCGTCCTCGTCGCTTATTCCCGTGTTTCCCGCTTCCTCCGTGTAATCTTCCTCATTATCGTAGTCTTCGTCGTAGTCCTCGTCGTTGTAGTGGTAATCCTCGTCGCCATAGTCATCGTCTTCCTTTGAAGCCTGATCGTCGTCGTTCATCTGACTATTCAGCGAAACTTCCCTCGATTCATTCTCAGGTTTTGTCTGCGCGAGATTTTCAACAGGCCCTTCGACCTTCGCGTCCAGTTTATTTCCTTCATCATCATCGTCGTCGAAATTATCGTCGTAATCTTCCTCGTCGTCTTCGTAGTCGTCATAGTCGTCGTCAGCTTCCGCCGAGACGTTGAAGACGCCACCCGGAGTCTCGGGCGGTCTGATCCACGGGTTCACCGATCCCGTCGGCGTGAGAAAAGGATTTTTCGGTGTCACCGGATGCTCCAGCGTCTCGATTGGCCGCGAAGTCGCGCTCGAGGAGACGAACGGTGGTCGAGGATTAAAAGGATTCCACCATGGGCTACCATAGCCGTCGTATTGACGAAGTTGACCCTTCGGTAGCGTCGGATCTTTCGGCCTGGCATCAGGTTGAACAATCGTTGACGTCACCGGTGAATTTACGTCGGACGGTGGATTCGTCGGATCCTGATATTCCGGAGGAGGCACGTAGGGTGATTCTTCAGGTGGAGACGATGCAGGATGAGTCTCGTCCGACAATTCAGAGTCACGATATTCCTCGTAGCCCTCGGATGGATCGCCCTCCATTCCTGAGTCATAAACGACGGGTGTCTTGTCCGGCATGTTGCCGATTTCTTCTTTTTCGTTGGGAAGCAGCTCGGCTGGAGGCTGATCCTTAGGCTTTCCGAGTACGTCTTCGGGATTCTCGATGATTTCGGGTTGAGACGGCGGTTGCGGTTCCTCCGGCTCGCTGGGAATATTCTGCGTCGCCTTGGTCACCGACGTCACGGGCAACGATTCCCCGGCGCAATCGGTATCGCACGTGCTCGATATTTTTATCACCGTGCACGCCATCGGAATGTTGAAGGTGAAATCTTGCTTCGCGGAATTCCCGACGGACCTCCGGACGTCGCGGACTTTATTTGAACCGCATTTCCTTCCCGGTTCGACGGTAAATTCGGTCGCATCGCGTCTGTCGCGGTTTTTCTGACGATTCTTCGACGAAATCCGCTTCGTTGGCATCGAAAAGGACTTTCCTTTTTGGGTTGCGACTGATGACTTTGGCTTCTGGCGCTGATTGAACGATTTCCTCGGGTTCTTCGTCGCTGGACGGTTTTCCTGCTTCGATGAATTCTTCTTCTTCTTCCTCTTGGACGCAAACTTTTTTCTGCCATCGACTCGCTTTCTGCCATTCTCGGCGGATCTCCGAGTGTCGCGGAAATTATTTGAAACGTATTTTGCTTCCGGTCCTCCGGTAAATTCGGTATCGCGCCTGTCGCGGTGTTTCTGGGGATTCTTCGACGCAATCTGCTTCGTTGGCTTCGAAACGGACTTTCCCTTTTGGGTTGCAACCGATGACTTTGGCTTCTGGCGCTGATTGGACGATTTCCTCAGGTTCTTCGTCGCTGGTCGGCTTTCCTGCTTCGAGGAATTCTTCTTCTTCTTCGACGCAATCGTTTTTCTGCCGTCGACTCGCCTCGCGGAAGCGAATGACTTGCCCGTGGCGACTGAATTTTTCGCGTCTTTCGCGAGATTCGTCCTTGTCGATGCTTCGTCCGATTTAGTCAACGACTTCGCTGCCATAATCATTAGCATATTCCAAGGCTCTTCCGTCGATGACGCGTGAAATGGAATCGAAGCTTTCTGTTTTTGCCCCGCATTGCGTCTAGACTCGTCGCCTTTTGTCGATTTCTTGTTTTCTCTCGACGCTCCGCGAGATTCTCCCTTTCCGAATTTAGCGACAGATTCTCCTGGGGATTTCTGTTTGGTTTTTCGACGCTTCGCGGTCGGCACGGCGGTTGTTCCCGAAGACCTGGATATTCTTGCAATTGAAGAAACTATCGGTTCCAACGATTTTGTCACATCACTTGACGCCGATTTTTTCCTTAACTCCGAAAAATCTTCCGACGCGTTGAAGTCGTTCACATCCGAATTCAGCACAAATTGGTATTTCCATCTGTAAAAAAAACAATTAGTACATACAAGCGACTGAAAAAAAATCCAATTAATCGTCCACTCGCTTGAATCCCTCGCGCGTTGATCCCGAGTGATGTTGATTTCCCGTGTGAAGTGATGTTGATTTTGTCACATCACTCGACGCCGATTTTTTCTCAAACTCCGAAAAATCTTCCGGCGCGGTTCTCGCGGTGAGCGCCGATTCCGTCGATCCCATCGAGTCCGTCGACGCGTTAAAGTCGTTCACATCCGAATTCAGTACAAAGTGGTACCTATAAAAAAAAATTCACTTAGTAGAAGCGACTGAAAATAAAAATGGATATTAATCGTCTACTCGCCTGAATCCGTCGCGCATTGATCCCACGGAGTGAGGAGCATTTTCGGCTACCCGAATAATCGCGAGCAGGAAAATGATCCGATCGACTGCCATATCGATCCTCGGCCTTCCGCGATCGACGGAAGGTACCGAAAAGCCGGGTCATCGATATCCGGCCGTCGCGCTTGCACCACCCGATAACTCATTGGTCTTTGACGTCGCCGGTACCAATATCGTTATCGGCGCTGCCGGCGTTTTGCGTCTCGTTCATCATATCACGGAAAAATTCATACCCAGGTGTGGCAGTTCCGTGATGGAGCGCTTTCGGTGGCGTCGCGCCAGAAACGTCACGTGTGCCTCTGGAGAAAAGCAACAAACGTCTCTGGCGCGACGAGAATTTCACTGACGTCGAGCTAGTTCGAGCGATCAATCGCCTCGACGGTGGCAAAGCTCGCCAACGTCTTGATATTGATCCCTAATGATTTTTGGAAAAAAAATTCTAATCGATTTTCATTGGATTTGCTGTTCAAGCGTGCACAAAGAAATGATCTGTTTTCGCCTTACTTAATTCAAAATCGCTCGACATTTATAATAAAAAGTACAAATAATAACAAAAAAAAAACAAATTACTAGAATCAATAAGATGCCAAGATCTTTGGTATTTCGACTATATTTTATTATATCATAGAAAAAGAAAACAAATCTTACAAAACAATGATAACGTTAGCTACTGTACACAATAGTATAGTTTCCAATGTTACAAGAGCGCAGTGAACCGCGTGCAGAGGATACGCGCGTTCGCGGAAAAAATCCGTTCTGACGAGAATTCGCGTTCCGCGTGAGTCGTTCTTAAAAAAAAAAAAGAAAACTGCGGGAAACGAAAGAAAGAAAAATTGGAACACACAGTTCGAAGAAAACATAGCGATCTCGTCGTGATCCTCTCGTACCTCGATAAAAGTATTCGTACAAACAAAATTCGCTCAGGCAGTGCCGAGAGACAGAGAGAGACGGAGAGAGCTTCTTCTCGTGGGGGGAACTTTTTTTTTAAGTACTCCTTTGCGTTGCAACAGACCCGCAGCGATCGGAGCAACGAACTCGGCTGTGTCTCCTTAAGACTCGCTAATTCGTTTCATTGGACTTCCTTTCAAATGTGCTCCTCGAAGGGAGACCGTGACAATGAAAAAAAAATAAAAATAAAAATAAAAAACGTCAGATACGAAGGAAAGTGTTCGCCACTCGGAAGGACAAGCGTTGTTCGTTGAGAGCAGGCGGATCGATTATTTACACGTGTCGCACCGCGATATTCGACATCGGCCTCTCCGTGTATCTCGTTCTTCTAATTGGCGCGCACGCGTGCTCCTCTGACTAATTAATTGCTCGGAAACTCCGGCCACAGCGTCTCGCGCACGTAACTGTCGATGCGACTCTCCGAGAAAAAAAAAAAAAAAAAAAACGAGTGGCGCACGCACGTCGAACCTTTCGGGACACGGCGATTAATCATTTGTCTCATTGTTCACCGACACGCGCGCGCGGCGAAGAAAAATCCAGACGGATCCTTGAGAGCGAATCGTGACGCGAGTCGGAAAACGCGGACAAAAAAAAATGGAGCAACGATTTGCAACCGAGTTAATTGATTTTGCGAATAAAAATTCATTCTCACCGCGAACCACAAACGCATTCCCCTCGCGAAACGAAAAATCATCGAAATTTCACTGTCTTATCATTATTTACGTGTATATTCATTCGTCGCTGCAAAAATGCTTACATTCGATTAAAAAAAAAAGGAAAAACAATCGTTTTTTACATCCCGCTCGCGCGCAATATATATGTATAAATATGCATCCTCCCGGGAGGGAAAATCATGAGTCCGATAAAAAGAAGAGAAAAAAAGGACGTTTTATACAAATGACTGAAGTCGAAGATAAAGAGAGAGAGAGAGAGAGAAAAGTCGGAAAGCAGAATGTTGACTATTTCGAAATAACTGAAGACGTTTCCCGATGCCTGTCGGAAAACGCGGCGGCGAGCGAGGGAAAAGGCCGCGCGAACGGACGATTAATTTCGACGCCAAAAGAGCAGTCGACGAGAATCCGGGAAGAGATACAATAATTATCGGCGCCTCTCAGCAATTTTCCAATCTCAGGAAATATAAATCTGAGCCGGAGACAAAGAGAGGCTGAAGCTGGCGAAACGCGATCGGCATTTTGATTGACAATCGGAAGCATCGTTTCCAAGTCCGCGCCGAGTCCCAAACGATCCGAATACCATCTCGAGTCGATGCAAAACTGAGTTAGATTTCGTTGGAAAACGAGAAACTCCCGAAAAAAAAAAACCCGAATTTTCTCAGCGCGGAAAAATGCAGAATCTCTCGTATTAACAGTCTCATCGAGTCCCGGAAACGACGCTGTCGATTACTATTCGCCGTTGCTTCCCGATCTTTCGTCCCGGTCGGCCTTTTCCCCGCGCCAACGCCGGCGATTCGCGGGCGCCAAAGTTATTCGTATTTTTCGTTAACGCGTCCGCGAAGCGCCGAGGACAACCGAATACTACACAGGCAATTGATTTAGCTAGACTACGGGCTGATGCCAAACGATTTTGCCGCTGAGACAGCCGGAAACGAGGAGACAGTGGCGCGGCGAGAATTTCGTGCTCACGACGATGTCGGAGTGACTTATGTTGGTCGCGATTTCGGAGAGTTGCACGGACTCGTTGCCGCTCGGCACGCAATTCGAGAGCTCCTGACAGTGGCCGGAAAACGCGAGTAGTCGGACGCCGTAGCCGAAGGGCGAGCATATGAGCCGACCGTCGGCGGAGAAGCACAGCTCCTTGATGTAACCCGAGCCGACGTTCGGCTCCTCGATGTAATGCGTAAGCCGCGAGACGTTCTGGTGGATCTTGTGATTGCGCGGTATCGCGTACATCGGATTCTGTCCCTGTCGATTCTGTCCCTGCGGCCTTCCGCGATCGCCGATTATCACGACCGTGTGCGACGATCGCGGCGGTATGCTCACGCTGACACCGGTGCTCGAGCGATTAAGCCAGCTGCGTCGATCGGCCGCCGGATAGAATTCCCTCTCGCGCTCGCGTCGATGCCTCGCCTCGCGTATCGCCACGAGAGCCTCCCACACGTCCGTCGACGTCACGTGAAGCTCGACGTTTGCCGTCGAGAAGTTGCTGTTGTCGAGCATGTTGCGTCGCCGCCAGTCGTTCAGCTGCGGATTCGGTCGGGGAATTCTGTAGTACTGCTCGCCGTCTCTCTCGAAGCCGCCCGCCGGCTCGTCGCGCGCGTTTCCCTCGTTCTCGGCCTCGGCCGATTCGCCGGACTGTTGTTGCTGATCATCGCGACCGCCGCTCGTTCGACCGTCCGACGATTCGCCGCTGGCGCCGTTCGCGCTCACGTCCATCGAGCCGGCCGCGTTCGATCTCGCGGCGTATCGCTCCGCCCGCGGACTCCGCGAGTGCGAGCGCAGATTTATCCGTCGGACCTCCTGCCAACTGTTGGTTCGCGAGGGACGCGCCGGTTGCGCCGCGTCCGTCGACACGAAGTTGTTCGAACGCGCGTCCGACATCGTCTGGACGATTCTCACGCGATTCGCCAGGTCGATCACGAACGAGGACATTATGCCGGAGCGCGACGGCTGCGGCTGCTGCGACACGTCGAAGTCGTCCTCGAGCGGCTCGCTGAACGGCGCCGTCGCGTCCTCGCCGTCTTTCAGCTGCTCCGGTACGTCCAGCGTGTCGCGTTCTTGAATATCGTGGATGCATGTCCACTGGAATAATTTACGATTTTTTTAAAGAACTGCATGTCAATGTTTCGTTGAAAAAAAAACATAATCGATGTCTCTTTACCTCTGATTTCTCTCCGTTGCTGACGTTCCTGGAGAGCGCGCACCATCCCTGGGGATGAACCTGCAGGCTGGATATCACCTCGGCGTCGTCGCCCACGGGAAAATCGGTCAAAAATTCGACTCTGTTGTGGGTGCGCGAGCTCGAGAATAAATGAGTGAAATTCGCCGCCACTGGTATGGTCGTCTGGGATAATTGCATCAGGCGATACATATTTGGCTGTCGACGAGAAGAGAAAGCGTTTTAATTTGTTCTTGAGGTCGGAGATCAGAGACTAATTATCGAAAACGAACGATTGACGCTTCGCGTACCTTGAATCCAGCCAAATCTTGTGATAACGTGCTCAACTTAAGATTGTGTATAATAATGAGATAACCGGACGTCGTGCAGATGAGCATTTTCGAGGCATCGGGACTCAGTCTCGTGCGCATCAAGCCGTTTGTGTGAAACACCCGATTGTAAATAAAGCTGTTCTCGGTGAAACTGCAAGCGAGTATTTCAAATAATCAGATCATTCGAAGTAATGAATATATTGATTGAATATTATGTTTTTCGACGACAAACGAATTACCTGTTAATGTCCCATGTGTATATGCTGCCGTCGAATCCGCTCGTCAGTAATAACCCGTCGCTCGGACTGTACTCGATGTTTTTCACCCAATTCGAATGACCCTTCAGTGTCCTTATCCTTTGCTTCAAATTTCGCGAGTCCCACAGAGCGACTGTACTGTCGTCCGAGCAAGTGGCAAACATGCGCTGGTCTAAAAATCTATGGGAATTTAAAAAATGACGTAGTTGCGGTTCTCGAATGAAACAGTGAAGTAAAATAAAAAAAGATCCTTCTTACCTTACACAGTTTACACAGTCGTTGTGCGCATTGTCAATAGCGTGAATGAGTCGTCTGCACAGTGGGTCAAACATTAAAATGCTCTTCTTCTCGCAAGCGGCCAGCAACAAAGACCTGAAGCAAGAACCATGACTATCGACAAATGTCCAAAGCATTCATAGCCTCGACAACTCATCCAAAAGAAATTCTCCTAGACGTCTGCATCTTGACGCAAGAAGCAAGAATCTTACCCATCCGGCGAATACTCCAAATTGAAGACGCCGCCGTGCATCGCATTGCAGAGATTCTCTCCATGATCCCACGACGTCACCGGCTGTATCGACGAGTACAGCGTCTTGTAGAATCTGTCTCCGTGACCCAGCGGAAATCGTATGCCGAGCTCTCGCTGATGCAACCAAAGGCCGCCGCCTGTCGACTGCCTCGTTCGTATCTTCGGCATGATCACCGTTTATCAACAAAATAAAAAAAAAAAATATGCCCTTCGCAGTCTCGCTTGAAACAAATCTTTGGACACGATTTTTGTTTCGCGTTTCCAAGATCCGAGGATCTATCGGTTCTCGATGCGGATCGTTGCTTCCTCGCAGATGCCGCCTCCTGGAGATTTTCGATCGTTCGCCCGGACGTCGCTATGGGCGCCGCGGTCTTCAGGACCTCCCGGTGCTCCGGGTGAGCTTCGGCGGTTCAAGGTTCACCGCTCGGCGCGTCCGAGGTTAACCATTGGTCGGTGTGCGTGTCGCCTCCGGCCGAGAACTCACGACGACGCGACTCGTCGTCTCCGGGGCTCTCTGGCGACGTGGGGGGGTGGACGGGGGGGGAGGGGGAGGTTAAACGTCGAAATTTCCGGGCACTCTCGTAAACACCAACGACGAAATGCGGCGCTCGCGGGTCGCCGCCCTCGGCATCGAGAATCGCGGCCGTCGATCTCGCCGCCCGCCCGCCGCGACGATGATGACGAGGATGTGACGAGGATATGACGATGACGACGACGAGGGGGACGAGCACACGAGACCCTCGGTTACCCTGACAGAACACAAATACGCGCCATCTTTGCACTCGCGCTGCTGCACTTTTTCACGTCGCGCCGCCGCCGTCGCCGTCGCCGTCGCGATTGATAGTCACTGCGCCGTGACGACGATCGAGACGTCCGAACGTTCGATGCTGCCGCTGCTGCTGCTGTCTCACTGCTGCCGATTCCCTCCCGTTTTTCCGTTGCGCGCCCCGTGAATCATTCCGTCCCCTCTGTCCGTTTGCGTCTCGAGACTCGCGACACGATCTTTGTCTTGTCTTATTGTCTTACGCGACGCGCTATGTAATTCTTTCTGTATGTTTATACGTCTATCGCGTGTGTGTATATATATAGGAATAGTGGACCTCCCGTTGTGAGGATTTTAGGAGTTTCGACTGTAGCGCACGCGTGTCTTATTGTCTTATCGTCTTATGGACATATTAACATCCACACCGACTCTGTCGGTATCAAAAACTGTCATAAACGATTTTTACGCATATTTTCATTTACAGCTAAACGAAAAATGCATTCACTGCAAAATGCCGGTGATATCCTGAATGAATTAGTTTTATTTAATTTTTCCTGATAGTGTGTCTAGTTTTTGGGAATTATTGTTTACAGTTTTTATTACCGACTCAGCTGGTTTCACCTCGCCTTATCGCCTTGTGCGAATCCTCCGATTCTATATGTTTATGTATGTATCAAAGAGATGTGAACTATCGTGAACGTTGCGACGTTTTTGGAACTTCGACTGTACACGCGCGCGATTCGTTTATGCTTATATATATAGTCATTCTCTAAGAATCCGGCGCTCCACGTGCGTGGAACATGAAACTATCGCGGCTCGGACACCGCGATAGCCCCCGCACAGTGCCTGTCTGGTTTGTCTTACCTACCCCCTCGTCGTCCTGTCCTAATCGACGTTCACATTCTATGGTATATATTGCACACGGCGGGACCTTGAGACTGATACCGCGTGTTGCCGTTGTCGTTTTGCGCGAGAATTAAAAAAAGTAAAAAAACAAACAAGCACGATTAGTGTCTGCAATTGTGTCGAAAGTCTTCGCGAATTAGTACGAATTTGTGTTGAATGTGCGATACGTATAGGTCACGTGTGTGTGTGTAGTTACGATTTCTTAATTTTAAATTATGCATTCGAATCTCTGTGTGTTTTATCGCTTTTCCGCTCGGTACTCGTTGTGATTATGGACTCGCTGATAGACACTGATTGGCGGGTGCTCGACTCTCGAGGGCACGCCAATTATTCGATTAAATCAGATGTACGATATATTCCCCGCGTGTATATGTCGTTTGTATTTATTATCGGTAGACACTTGTTTCCAAGAGACTGAGACTGGCGCACGGAAGGCAGAAATGCGGGGTCGTGCATGTGTACACATTATTATAGTCGCGTATTGTGAGCGTGTTTATCATAATATTGTAACAGATGTAACGAATGTAAGTTGAACGATAGGTAAAGGGACGACTGATACCTATTTTTTTTACCGATTAAGAACCGTCGTTACTATATATAATTCGTCGCGACGAATGGTGCGATATAATTTTAAAAAATCCTCTTTGTATGTAACATTTTCATTATTATTATTATTGGGTATTTGGTGTTTTTTTTAACAGAAGGATCGAAGATTTACAATTGCTACTGGAATGGCTGAAAATGATGCAGCGTGATAAACATGTGAAATATAAGGATAACGGAACAAGTGCCCTTGTTTACTTCCCGAAGGTCGTTCAGGATTCCGGACAATCGAAAGTGAGTCCGGTTCCTTTGAGATTTCGCTCCGTCCACTCGTCGAACCTCCGCGACATCTCGTCGCTCATATAGTTCCGCCAGTCGCCGACTTTGCCCTTTCGTATGAATTTCGCGTCCGGATCGTCGTCTTTCTTCGTCAGCAGCGTCTCCATGTTCACCGCCGGATTCGCCGCCATCTTCGAGAATTCCAAGTGTCGCGCGAGTTCGGCCGCCTGCTCGTCGGTCACCGTTTTGCCCAGGAACTTCGCGGTTCGACGTATCGCCGCGATTTGATCCTTGGAGATAAAACACAAAGATCGTCGGTAAGGAAGAAATTTGGGGGTTTGCGGAATTTCTGTTTTTTTTTCTCGTTACCCTCTTCATTTCCTCGTAGGTCAGGAACAATATGTTTTCCTGGTTCCTCAGCTTCCAGAATTCGAGCACGTGGTTCCAAAACGGCGCCATTGGTGCTGTGTAAACGTTAAGAACGAAAGATAAATATATCTACCTGAAATATTTTAAGATGACAATTATTTTTATTCTTTGTAAATCGATTTTTACCGTTGTCCTCGACGAAAAGTTCCGCAAATTCGTCGAAACTTCCGGTGATGTTGTGCAACAGACGGCAATAGTGGTAAAAACTGACGCAAGTGTCCTTTGCGTTTCTCGTTACGTAAACAGTCTGCAAAGGATTCGGGATAAGCAAAGCAATAGCAATAATAATAAAAATATATTTTTTTTATTCCGAACATTTTTTTTTAGTAATTTGGCGGAAGAAAATACCTTTGGCTTTTTTTCGTGCCAATCCCTGGGCAACAATTCCATGGGCAAGTGGGTCTTGATGAATCGCGGTATCTGCGCTTTCTCCACGTTGTCCACCGAATCCCCGAGCTGCGAGAGTTGATGCACGTAATCCCCGGATACCATGAGAGCCGAAGATCTTTTGTTAACAACGATTAGTTGAGTATTTTGTAAGATTTTTTACAAAGATTTCTCGATTTTTCGTTTTATTTATCATTCAAATTTCCCGAAAAACTTACTCGAGGAGCGGACTGCGCAGAATCAGCGGAGTTTTCGCGCTCTCGTAGTCGAAATCATTGGCGATGCAGTAAACCATTTCCTGAGCCCAGTGACTTCCTGAAATTAAAAGAGAGAAAAACAAATTAAAAAAAAAATGGAATTTGTGCGAAGAGTACAGAGGAGATTCGTAAAAGCCTAAAGTCGGCATCCGTGTACGAATCAAATAATAAAAAAAATAATAATAATAATTTTTTTTTATACTTGGCCTCGAGACGCTGCCGCGTCTCTTAATTCTTCTCGTACTAAGATAAGCAGATTGAAGCTTTTTTGTGTGACGAATCATAATTTTTTTATCTCACCTGTGCGCGGATACGAGACCATCCATATATCGTCGGTCCTGACCTTCAGCTCGAGAATTCGGCTCGCGTAAAAAACGTAATGCGGCGTGATCAGACAATTGGACTTTCCAGCCCGCAGAAAACTCGGCTTCGCCCCGTACATCCGGTCCAGTTTCTCTGCTATCGGACCGTGGATAGTCCTGAAGGTCAATTCCATCGCGATACGTCTTTTTTTTCTAAAAAAAAAATTGCATTTGATGCATCGTGAAATTTGAATAATAAAAAATAAAATTTGAATAATAAAAAATAAATAAAATACTTAATTAATTATTCGTCGACTTACCGAATTTTTGTCTCTCAGCTGGATAGAAAAATCCAAAGATTTTTCAAACGATCCGTATCGCACGACGGCGCAAACTGCAATGAGAAATTTTCCTCCGCCGGCGACGACGTCTCGATAACATCCTCGTTGAACAGGTTTTACTTAGTGGGGCGCGCGACTTTCGCCCGACCCATCGAGCGCGAAGGTACAAAAGAAATTGTTTACTCATTGAATGATTTTTTTAATTCCATATATTTTGTATTTTCTTATTTTATTTCATAATTCGATACATTTGAATTCGTTTTAATAAAAAAAAATGAATGTTTTGTTATTGTTATCTGGATCAATCGTTGGATTTGTTCCGATCAGAAATTGCATTCATTCGACCACTGCGGAATTCGTGTTTACGATGAGATCGAGCGCTTTCGCATTTCACCGAGCGGTGAAAGTTTCACCCGTTGCTTTGAAAATCCTGTGCATCGTTTACTTTATCTAGTTTCCCTAACTCCGGTTTAATTCACGGTATTTATTAATGTATTTTAGGCTTTGCGTTTACGCAACACACATTTTTTTTTCACGATTTTTTTTTCATTCAGTTTTCTTCGCTACAAATTTAAAAAAATTAAAAAAAAATCGGATATTCGATAATTCTCATACTCAGAAACCCAAACCCAAAAACCTAAGATGGCAGCTTTTCTTTTATATCCAACCAGCGATTGCTCGTTATTTCCGAGGTTCAAATTGTCAGACAATGATTTCTTCGCTGCTCTCGGCGATTCAGACCCGCGACTCGCGGCAATTTCAAATTTTCCCGCCGCCGCGAGAGCAAAGTGGCGCCACCGTCAAATTCTCACCCCCACCCCCCTTTCGGACCGAACTCTTCGGGCGCAACGTCTCCGCCATATTGCGACATCTCGTACCTCGTCTGCTCGGGTGTCCTGGGCTACTCGGCTAGAAAAATGGCGACTCGTATGCTGAGGATCGGTGCCGCACTGCGAACGTATTCGGACAGGACAAGTCTGATAAAGGTAAAAACGCTTCGCATCTCACTCTCCGCTGCCGCCGGTTTACCCGCGATTCCCGTGAAAATCACGCGTCGACCTGTCGCGACCCGCGATCGTCGCGAGAGACGATCATCGCGTTTGCCTCAACCTTTTTGGCAGTCGCCGAGTCGCATTGGCCCCTCGACGTTATGTTCGGACTGGCCTTACGTAACTTTTTCCGTCGCTGTGCCAGTCGGCGCAATTGTGTGAATGAAAACGATAATTAAACGAAAAAAATGATAACGATCGATAAGCGATTTTATCGGTCGTCGATAATTCACTCGTCTGTGATCCTAGTCGCCCTGCGCTCTGCCCGTCGACCTGCATTGCGAAAAGTTTGATCCGCAGAGACGTCATGCGTATTTGTGTTTTATAATTTGACTTCCCGCAGACCCGAAAGCAATGGAGATCCACAGCGGCTTCGCTGAAGGAAACCCTCATAAATCAGCCACCCACCAGGGTCACCACCCTCGACAGCGGAATGCGAGTCGCCAGCGAGGACAGCGGCGCCGCGACTGCCACCGTCGGCCTGTGGATCGACTCTGGCAGCCGGTACGAGACTGAGAAGAACAACGGCGTCGCACATTTCATGGAGCACATGGCTTTCAAGGTACAAAGATGGGTTTATTTATCTTGTATAAAAAAATCATGAGTGATGTCAGGTTGTGAGGATAGAGGGAATGTAAATTGTTTGAAAGGTACATGATCCTCCGAGATGTAGAGCTGGTTTCATTAGACCTATAAAATAATTGGAATTTTGTCTGCGATGGCTGAGAAAATAGAAGTAGATGTTTTGGAGCGTTTTTGTCTATCCGAATCTTCAGTTCCACAAGAAAAAAAAAATGTTGCAGGGCACCGCCAAGCGTTCGCAAACTGACCTGGAGTTGGAGATCGAGAACATGGGAGCTCACCTGAACGCCTACACCAGCCGGGAGCAGACGGTATTTTACGCCAAGTGCCTCGCCCA
Source organism: Itoplectis maculator (assembly GCA_964034905.1). Classification (NCBI taxonomy): domain Eukaryota; kingdom Metazoa; phylum Arthropoda; class Insecta; order Hymenoptera; family Ichneumonidae; genus Itoplectis; species Itoplectis maculator. Next base: position 3,209,882 of record OZ035869.1, read on the forward strand.
AGACGTTCCCAAGGCCATCGAGATTCTCAGCGACATCATCCAGAACTCGAAGCTCGGCGAGAGCGAGATCGAGCGCGAGCGCGGCGTGATTCTCCGCGAGATGCAGGAGGTCGAGACGAATCTACAGGAAGTCGTGTTCGATCATCTGCACGCGACCGCTTATCAGGGAACCCCGCTCGGCAGGACCATCCTCGGACCCACCGAGAACATCAAGAGCATCTCGAGGAACGACCTCGTTGAGTACGTCAAGACTCACTACGGACCACCGAGGTAATTTACGCCTTCGATTGTATCCACGAAATTGCGGTACAAATTGCGCGGTTCGCAAATCATTCTGTCTGATGCTTCAGGTTCGTTCTGTCGGGCGCCGGCGGCGTTGACCACAACCAGCTCGTTGAACTCGCCGACAAGCACTTCGGCAACATGAAGGGACCGATTTACGACGAGATTCCACCACTTCCGGCTCCGTGCCGATACACCGGATCGGAAATTCGCGTTCGTGACGACTCCATACCTTTGGCTCACGTTGCCCTCGCTGTTGAGGGTAAAAACATAAATATACGATTTTTCAACGCCGTGTTCAAACGTAACGTGGAAACGTGACTTTTGAGTCATTAAAGTCACACAAAGTCCACGTGATTTAGTTTTTCGCTAAACTCACGCGAAATTTTCGTGACTATTCGCAAAAGTCTCGCAAAATTTACGTGACTTATAGTCATTCATATAAGTCACGCTGATCAAAGTTAACAGAATTTTTTTTTATCAAAATTTCTTACTAAAGCGGAAAATTTCCGCTTTCGTACTATATATTGTTTTTTTTTTAAGGGAAGACCGTTATAAGAATGTTGTGTGATCTTAGCGAATAAGTAAAAGTCACATAAACTTTGTGTGACTCCAATAGTGACACAAAAGTCGCGTTTGCGTCACTCTGGATACGGCATTTTTTTCAATTGGGAGTTCCGTGTTGATCGATATAATCGATTAATTTTCATCGTTTGTTCGCCAGGAGCCGGATGGGCCGACGCGGACAACATTCCGCTGATGGTCGCGAACACGCTGATGGGCGCGTGGGATCGCAGCCAGGGCGGCGGCGCCAACAACGCGAGCACGCTGGCCAAGGCCTCGGCCGAGGACGGTCTTTGTCACAGCTACCAGAGCTTCAACACCTGCTACAAGGACACCGGCCTCTGGGGCATCTATTTCGTGTGCGATCCGATGCAGTGCGAGGACATGGTCTGGAATATTCAGAACGAGTGGATGCGACTGTGCACCGCCGTCACCGAGAAGGAAGTCGCGCGTGCCAAGAACATTCTCAAGACGAACATGCTCCTTCAGCTCGACGGAACCACCGCCATTTGCGAGGACATCGGCCGCCAGATGCTCTGCTACAACCGACGCATCCCGCTTCACGAGCTCGAGGCGAGGATAGACGTGAGTTTCGGTTTATTCGCAACATTTTCGAATTATTAGTCGCGACAAACTTTTCACTGTCTTTTTTGTGTTGTTAACCTACTTTGCAGAGCGTAACGGCCAAGAATATCCAGGACGTCGGCATGAAGTACATCTACGATCACTGCCCGGTCGTCGCGGCGGTCGGCCCGATCGAAAACCTTACCGACTACAACGTCTTGCGCAGTGGAATGTACTGGATAAGAGTTTAAGTCGACAGACGTATGCGAGTCGCCGAAGAAAAAAAAAAGAGAAGAACCTAAACCAACAATTATTCTAGCCGCAATTACGCGGTGTCGGAGCGAAATTGCCGACGACGACGACGACGACGACGACCGAGTCCCGCGCGATTTCAATTTCGTTCCCGCACACGGCGAGAACCGAGGAATAGTACAATGTATCGTCTCGCAGAATAAATCGTAGTTGAAGAAAATGCTCTAATAACGTCGACGGATCAACGAGCAAAAATTGCGACGTCGACAAACGCGGAAAAAAATACAATTAAAAAATATGCGAGCAGCGAACGCGACGAATGCGCGCAACGTAATTCGAACGTCGGTAACGATGTGTAAGAATTCCGGATGTAAAATATAAATCGAACGGAAGAATTTACTGTAATTTATTTCCACCTTTCTCCGCGTTTTGGGGAGACGAAGATCAGGGCGATGGGAATTCTTCGTATCTATTAGTGGAGGTTCCACGAGGATGTGACTAGAACTACGTGAAATGATTGATGGCGTGTTACTTTTGAAGCTTTAATAAATCTATACAATGTCATGGTAATTGAGCCAGCGTTGCGACAGTCTTAATTTAATTTATTGTTGACTAGAATAAAAAAAGCTTCCTTCGCAGAATGTAAAAAATACAAAAAAAAAAAGCCAACGTATCGGTAAAGTTAACGAAGTGCTTGATCGAATAACATGATTTATGATATTCTCTGGTATAAAAAATGTGATGCTTTTTCTCGTAATTCCGTTTGTATCTCGGTGGATGGATCAGTCCTTTCGAAAGCCTTTCGTTTATTCACACTTTGCAATAGCGCGTACACCGTTACAGTGAAACCAGCGGCAACTGATGAGTAAATTCATTTTACTGTCATGCGATAGCGGAGATTCTTCCCGAGGATTCGGTTATCTTACAGTATTCGTTAGAAATTCTTTCGCGTTGTTCGTCAACGCAACCTGGAGCAATTTCGATCGAGCGCGCGACGTCTCCGAGCGCCGATGTCGTTTTCATATGTTTATTTTAAAGTACTTGTGCCATCATCTCCAAACTATCTTTGGAACGGTTTTGGGCATTCGAAACTACCTCGAATTGTTGGTACTCGACGCGGACTGCGAGCTCGACGGCGTCGTCGGGTCTTTGCAGACCTTCGAGGTCATCTCCGACAGTGGCTCCAGTTCCTTCGAATTTATCAGATCGAACTCCGTGACGAAGTAGTAGAAATGCTTGTAGCACGTGTTCACGTGGGCTTCCTGCAAATAATTTACTGTCACATTTAGCAGCAAAAACTTTTGTGTTATTAGGAATAACTTCGATTTCGTGAAGTCTGCAAATGCTCTCCGATGGCTAATTTTTTGCTGACACCAAAAAGCATCGTTGTTTGCCCGAAAAATGTTATCTTTTTGTTGATAAGAACGCGAAAAATGATTTTTTCCTTGCATTTTTTACGAAAAAAAAAATCGTCGATTTCATAAAGTTGGAAAATAATCTTCAATTGTGTGATAACTTGATACTCACAGCTCCGATAGCCACAATTCTGTCGAAATGATGTATGTAAACATGTACAAATACTCTGAACAATCGTGTCAAAATCTTTCTGCACAACGGTATAAAAGTCTTTGGAAATGGTACGTCTGAAACAGGAGAACCATTGAGTTAAAACAATATCTACAAAGCAAAAATATTAAACTTTGGTACTAAGCCGAGTTTACCCGTTGACACTGGAAAAATAGTCTCGTTATTGATCTGCGACTCTATCCAGTCCATCAGCAGACTCACGTACTGCGGAGCTGGCAGAGCAGTGGGTTTTTTGTACTTCTCTCCGTCGGCCCAGAGATACTCGAATCGAGCGCCTCCGCTCATCGTGGGACATGACGCAGAGTCGCAATACTCAGAGATGGTCCCGTATATAAGATTAATTCTATTGAAAAAATCGACCACTGCAAATAAAAAGACAAAAATAAGACCCAAAACAACTCACGTCAAACTTCCACAAAAAAATCGTCAGAACCAAAACATAACCTAGAAAAGAAAAATCTCACCGTGAACGGCGATCCAGTCGTTCATATCCTCCCCGGGCGGCAACTTCACGACCGCCCTCAGATTGATCCCCGAATTCAGCGAAGCCTGAGCCTGTTTGTACAGCGAATATCGCAGAGTCCCGTGATTGAACTTTTTCTTTGGTCTGAACGTCTGAAAATGCCAAATGCGTCCAAAGACGCACGAAAAAATGTGCGTTATCACTCAATTCCTACGAAATTCACACTCGACACGCATAAAAATTCATTTGAGAAAAAAAAGAACAATGCGTTATACCTTTCCCTTTTGGAAAAATTCGACAAAACCACTGAGCGATGCCATTTTTTCGCGATCTTCCCCGGCGCCGCGCGGCCGCAGTCACGCGATATCGCCGCAGCCGCTGCACAATTTCGCGTTATCGCACGACACGCGTTGCGCGGATCTCGCCGCGAATTAGCCGCGGGGAAAAATTAGCCGTCGCTTCCGTGTGCGCCGCGGCGCGTTCAGCGACGCGTGCGAGGTGCTTGCGAACGGGAAGTCAGAGCGTTAGCGGATATTCCGACGAGCGCGGAGCGTGCGAGACGTCGGAAGGGCATTGTCCTCGCTGCTTCTGTCGTCCGTTCGGCCTCGGGATCGTCGGACGCGACATTTGACGATTCGCACGCGCGCGATCGATACGTATATGTATTATCGATCGGGATTCGTAGCTTCGACCTGAGACGCAGGTGGTGGATCGGATCACCTTCAGCCGAGTGTCGCACGTCCGATGAACCACGAGCTGAGAATGGTTCCACAATACAGTGGCGATTCCAAATGAGAAAAAAAATATATATCCGTTACAATATATATATCTCAAACTATAGGCACCGGTCGACGGGTGTGACAACAACAACAACAGAGACAGGAAAAGCGCCTAACGCGATGTTCGCGCTGCAACGACTGACCCTCCGTAAAAGCGCAGCATCGCTCACGGGTAAATGATTCGCGGCGACGGGAAAAAGGGTTACAGCTAATAATGATGATAATGATAATAGAAGAGAAGCGGAAGGCCATCCGGCCGATAGTCAAGGGGTTCTACACGAGTCGCTGCACCGAACGCGTTGTAATGTTCGCGGTTCTGCGCTGCATTAACGCGCTATCAATAATAAAAAAAAACTTAATACACTGCACATCGTCGAGTGCATTTTGAATCGCGCGCGGAATACGGTCGACCAATGGGAAACGAGCGTCTACTTCCGATGCTCTCCGCTCAGACTCAGATGGCGCGTCGGAGGCGGCGCCTGAAAGCAAAAAGTACAGAAACATCAGCAAATCAGCGCATTGCCCCCCTCCCCCTGCCCCGCCCCCCTAATTCGAGTACTACGAGGCTACGACTACGAGTACCATCCATCTGTTTACTCGCGGCAGACGCGAGCGACATTAGTCGCGATGCACATCGACCTACAGCCGTGTAGAGGAGCACTTTCGTAGCCAAAGCGCCGCCCGCGTCCAGGGGCCATATTGATTTTCTCGGGGGTAAAACGCGAAGCGGGAGAGCCGGAGCGGCAGCAGCGATCGCGGGAGGGACAGGATAGAGACAGGAGGAGGCGCGGTTGTCGGGGTCGTCGTGTGTGCATTGCCGGAGTGCTGGAGATTGTCGCCGCGCGGCTGCGTCGCGCGTGATCGGCCGGAGAGCAGTCGTGACTCGTACCGTAGCCGACCTGAGGGCAGATCGGGGGGAACGTTATGCTTCGCCGCTGCCGCTGCTGCTGCTGCTGCTGCGGCCGCGAGGGATTTTCGGGGATCGACGCGGCGCCTCTCACGGCGCGACACTCGGACTCGCTCGGCGACGCGAGAGATGCGGGCGCTTGTTGATTGCGAGTCCAGAAGGGTTGTTTCCGCTGTTTATCGGTGGAAGAACGCGCACGGCGAGTGAGGAGTGAAAAAACGCGTCGTCGCAGAGGAGGAGAAGAATGAATCGAGGGAAAAGAGCGCAATCGACGATCGTCCACTGAGCAGCGTCGTTCGTGTCACTCGCGCGTTTTAGGTTATGTTGGCCGCTGCTCGGCCGTCGTCGTTGTCGTCGCTGCGCTTGGTTATCGGGAGCGACGCTCCGGACTGTCACCGCTGAGACGGCTTCGATTGTAATCGTCATCGTCTGTCTGTCCGTCCGTCCGTCCAGCGAGGAGACACGTGAGACGTGAGGGATACAATCGAACGGACGTGACTCGGGATTTAATCGCGATTGTCATGGATGGTACGAGCCGAGTTGTAGGGAAATATCAGGTTTTCCCGAAGAATCCGTGAATTACGCGCGCGCGTTTTGTGGATGTTCCTTTGTTTGCGTGTCGGTCTGTCTGTGCGTGTTTGACGACGCTGCGACAATAGTTTGTTTCCCCTCGAGCCGAGTCACTCCAAATCCAGTATGATGAGCAGCTGGACGGAGAGAATGCATCGCAGAGCCGCTACGCTCGGCAATGTCGTCACCAGCTGCGGGCATCCCTCGTCGGTGCCGCCTTATCCCAGACGCTTGGAGAAGTTAGTGCGACTATAGATTTTTTTTTGATTTTTTTGAACCAGGAGTTTGCAGGATAGAGGTGATTTATGGTTTTGTTTGGGTTTCTGTTTTTCAGAGTCAAATTTGGCGTACCGCTGGATGAAGTTTGCAAGAATGACATACCTGGGCCTTTATTAGTAAGTCGAGGTTTTTTTTTTAATATTTTGTTTCCTTTTTTCTTTGCAAACATGGTCAAAAGTGAAATTTTTTTTTGGTTGCAGGTTCTCATTTTGAAACTCAACAAGGAAGCACCTTTGAGGAAGGATGTTTTCAGAGCACCGGGACACCAGGGCAACATGAAGAAACTCATTCACTTCCTTCAGACGGGACGATTAGTCAATATGGACAATTTTAGCGTTTATACGATAGCCAGCGTGCTAAAAAAGTTTCTACGTAAAATACCGGGAGGCGTCTTCGGCAGGGAGGGCGAGCAACAACTGTTTACAGTCATCAGGCTGGACAGTATGGAACAACAAAGGGACCAGATTCATAAGTAAGCTTCAATCGAAAGTTTCACAATATATTTATTGTCTGTGTCGAATGATTTTGTTATCTTCGCTTTTTATCTGCAGATTAATCACATCTCTACCAGTTTACACCCAACGATTGTTGGTACTGCTGTTCGGAACGTTCAGAGTCGTCGCGGTGAACAGCGAGAGAGCGCGAACGGGAATGTCGAGCGAGGCTTTGGGGGTCTCGGTGGCACCGTCGTTTTTCCAGAGTTGCGTTAGCGACGGAAAGACCGCCAAGATGGAAGATGTTCTGAGATTCAAGGTAAGACACGCCGAGCGCGTTTCTGCTTTTCACGTAGCGGTCGATGCATTTCTCATTTGTCTATTTCACTTTGACCACCGTTCGATGCCAAAATCATCCGACGCATCACCGATTAATTTTGCTAAAATACTGTACATAACGCGTGTGACGAGCACTCGAAGTAAAGATAACGAAAAATTGAAGAATTCAATACGATAAAGCGCGATTTATTTTTCGTTCAGCTCGCTTCGTTCGTTTTGTTCATAGAAGAAATTCAACTCGTCGATTTCGTAGCGGAACGATAGATAAATAAATAAAGATAGAGTACATAGATTTTTTTGAATAACTAATGCCAATAGTTCTATCATTTGAATGCATAGAGTGCACAGTGAAATTTTTTGACGCACGAGAATAGGATTTGTATTTATTTTTTTTTATCGTTGTGCTATTTTCGTACGATCATTCGTTTTCTGAAAACTTTGTGTTTGCCTACTTTCACCATCAGGCGGAGGTCTCAGTAAGTTTACAATATTAACAGTTTTACGTTATGTGTTCGCAATCCTCGCTGACCTTGCTGTGCGGTACTAAACCGAATTAACATTTCTGCCTGACTTGCACGTGAATGCGTTTCGTATTCGCATTGAATTTTCTTATCGAATGACGCGGTACTGTTGTGTGTTAATGTGGAACGCCGTAATCCGATAATCGCTCGATTACATATTTTAAATCCTGTTGTGTCTGCGTACTCTCCGAGCCTTTAACGAGTTGGAAACTTCCATGCTTGTAATTGTACCCCCACAGTTCACCAAAGCGGATAATCCGAATGAAGGTCCGTACGATCGAAGTGGCACTGAAATAAAAATGAAATTTGTATGACAAACGCCTGAAGAATTACCATATAACTGGCAGCTCGTTTCCTCTGACCGGTTACGAGGCTAATCGCCGGACTGTAATGCGTGCAATCTCGCTGCTTCTGTGACCCGAATAATACTCGTCTGTCCACTGACTCTCGTTTGACGATTTTACACCCAAACACGAAACGAAAAATTACTCTGCTACTCGCAGAGCTGCATTGGGAATGAATGTGTATTGTGAATATTTTGCAAACAAATTCGCGAGACTGCCGAATTGCTGGAGATATCGCGTTGCTGTAAACGTTATTTCGAAAAAAAAAAAAAAAATTCCCCGTGTATTCAGCTCCACGTTTCCGCCCGACAGCTCGAAGGAATGTCAATGGCATGTAATTCAATATAGCCACTCGCCCGCCCCGCCGCTGAATGAGACGTTGTCTTTCAATTGCATGACAACTCCGCTCAATAACAATTTCTTGCGACGCGCAATCGTAATCTTAACACCCAGTTAAAAGCCGGTCAGTTGCATGTTCGCCGACTCACTAGGCTCGCGCGATCCACACCCACAATACAACCCGACACTGCATCGAATGTCTCGATATTCGATACTCGACGAGCGCGCGTCCGTCGTGCATTGTCCTCATCGGTTTGAATTCTTCCCAGGTGGCAACCCGAGTCATGAAGTTCATGATCGACAACTTCGGCGTGTCGAATCTGTTCGGCCGTGAGAATTACGAATTCTACGCGAGGATCACCGGGAGGATACTGAAAGTCGAGGAGGACTGGATATTCAGCTTCCGTTATCCACCGGACACTCTTGTGTCACGTGAGTTTTTCATAATATGGCTTGTTATATAATTTTTTATTAAAAAATTATGAAGGAATTATGATTTCATCGAAAAAGCTTAAAAATTATATGAAGAAAATTGTTATATTCGGCCAAGAATTTTTCAAAATTTGTTCAGGTTTTTTAATTATGGCTTTCGATATGTCATTTTATGAAAATATTTAAAAACAATTGCCAAATCGGAGAGCTCGATATTTTTTTTACGAAGAAAAGTCATTAATTCTGAATCCAGAATTTGTATTTGATTAATGGAATGTCAACGATATCGACGATTCAATGAGAAAACCGCTGTAACAGTATCACCGAGCCACGTGTCAGCGCGGCGCGCAATTACAATTACGTGTCTTCTCCCGGTTGTAGGGCAATTATCGTTGGAGGCGGAGAAGACGTGGCTGCAGTACGAGTGCGAAAGGTGGGGCCTGAAGTTCAATTTGGAATGTAAGTAAGCCGCGACGCAACTCCGTAACACGTCATTCCGTCGGGAATACGACACGAATTAAGGAATGATGATACTTTCAGCCATGTCTCACCAGGAGGAATCTCAATCGACGCCGGCGCTGATACACGTGCCGGAATCACTCGAGCTCACTTCATCCTTGGGCATGATTCCCGAAAATACTCTCCTCGAGAGCTACACGCGGCTCTCCGTTAGTCTCGAGGAAAATGGACTGTTTCAGGTATACATATATATTTTTTTATTACGAGAATGACGGCGAGAAAACAATGCCACGAGCATTCGTGTCAATTGCCGAGGATAATCGTGCTAAGCGTGAACTAATTGTCGCTTTCTTTTTAAAAAGGCTTCCAGCCGTTCGTCGAGTAACGGCAGTCATCATTCCCGACACGCGGCAATGACGCTCGACGAGTTGAGAGCCGTCAATCGATACGCGGAAAGCACCAAAAGTCTCAGCTATCTGCCACAGGTAGGATTGGGAGAGGCTTAGAAAAAAAAACCACACACACGCAAAAACGAACGCATTTAACGATGTCCGCTTTTTTTTACGACAAAAACGAAAATCGTTCGTGCTTCACGTCGAGTTACCGAAGAAATCACACGTATAATAATAACTTTTGCACCTTGGGGACACGATTTTCACCGTTTCATTGACATTTAATATCGATAACACCTGACCGCACTGCCAATTCATTGTCATTGATGTTTGCTCACCGCTTCGGCCTAATGAATCTCGTTCTCATTATCTCTTATTTTTATAATCTCGAATCCCGTTGGCTCAAGTCGATTGTGCGTTACCGTAGTTATTAATGTATTTATTAATTTACATTGTTCGCAACATTAGCGCGTTTTCTCGACTCGAATTGCAATCGCAATTCGAATTGTACATTATTCTCGTTGCCATGTGATGTTGTCTTTCTTTCCCTTTTTTTTTTTGATTGTCCGATTGTTGATTATTCCATTGCCCGTTCGTTCGTTGGTTATGTTATATATATTTTTTTACGACACGCGTTTTTCGCGCGCTCAGAGAATTCGAATGTCATTCCCCGCTCCGGAATTCGTGCCTGCGCGATGAACAAAAATTGCACAGAGTCGGAAATTATTTACGAGCTGCCGCTAAGATAAAGAAATAAATATGGGTGTCCAGAGTATTTGCGGCATAAAAAGAAATTACGAATGTGACTGTTGCTGTGTGAGTTACGTCTGGTTATTTATTTTAAGTGTTGTACGTTCATTTGTAAATTAACTATCGATGATATTTATACATTAAAGTAAATAATCCTGCATGACTATTATCGTTGTATCAGTTCGGACGACGTTAATACACGGCAATCCGTGATTCCATTGGCATCGCTACATTGACATCTCTTACGCACTAGTATGTAACAATTGTTTGTAAAACTATGTAACACGAAAGACTATATTAATATTAGTTATTTGTTTTCTCTTCATCGTACGCAGCACTTTTTTCTCATCAAAGTGTACATAATAAACTCACTTTACGCACAATGTATTTTTTTTTTGTTACTTGTTTTGCACGTCTTATGCTCGCCGACACTCTTAAACGATAAACGCGATCCTGGTTGGACCTCGACGAAAAAAAGAACTTCTGTGGCGTAACTACTCGCGATTTCTATATTCAGGTTCACGAAAGACAAACCGCGCGAATGCGAACGCGATCCGAGTGGTTCTTAACGCCCGTAGGAGAACGTCTGACCGGGACTGACAGTGATCCAACTGCGATGCACATACTCAGAGGATCAAATCGATCGTCTTCCGGTAACATTGGTAAGTAAATTCATTCATTCATTGACTAGATAGAAAACTACAGTGCCAATTTGAACATTTTAAATCATAATTTAATGTATCGAGTCATGATGTATTAATGCTAAAAAACATGATTCCATCAACAGCTGCTGGTTTGAGCGCGAGTGCCGAGTCCGTGAAACGTCCGAGTCTCCGTCGAACAGCGTCCAGGGAAAAAGGCCGATTGCATCGCAGTTCTTCCCGCAGAAATAAGGAAAACGGAGCGAAGTGTCGCACCGCGGACGCGTGCAAGTCTCGCTCGCTCGAGACGGTGAAGATGAAGCGAGTGTCGCTCGAGCAACCGGCGGAGAAGATACTGAAGAACAGCAGCGAGGAAGTGCTTAGCGAGGAGGGCAGCAAGGAATGCATCGCGGATCCGCACGTGGAGGCGTCAATCGGACCGCAGGACTGCACGGAAATGGACGTACAAACATTTCACGTAACGTTAACGTACAAGCCGCGAATTTGAAGCAAGCGCGAGAGTTTTTCGTATTCGAAAACTCTGGATAAATACGACGAGTGAGCGACGACGAGATTTTAGGAAACGAAATTGCGACGATTCGCCGGTTACACGCGATCGCACGAGGCATCTTCGAGTGACCATAGTCGAACGTACAAATTTTGATTTAAATATATTAATAATACTTATGATAATATATTCGAAGGGAGCGAAGTTGTTCTAAAAAAAAGAAAAATGATAAAGAAAACAATCGACGGCAAACACGACGAAAAGGAGAAGCAAAAACGAAGGCAAAACTGACACTCCGGCTTTAATTCCATCCAAAAATCGCGATACGATTTTATCAGACTTTACTCCAGTGACTTTGCGGGGGATTTTTTCAATACACAGCGACTATTTCGAGAACGATAAACGTCGACGGCGAAAATCACTCGCTCGTCGGTCGGATTGTTGATTAAATAGAATTTTCAGTGTAAAAAAACTCGAATTCGTGCCGTGATGTTTTTTTTAATGCTGACCGACGCGCAGCAACTAGCGGGAGTTCCGAATCGACGAGTTCTCGTCGTAGATATTATGCCAGCCTAATTCTGATTCGGATGGTTCCCGACGAAAAAGCTCTCGCATTAATCGCGCTCATTCCATTAACATTTTATAGCTTTTAGTTTTAAGACTTGTACTTCCGATGGCGGAAGTTCGACGCTGTAGCATTCCAATTGCATTTATTATTCTCATTGATTTGTCGACTCGACTGTGAGAATAGCAACCATTCGCGTGTCCTCCAGAATTACAGCAGAGACGGACGCCTCTTGTTTATTCTGAATAGGCATTCTTTGATTTTTTTTTTTTTTTTTTTTGTTCTACAAGTGAAGACATTTTTATCGTTTTATAGGTGTTACGTAAAGTTGCGTATTAATTTGAGTTTACGTTGTTTTAATCATTCACATTTAAAAAAGTATTTATTGATAAATTAATTCCCGTGTAAGAGAGCAAAAAATTGATATTTTTCAATACTTCACACCCTTTTAATACATTGCGAGAAGGGTAAAGTTTTTGCCAACTTCTTTATACCTAATTAGTATTATCGGAAATCTTTGAGAGAAAAAAATCCAGAGGCAAATCTGTCGGGCGTATTTAATTTCGAGATTTGCGTTGTATTTATTTTTTAAACCAATTACCGTATGGACTTGCTATCTTCGAGAAACGAAGAACGGCGACAAAGATTGTAAAGCGAGTTATTAACGTTCTTACGACTTTATAAGAGAACATAGATAGGCTACCCGAAATCGTTACAGTGTCGTCACGTTTGATAATCGCTGGATAGCTTGCTAGACCTTCAAAAGGCGACGGGGACGAAAGAGAAGAAAAAATAATGAAGTTGTTACGCAGTAACGAGAATTTCTTAGGCAATTGTAAATATACATTATTTCACAGTGTGTGCTTCGTCTTCCTTGAGTTGCACCTCGTGAAAAATACTTGTGATTCAACGTCGAAGCTAATATATAATTTCGTTATTAATTTTTTTTTTAACTGTCACTCGCACAAATGGTCGAACCGTTTGCTCGCAAGAATATTCGATAAAGCGAAGGAAAGCAGAAACAAACCAAAATCAGCAGACTAGCCATCGCGTTCGATAACAATTCGGCGAAACCACCAACGAGACGCGAGCCGTTTATTCCAAGCCAAGCCACGAAGCTACGAATCCTCGGAACGCAGTTAGATTTAGTCTCGACACGAAACCAGTTTATAGCGCATAGACGAAACCAGCGCCGATCTTACCGGATCTTCTTAGCTTGCACCAAAGAATCGTTGTACATTTTACATTTAAGTCTGAATTTGTCGCTGAATAAGTGTGAAGAAAATTGTTTTTACAAACCATTTCGTGGTGATCTTCCACGAAAAAAAAAACGTACGAACGATTTTTTTAACTCAGCGACAAATTCCACCGCCAGCGCTTGGAGCCGTCGAAGCCTCGATTGACTGTTCTTAATTTTCGCGCGACGCCTCTATACCCGAGATATATATATATATATATACACAAGACATATTTAAGAGTATCGAATGCTTCGCATATCACTAGTTCTTAGGTCGTAATCATTGTAAAATTACAGTACAGACGTCGTCGTCGTACACAAACTACCAGCAGTATAAACACACTTCGTCCCCGTAATTTGCCGCATTCGTTGCCCCCCATCGCAAATTTATTTCACGTCGTTACTACCAATTTTTTTCGTTCACCGAATCTCTGTGATGCTAACGAATTCTAACGTTTTCAATGAACATATTTTCGTGTGTAAATAATGCTTAGATTGTCCAGCTATCTTGGGGGACAGTTTTAGTTACACTAGCTGAGGGTTTTATTACCTGTTAACGATGAAGAAGAACATAGAAAAATGCCAAATATTGGATTAAGCGACACTAACGAATCGAACTGACGGTCCATGGACTTCGGGGGCGGCTAAGAATTCTTTCGTTATTGTATTATATACACGTTTATACATAAATATATATATAGAGAGAGAGAGCTAATTTGATGAATCGATCCTACGTGTATTATAGATTTGTTGGCCTCTTAGGAATGTGCCAGGACCATACATGGTAAATTCGCCGGATGCCGATGGGCAAGAGAAGGATATTATTACGATTATTATTATTATTATTAGTTACTATTACTATGTTGTATCGATGCACGAAAATGCGTTAATTTATTTAACGTTTGCCAGAAGGTGATAGACTTTTCCTCCACGATTCATCTTCCAAGCGGAATCAGACGAGAACCGACAATAGCTATTTTATTTAAAGTCACATTCATATTAACACTTTACTATTATTATTAATACTATTACTACTACTACCACTACTATTACTGCTATCATTATTATCATTATTATTACCATTATCATATAAAGGAAACGATGTACCAATGTTAAATCCGCATTATGAGAAAAAAAAACGAAGCTACGGTCGAGAGGACTAATCAGCATGCGTAACGAAATGGCAAGCGATACGAGCTTAAGACCTGCGGTCCAAAAAAAAATATATATATATATATATGCCAAAGTTTCTGATCAGTCAGTGAATGCTTGTGTGATTATCTTGCACGGAATGCGAGCGTCAGTCGTAGTAACTCTCTTCGCGCCAGGACGATCTGTGTATCGATGATCTTGCACCGTGGTATCGATTTAATAATATTACACAACCAACCAACGACATCTTTGTATTAACGCGTTAAAAATTGCAACTGTCTCCAAAGTTATAAAACTGGCGACTAAATCTTTCATTGCCGCACTTTCTCACTGCGTCGTAAAGAGTCGTTTGATTGTGAAAAATAATTAGAATTTTATTTTTCGGAAATTTTTAACGATGTTAATCCATATTTATTCACTGGTAGTTTTTTACCTGCACGAATTTCGTTGCAAATTGTATTATGGGACTTTATCGGAGTTCAACGCGGATGTAATTGCGAATCAATGTTACGCCAAATAATCCAGAATGTGTACCCGATGTGTGTTGGTCCTAGGCTTAAGGAAACTAGGGATCAGCGTTTTTATTTGGTTAACGAGTTTGAGCCGAGATAATGAGCTGTGTGCTCTCGATAAATTACACTCCGTTGATGCGCTCGTTACACACGGGACGCCCAATTTTTTTCTTATCACGCTGTTAAAGTGTTCAAGCCTTATAAATTCCATGACTTTATCTCGTAAGTTATGAACTTTGCTGATCCACGCGACGATGGAAAGTGCATCTGCAGACACGAATTTTTTATACCGGCGCGATCTTCGCAGCGAATAAGACAGATTAAAGAAACTTTCTAACGTTTGTTAATTATTCGTTTTTTGTTTTTTTTTTTTTATTATTAAAGAATATCGTATTTTCATCGCAATGAGCATTTATTTCCCTGCGGGCAAGTTTTTAGAGGCTGTACCAACATATGTCAATTTAATTTTTCTACAACACGGAAAAAAGGTTTAAATGCGACTGCACAAGGAAATCTGTGAGATGTCTGTAGTTGTGAGAAAAAAAATCATAACTATCACCGGCGTTTGCGATCAATTGCTCACACTTATAAGCGAATGGGTAAAATAAAAGGAAAATGTAAATTGCGTGACCGTAAGTGAAAACCAAAAGGGCAAAAGACACCAGTGAAAGAAAAAATTACCGACGCTTCGATAAAATCATTTAACGATTATGCTGCGATCCTAAATTCTCATATTTTAGCATCCGCGACGACGGCGACGACGATGCGGCGTTCGTTGGCGTTTCGAGTAACGCGCGTAAATTAATAGGAACAAAAATTCGAGATGTGTCTCCACACTAGAAGCATCGTGCCAAAAAATTATTGTTTCACACCCTCGTTAGCATCGTTGCGGCTTGCATCTATTTGTACTTCTCGTATTAGACAAACTCAACGGTAAATTGTAAAATAGAAAAATAAAGCAAAAAATAAAATGAAACGAAAATATCGACCGATGTTTAGGTGTTCGAAATGTCGAGAACAAAAATATAGGAATATCGATGTGATATGATTTCTCGAAAAAAAAAATCGACTGTAGGGCGCGCGCATTATTCGTATACGTAAAAGTAAGAAAAATAATTAGACACAATAATTGCTCGTCCGGTGAGAGCGATTTAGGCGCTGCAAATGCGGCCCCGCGCGATTTTTGATAAAAACACATTACAAGATACACTTATGTGGTACATTATTATTATTATTTAAGTCCGCGACGACTGTTTAGTACCCTAAGCCGCGCGATTGAACCATTTAGCTAGAGTATTATACATAAATTAATAATCAACGTGATGTCAGGATGTTCGATGTTCAAACCAGCTAAAAAAGAATGAAAACGAGGAGAAAATAATAATTAATATATTTGAAAGTCCACGTGTTGCGCTATTGTCACTGATTCAGTATTCGACACATTACAAGATAATGTCTTACATCATCTACCACAATCGTAAAAAAAAAGATATATAGAATCTTTGTTGAATATTATTCCATAATTTTTCCTCCTACCACGAGGCAGACTTACGTCATGCATCATTTGAAAAAAGAAATTCCATTTACGATGTAGCGTAGCATTATTAGCCATAAAATAATATATAATTATAACAATAATAATAATATATATATAATGTCATTGTAAAAGAGTGACGCGACGATCTTACCCACTGAAACAAAATTACAAGTCTGCATTTGCACTACAATTTTTTTATTGCAAGACATTGCGAACGGGGGAATACGTATTGCGATTGTGGAAAATCGTGTATTTCGATGTATTTTAACAACTATATTGTATATGAAAATAAAAGACTTATCTACACCATTTTCGAGTGCTTCGAGCAATTTAAAAGAATCTTCCTCCCCTCCCGCCAATGGAGCTCTGCAGCAAGTGCAAGGCGAAAGTGCAACGATGCATCTCACGCACTGGCCGCTCAGTCGGTAAGTCGGTAAGGCAGCGTTCTGCTTCATCCAAGCGAAAAAAACTCTCCCCGAGAGTCGCGCCGCCGAGCGGCGCACGGCGCACGCGCAGTCGGCGCGCTTTCCCGGCGTGACCACCGGGAGTACACTATTTTCGAGTGCTTCGAGCAATTAAAAAAAAACTTCCTCCCCTCCCGCCAATTGAGATCTGCAGCAGCAAGTGCAAGACGTAAGTGCAATGATGCATCTCACGCACTGGCGGCTCAGTCGGTAAGTCGGTAAGGCAGCGCTCTACTTTACCCAAGCGAAAAAACTCTCCCCGAGAGTCGCGCCGCCGTGCGGCGCGCGGCGCACGCGCACTCAGCGCGCTTTCCCGGCGTGACCGGATCGGAAGCTCTGCGGCCACTCGCGGTCCGCGTACGCGCGAGCGTCCCCGTCCTTAGTCCGTTTGAGCATGGCACCGCGCGCTGACGCCCGGATTAACGGCGCGTGAACACGACGACGGCTCCGACGGCGTGCTGTGTGCGGGATTTGCGTGCGAGATTTGGCCCCGCGGTCGAGTGTACGCAGGAGCAGCGGCTCTTCCGAGGCTCCGCGAAAAATTCGGCGGCGCTGCGGGAGCGGCCTTTGGTTATGCCGAATTTCCGCGAGAGGTGATAACAAGGTGCGCGCGTGTTGTGTGTGGTGCGGCGTGTTTTGTGTTTGTGTCGTGCGCGCAACCGGCGCGCGCGGTGCGCGCTGAGCATCGAGCATATCTGTCCCCTCACTCCTCCCTCCCCCGCCCCCTCGGAAATTTTCCGCGTGAGACCGAAATGTGCGGGCCGAACGTTTTCCGCTAGTCTCAGGCATGGCATTGCCGAGATTCTCGGGTCTACTGGCTGCCTGCGTCTTCTGCAGTATCGCCGCCAGCTATGGTGAGTTCCCCCGATTTTTTGTTGTCCATTGCTGCGATAGATTTTTCGTTCGCCGCGCAGCAGTCGATGATGTTCGGTGTAAACACTTGTCGAACGGCGGTTCGGAGCTTCGAAAAAAATTCGTCCTGTGTTTATATCGACGGTTTTTGACGGTGTAGGATGTGTCATTGATCCCACGTGTGTTTACATTCGTTTGTCAGGCATTTTCGCCGCGTTCGTAATTAAGAATGAAACGACAAGTTGAATGAAAACAGAAGCTCGAGTAGATGCGGCGCTGGATGGACCATTTCTTTCGGAAGGATGCGGCGAGTTACGGCTAAGACGTTGTGTTCTATTCATAGAACACATTGTGTACATTTGTACAGCTGGTGCGTTTGGAGAAACGGAAATTGGAGTCCGTATGTGCGCGAGAGAGGGAGAGAAAGAGAGAGAGAGCGGAAATCTGAACTGAACCGCTCGACCTCTCTTAGCGTTGCCCTATCAATTCGCGATGCACCACGCGCTACGCGGATGTATACAGCAAATATATATATATACACATACACAAAATTCGAACCATGGAAACCCAACTACGAAATCTTAAAAAAAATCTGTGCAGCAGATTTTTCATCCTGCTACTAAGTTTACGACTTTTTTTTTTGCAAAAGCTTGGCGATTTAAATAATACCGGGAGGGGGGGGGGGGGGGGGGCAAGCTTTGTCCGACGATGGACGGACGCGCCCGACGACGACGCATCGACATCGACAGTCCACACGCAGGGGCAGCGGCGTCTATGGTGGCTATGGTTATGGCAAGGCGTTGGTGGGCCTCGTTCATACAGACTCACGTGCTATATATAGTAAATACACACACACACACAGATACAATCCCAGCTCTTCGGCGCTGCTCGGTTACGCTCGTTATATAGCGGAGAGGGAGAGAAAGAACGGAGAGGTAGAAAGAAGGAGAGAGGGAGAGAGAAAGACGGAGACAGATAGGTATAAGCAGGTACCGAGAGTCAAGGGAAAAACACAATGCACGGTCGGTGCGTTCGTTTCTCTAGCACGGTTGGGGGGAGGGGGGAGGGGGACCTTGCGAGGGAGCGAACGAGCGTCGTGAGAAGATGGAGAAGAAGGAGGAGAAGAAAGACGAAACGATCAGACGGGCCGGGCGGGAGGGGTGAAGTGGTAGGGGAAGGGGAGGGGGGAGCCGGGCTCGGACGAAACCTCAGGAATGTAGACCCTCTCCTTTCCATTGCTTTCCATCGTCTTCGCGTCCTCCGGACCTGCGTCGGCTCTCGGCTCTCGGCCACCCGCTTCACCTTTCTAGCTCTCCTCATTCGCTGTAAATGCTTATATGTATAGAGATACATATATATAATATACATTCACTGTATCCTAACAAGCTGCAATATAAATAATGTTGGTTCCAGGTGCATGCGCGTAACTTCATAATGTTTGGCCCTGTTAACCATGTTCGCTTAACCCTGTTTATGAACAGGGTTAAGCAGCCGGAACTTCATCCTGTTCGCAGCCTGTTCGCTTAATCCTGTACATGAACAGAGTCTCGGCTCTCGGCCACCCGCTTTACCTTTCTAGCTCTCCTCATTCGCTGTAAATGCATATATAGATAGAGATATATATATATAATATGCATTCACCGTATCCTAACAAGCAGCAATATAAATAATGTTGGTCCCAGGTGCATGCGCGTAACTTCATAATGTTTGGCCCTGTTAACCATGTTCGCTTAACCCTGTTTATGAACAGGGTTAAGCAGACGGAACTTCGTCCTGTTCGCAGCCTGTTCGCTTAATCCTGTACATGAACAGGATCTCGGCTCTCGGCCACCCGCTTTACCTTTCTAGCTCTCCTCATTCGCTGTAAATGCATATATGTATAGAGATACATATATATAATATACATTCACCGTATCCTAACAAGCAGCAATATAAATAATGTTGGTCCCAGCATGCGCGTAACTTCATAATGTTTGGCCATGTTAACCATGTTCGCTTAACCCTGTTTATGAACAGGGTTAAGGAGCCGGGACTTCATCCTGTTCGCAACCTGTTCGCTTAATCCTGTACATGAACAGGATCTCGGCTCTCGGCCACCCGCTTCACCTTTCTAGCTCTCATTCGCTGTAAATGCATATATGTATAAAGAGATATATATATAATATACATTCACCGTATCCTAACAAGCTGCAATATAAATAATGTTGGTCCCAGGTGCATGCGCGTAACTTCATAATGTTTGGCTCTGTTAACCATGTTCGTTAACCCTGTTTATGAACAGGGTTAAGCAGCCGGGACTTCATCCTGTTCGCAGCCTGTTCGCTTAATCCTGTACATGAACAGGATCTCGGTTCTCGGCCACCCGCTTCACCTTTCTAGCTCTCCTCATTCGCTGTAAATGCATATATGTATAGAGATATATATGTATAATATACATTCACCGTATCCTAACAAGCTGCAATATAAATAATGTTGGTCCTAGATGCATGCGCGTAACTTCATAATGTTTGGCCCTGTTAACCATGTTCGTTAACCCTGTTTATGAACAGGGTTAAGCAGCCGGAACTTCATCCTGTTCGCAGCCTGTTCGCTTAATCCTGTACATGAACAGGATCTCGGCTCTCGGCCGCTCGCTTCACCTTTCTAACTCTCCTCATTCGCTGTAAATGCATATATGTATAGAGATGTATATATATATAATATACATTCACCGTATCCTAACAAGCTGCAATATAAATAATGTTGGTCCCAGATGCATGCGCGTAACTTCGCATAATGTTTGGCCCTGTTAACCATGTTCGCTTAACCCTGTTTATGAACAGGGCTAAGCAGCCGGAACTTCATCCTGTTCGCAGCCTTTTCGCTTAATCCTGCAGATGAACAGGGTTAAGTAGCCGGAACTTCATATTTTTTTTTGGGACACCCTATATGTATACCTGTAAATATGTATACATAATACATTCAACGTCTCCTAACAAGCTACAATATAAATAATGTTGCTCCCAGGCCGCGCCGAGGCTCAACGGGAATTAAAAACGCGAAGCTACCGCCGCCGCCGCGCACGTACACCGAAGCCTCACGCAGCTCATAATTAATTGCACACTCGTACGCGTGGCGTTCGCGCGCGCGAGGCAACGAGATGCGGGGAGTGAATAAAAAAAACATAACGAAAATAGACCGCGTTCGGGAGGCGGGACGAGGGGTGACGAGGTAGGGGGACGTGAGGGGGGAAGCCGGAGAGGCAGCAATTAATTCGAAACACCAGCGTGAATAACATTACGTGGGATTTTACGCCAATATTATTATCTCGTTTCCTTGGAACGAGGGACACCTTATTTTTTTAATCGTAGACTGTTTACCCTATAGCGTTTTTATTTTAATTTTATTTATGTTTATTTTTTTAATTCGTTATCTATCTGTTGTCTTCCGGCGGGGTTTTCAATTTGTTTTTTTATCGTGGATCAGACTGTTTTCCATATCGCGTTTTTTTTTAAAGATTATGTTTATTTATTTAAAAAATTCGTTATCTATCTGTTGTCTTCCGGTGGGGCGGCGATAACGTCGTGACTGCGCTTCATTGTGCGACGGGGACGCTCCGCTCGCTGGCTACGGCCGCGCGACTCTCTTCCCAGAAGGGAACTCGCGGCGCAACAATGCCGGGAAGCGGAAATTATGCGGCGAAAAGTTTACGCAGACGGCGAGAGCCACCCCGGGAATCCCCCAGATATTTTCAGTCGCTCTGACAATGTATTTTTTTTTCATCCTACATTCTCAGCGCCTTTATAATTTATTCGTGAATCTAAGAACGTAAATATATTCAAACCCATAAGAATTCAGATACAACGTCTGCAGAATTTAAAAAAAAAAATTATTTCGTCTCGTTAGTGTTTCGCGGGAAAATCAACGGTCTCGACGCCCGAGAGCAAATCAACAGAGGAGTGTTCGTTAAGCGCATCTCAAATTATGCTCGGGTCTCGTTAAAATTACCGGTCAACGACTACTGCAGTATGAGAAGAAAAAAATCTATGCTCATATATCCGTGCATGTAAATATATGTACGCATGAACGCATATCTATATGTACAGGGCGAAGGCGAGTGACACTCGTGCGCGCGCCGGAGACTCGAGCGCGCACGTGGGTTTTGCGCGCGTGGGTGTCGAGCGGGAGCGTAAAACCGCTGCCGAGTACCCGGAGCACAAAGGGCGCCCGGGATATGCTCTGAGCCTCGACTCGCGTCTCGCGCGCGTCGCCTCGCAGTAATACTCGATGCACCGCGCTGTACAGTGCGTTGCGCGCAGCCGGCGCGCGCACGATCTCCCCCCCCCCCCTCCCCCCATCCTCCCCCCTATCTCTCCGGACGTTTCCAGGAGGGCGCATAATACGGACCGTTGTGTATTTTCGGAACTGCGCGCAAACGGCCACCGCCGCTGGAGCGAACGTAACGCTCGCTGCTGGCGGCAAACTCGAGACTCGAAGCTGCGTCGCAAACCCCGGATGAGACGATTCTACCATTTGGCTCACTGGGGACTAAATTCCACAAGTTTGTCTGACATTCGACATTGCACCTGCATAAGCGAAATAACGAAAATTCTTGCTTCTATGATAAACAACGCGACGAAAGATGGAAATACAGAGAAATTATATCGGGTGTTAGAAAACAGTTGAAGGATGCAAAACGCGTTGCTTTGATTATACCCTGTATATAGATGTATTGTATGATGTTGAAGTTTGCATAGTTAAAATGGCCACCGCCGCTGGAGCGAACGTAACGCGCGCTGCTGGCGGCAAACTCGTGACTCGAAGCTGCGTCGCAAACCCCGGATGAGACGATTCTACCATTTGGCTCACTAGGGACTAAATTCCACAAGTTTTTCTGACATTCGACATTCCACCTGCATAAGCGAAATAACGAAAATTCTTGCTTCTATGATAAACAACGCGACGAAAGATGGAAATACAGAGAAATTATATCGGGTGTTAGAAAACAGTTGAAGGATGCAAAACGCGTTGCTTTGATCATACCTTGTATATAGATATATTGCATGATGTTGAAGTTTGCATAGTTAAAATGGCCACCGCCGCTGAAGCGAACGTAAAGTGCGCTGCTGGCGGCAAACTCGAGACTCGAAGCTGCTTCGCAAACCCCGGATGAGACGATTCTACCATTTGACTCACTGGGGACTAAATTCCACAAGTTTGTCTGTCTGACATTCGACATTCCACCTGCATAAGCGAAATAACGAAAATTCTTGCTTCTATGATAAACAACGCGACGAAAGATGGAAATACAGAGAAATTATATCGGGTGTGAGAAAACAGTTGAAGGATGCAAAACGCGTTGCTTTGATTATACCCTGTATATAGATGTATTGTTTGATGTTGAAGTTTGCATAGTTAAAATGGCCACCGCCGCTGGAGCGAACGTAACGCGCGCTGCTGGCGGCAAACTCGAGACTCGAAGCTGCGTCGCAAGCCCCGGATGAGACGATTCTACTATTTGGCTCACTGGGGACTAAATTCCACAAGTTTGTCTGACATTCGACATTCCACCTGCATAAGCAAAATAACGAAAATTCTTGCTTCTATGATAAACAGCGCGACGAAAGATGGAAATATAGAGAAATTATATCGGGTGTGAGAAAACAGTTGGAGGATGCAAAACGCGTTGCTTCGATCATACCCTGTATATAGATATATTGTATGATGTTGAAGTTTGCATAGTTGAAATGCAACGAAAAAAAAGAGGTTCTAACGATTCTAAGAAGATATCGAAACGATCAATAGTTATAATAACTTTTTATAACCAGTGCGATTCTTTGGGTCCATAAGAATAATTGATTTTTTTTTTATTTTTGTTGCTTTCTAACGATGCGAATTTCAACATAACTATATTATATTATTGTTACTACAACACCACCACAGCATTATTACTATATTATTATTATTGTATGTGTGCATATATATATCGAGAGAAAAAGAATATAGAGAAAAAGCATGAAGACGCTTTGTTTAGTTTAGGTCGTTTAGTTTATACCTGAATCGCGCGGGTGGACAAAGGCCGCACGCGGGACGGCCGCAAAAATTTCTCGAGCGATAGGGAGCGACCCCTCAGGGTCAAGTGAACACGGGTAAACGTATGTGGGGAAGGGTCAGTGACGCGCGCGCGCGAGCGCCCGACTAACGCGCGTTGTTGTTAGGCCCCGCGCACATGCAAACACGCCCCCTGCGCGTGTACAAACGCCGTCGGTCCGTCCGTCCGTTCGCGAACACGTCAATTTCTCACCCCGCTCAACACCCACGAGGACAATGGGCCTCATAACTCGATTGCTCAATCAAAGCCTCTCAATTATACGTTACAACCGCGTGACAATGTGGGTTATGTGTGTGTGAGTACATATATATATAACACACCCCCACGTTGTATATAAATATATGTGTACCTCGCATTGTATAAAAATACAGGGTGTCCAAAAAGTTTTGAAGCTGAAAAGTATGAACAGGGTTAAGCAGCTGGAACCTTATAACTTTTGGCACCGTTAACCCTGTTAGTTTAACCCTGTACATGAACAGGGTTAAGCGAAGAGGGTTAAGCAGCAGAATCTTCATAACGTTTGCGAACCTTTTGACCCTGTTCGCTTAACCTTGTATAT
This sequence comes from Itoplectis maculator, assembly GCA_964034905.1. Lineage (NCBI taxonomy): Eukaryota > Metazoa > Arthropoda > Insecta > Hymenoptera > Ichneumonidae > Itoplectis > Itoplectis maculator. Next base: position 3,234,257 of record OZ035869.1, read on the forward strand.
GAACAGGGTTAAGCAGCCGGATCTTCATAACTTTTGGTCCTGTTAACCATGTTCGCTTAACCCAGTATATGAGCAGGGTTTCGCAGCTGGATCGTCATTACTTTTGACCCTATTAATCCTATTGATATACTGAACCGGGTTAAGCAAACAGGGTTAAGCCGGAACTTCATCACTTTTGGGACACCCAGTACATATATACCTATAGCCTATATACACGTTAGCATCAGCGGAGCGTGAGCCAAAAATCGCCTGCGCAGTCTTGATTTTAATCAATGAGAGAGACAAAGAGAGAGGGAAAAAGGGAGCGAGAGAGAGAGATGAATTTCTACTTGCGAGAAGCTCTCGCTTCAGTTCTGCTCGCGTTCAGTCCACTCGGTCCCTCCCTCCCCACTCCTCCCGCCGCGCTGCTGCCTGGTTGGCTCTATTCAGCCGTGCGATGCCTCTCGCGCCGCGTTTTGCCATTCGCATCCTTTCTTTGTCTCTCTCTGTCTTTCTCACTCGCTCGGCACGAAATAAACGACGCTTTCTCTCTCCCTCTGCCTCTCCCCCTCCCTCCCTCCCTGTTTTCTAACTACTCTCGGCGGGCTCGACGAATTCTATGCACAGGGAGCTTCGACCGAAGCCCGACTTGTTCTTCTTCCATCGAAGTGCCCGGAGCCTCCCGCTCGGCTAGCGCTCCCGTCCTCCAATGGCCAATGGCCAATGCTTCTCGCTGCTGCTGCTGCCGCTGACGCCGATGCTCGCTCATCCGGTTCTCGCGTTGCGGAAAAAAGAGGGGAAAAAATTGAAAATAAAGGAAGGAAAAAAAACGTAGGAGGGAGGCGCAGAACAGAACAGACGTTGAATATACAACGGGCCGCGAGGCGTTGAATTCGGGCTATCGAGGAGCCGAGGAGCTGCTGATAAATCAGGCCGGTAATGCCACCCGGGTTTGGCCTCGGCTCTTCCGCGCATTTTGCATTTTCCACGGCGTTCGACGAACGTCCTGGCGATTCCGATTTCAATGCGATAAAAATTACGCAATTATTATAATAGTAATTATTTTTTATTTGACCTGTTATCGCCGAATAAAAAATTAAAAAAAAAACCATTAGGTGAAGATATAAGCGAATTATGTATCGACAGTGGCAACATTAAATGTTTCCGATTGCAACGCGAATTGATATTACGCAATTATTATAATTACTATTATTTTTTATTTGTCCTGTTATCGCCGAATAAAAATTATAAATTCATCAGGCGAGGATAAGCGAATTATTTATCGACAGAGGGAATATTAAATTGTACTGCCGCGTTTTTTGCATTACTTTGCTTTTGGCGTAATGCAAATCACAGTTTCGTACTCGTCAGTGATTTAGAATCCGATAACGCGGCGTATCGATCGGTGGCGAGCGATAAGATTACGGAAACTCCGCGCCAAAGCTCGCGCGGCCGGTTGTTCCACGTCATTGATTCCCGGAACACATCCATCGCGTTCGCGCATCGCGGCGGCAGCGAACTCCCGTTTGATCTACGATTTATATTTAGTCGGAGTTCGTTGCGGGGACGTCGAGCCGCGAGAACGCGTGTTATGACACCATGTTTACACGGGAAATTGGAAATATCTCGTCAAAGATCTCGACTCGTTTGAAAGGAAAGAAAAAATCGGTTCGATATTTCCCGTCGGATTACATTTTTAATTATAATAATTTCATTTCAGGTCAATGTCGTCGATAATTATAAAAATATCGAGTATACACGTTAAAATCACACTAATATTTTTTTATCTGAGTCAAGTTACAGATAAATGTATTTTACCACGTCAGCGGAATCACTCTACGTCCGTCGCTTATTAAAATAATTTTTCTGATCGGATTATTATTTTCGATATTTCTCGTCAGATTAAATTCTTAGTTATATAATTTCAGGTCAATGTCGGCGAGAATTATAAAAAGATCGAGTATATACATCAAAATTACACTAATAGTTTTTTAATCTGAGTCAAGTTACAGATAAATATATTTTACCACATCTGCGGAATCACTCGACGTTCGTCGCTTATTAAAATAATTTTCCTGATCGGATTATTATTTCATTTTCTTCTCCGAGTCTCGAGCGAATTTCGGTATCGCTCGTATTTTTAATTGCTCGGTCGTGAAATACGCGTTTCCTTCTAACGAAGCTTCGCGCGAGAGCCGCGAGCCGATTCGAGTGCTCGCCGTCGGGGTCGTCGAGTGCGCGCGGCGCGCGGCGCGCGCGATCGGGCCCCGTTATAACTAACGAGCCGCGACAGGCGCTTGATAAATTATACTTTAAGCGTCCCGCGCGCGCTGCGAGTCGGGCGAGTTGCGAGCGAACGAGAGGAAGAGAGAGAAAGAGGGAGAGAGTGAGAGAGAGAGAGACAGACCAGTTTTCTCCACACACTCCTAGAGATGCGAAATGACGGTGATTTTTTGAATCGGTCAAAAGACCAAAATATTGCCATTTCAACAAGCGTCTTCAGGCGGTCCAAAAGTGACCATATCTAGTTACGAAATGACGGTCTTTTATTTTTTGGTCACCATTCATTTTACGTTGAATTCAAACATGCAAGTCCGCACATTAAAGCTAAACATTGAGAATCGTGTCTTTTACCGTAGATTAGCTGATATATAACATTTACCGAGCATGTTGACAACTTTTCGATGATTTCCTGAATTTTTTATGCAGGTATCTATCATTTGGACTGAAACTCAAAAGATGCGCAAGTGGTGGCTATTTTGAATAATCCGTCATAAATAAATTGGTAATTTTTGTACGCGTCATTTGACGGTCTTGTGACGGTCAAATGACCGCGTGGGCAGCGCCGGAGATTCAGCGTTGCACGGGGTACGAACCAAGAGGAGCGAAGTCGCCGCAGGGTCGACCCGCTGCTTCTCGTACGCGCCGAGCGGATTGAGCGTGGCGAGAAACGCGCGCGCGGTTTGTACGCCACTTATCGCGCGTATCATTGAAACTGCCGAGACCGTGACGTTCAAGGTCGAATGGGGCCGCCACTTCGCGTCTCGCGCGACGACGTCGCCGCCACTTCGCTCGCCGGAGTCTCCGTGCTCGGGGAAGTTCTGAAAAATCCTGGACCCAATTTCGGGACCAAAAGCCGCCTAAATTAGGGTCACCATTTTTTTTTTTTTTTTTCCTCATAATATCGACTTTTATAATTTAAACCATCGTTCTTAAGTCGCATATTTTATTATATTTCTTGGTCGTCTTGTTTCTCAAAAATCCTAACCCCGACACCGGGGCCAAAAGCCGCCCAAGTGGAGGGTCACGAAATGTTTCTTTTTAAAATATCGCGCATACCCTTCGTTTTTTCCTGCCCCTTTTTCCCGAAAAATATCCCATCATCGCCGGGGGACTCGGGGAATGTCCGAGTGGCAAAAAGGACGCGCGACGAAACTTTCATTCCCCGGGTCCGCCGTCTGCCTCGACTGGACTCCCAAGCGGTCGCGGACACGAACGCTGCGCGTATACCTATATACGTGGGGGTGTATAAAATATCTGTTTCCACCAGGTTTAAGTCTTCATCTCCCGCGGCCGCTCCTAGTATTTATACAGTTCGTGGTTGGTTGGTGCGCCGGACGAGTTTTCGAGGGTCAGACGCGTTCCGCGGCGAGTTCCGGGCTTCCTGGGCAGCAGCGGCGGGAGCAGCAGCAGCAGCGGCAGCAGTAACAGCAGCAGCAGCAGCTCCAGACCCGGCATCGGCGCACATGGGCTCGAGACCCGCGGGAGAGCAGCTAACGGCTGCTAACAAGGGCCAGGCGGGACAGAAGAAAAAAAAACACGCGCACGCACATACACACACAGGAGAGTCGCCCACGAGCCCGCGAGAGGGAAAGAGAGAATGGGAGAATGAGAGAGCCGAGGAGAACGAGAGAGGGAGTGGGACAGAAAATGAGGGAGAGAGTGGGAGAATGAGAGAGCCGAGGAGAACGAGAGAGAGAGTGGGACAGAAAATGAGGGAGAGAGTGTGAGAGAAAGAAAGAATGGAAGAGTCGAGGAGAACGAGAGAGCGAGACAGAAAGATACGGTCGAACGAGAGAGGAGAGAAGGAGAGGGAAAGTGGAAAAGAACGTGAGAGAGAAAGAGAGGGAGAGTGGGAAGAGAACGACGAGGGTAACCGCGAGGAGAGCGAGTAAGGAGCGACGAGAGGGAGGCGTGCTAACTGCCGCCGCCGCCGTCGCCGCCGCCACTGTCGCCTCATACAGTCTACTACCTACTGCAGGATACAACAAGGACTGCGAGTTCACGGACTGCGGGGGTACGACGCTCTGCTGCTGCTGCTGCTGGTGCTGCTCTTGAGCAAAAGGCTCGATGCCTTTTCTACATTGGCGTAGGAGCCCCGATCTCTTTTACGAGCAAAACTGCATCTTTATTCCGCCCCCCCCCCCCCCCCCCCTCACCTTTCCTCTCCTCTCTCTCGCCACCTCGGGACATAGAATAAATTCCTCTCGCCGAGACGGCGGCGAATCCTAGCGGGAATAACAATGGAGAGCGGAAGAGGTGCCTCGAATATAACCGAGAGAGAAATAGATTTCCAGGGAGCTACTGGGCTTCGCTCCAGTCAAATGAGAGTCACCAGACTTTAGATGCGGGGGGGGGGGGGGGGGATTTTTCGTAGGTGTGCCGCAACCGTTTAAGTCGCGCTTCTTTTTTAATGCGTCCAATCCATTTTTTTTTTTTTTTTTTTTTTTTTACAAAATCGAGAGAAAAATATCAAAGTCATAAATAAAAATATCATATCATAAATAAAAAAGGGGCAAGAAAACGCGACCAGAGCTCTGAAGGAGCTTCAAGCACTGGAAAGAAGCTTTGAATATTGAGAAAAGCCATCAGACGAGGGATTGACAATTTTTCGTCGGTGTGCCGCTACCGTTCAACTCTCGCTTTTTTTTTTACTTCGTCCAATCGAATTTTTCTGACAAAGTCAAGAGAAAAATATCGCCGGCCAAGAAAACGCGACCAGAGCTATGAAGGAGCTTTGAGCACTGGGGAAAAAGCTTTGGATATTGAGAAAAGCCATCAGACGGGGTTGAAACCCCGGTGTATTGGCATCGGACGAGAAAGCGACGCGAGGACAACACGGGACCGGCTCTACCTGTATACATATATCTATATATCGTGCACGATCGGGAAGCGAGAGAAGAGGCCCCACGGTTGATCGGAATATCGAAAGTTCCTTTCGCCGCCGTCGGTTTCTGTCAAAGCCAAAGGCCCCCGAACAGCGCTGATCTCTTCCATATTTGAAGAGCGCCCATCGACTGTTCCTCCCACAAAGTGCGCCCCCTCCCTCCCCCCCTGCCCAGGGAGGGGGAAAGCTCAAAGACGAGCGACGGTTCCAGCTCTCTCTCGCCCCTAACAGCATCCGAGGCGCATATAATACATATGCATGCACATTGCTGCCTCTCGGCTCTATCCTTTGGCCGCCCGCGTTTACATTCTGTCTCACCCGCGTTTTCGCTTCCTCTCTCTCACTCTCTCGCTCCCTCTCTTTCCCCCTTCTCTGTCTCTGTTCGTCCGTGCGTCCAGACTCAGAGAGAATCGCGTTACGTGTTATGTATATACATATATGTGTGTATGTTGTGTGTATATATAGTGCACACAACACAGGAGAAGCCGCGTCTAGGGTCTAGTCGACCAATACAAGGTCGTAGAGGACACTCGTAGGACGTCCCCTGCTCTGTTGTTGTCCTCCACGGCGGCCTCTAATTTTCGCGTTCGACGAGGTCGAAGCCGCCGAGAGAACTTCTAAATAGGGAAACAACGAAAACGACCTCTGTTCGGGCTATCGTGATGATGTTGAAGTTTGCATCGTTGGGATGCAACGGGGAAAAAAAATAAAAATGATTCGAACGATTCCAAAATATTTAACAGAGAGAGATTTGATAGTTTGTCGTAATGAGCGCTGCAGCACTGTTTAACCTACGGTGCCCCAGAATTGGGCGCTTTTCGGCCCGGCGGCCAGATCTAGGATTTCTGACAAACTGTTCGACCAACATTTTTTTTTTCAAAATTAACTAAAAAGGGTTGTAACCAGTGTTTTCAGGGGTACAATATGCGACTGAAGGACGATGGTATAGGTTCTAAGTCGATATTTTGAAAAAATAAATTTCGTGACCCCGATTTGGGCGGTTTTCGGCCCGGCGGCCAGATCTACGATTTCTCACAAACTGTTCGACAAAATTTTTTTTTTTTCAAAATCAACTAAAAAAGGGTTGTAACCAGTGTTTTCAGGGGTACAATATGCGACTTGAGGACGATGGTATAGGTTAAAAGTCAATATTTTGAAAAAATAAATTTCGTGACTCCGATTTGGGCGGTTTTCGGCCTGGCAGCCAGATCTACGATTTCTGACAAGCAAAACGACAAATTTCTTTTTTTTTTTAAATCAACTAAACAAGGGTTTTTTAGTAACGATTTACGCTTTTAAAGCTTTATAAGAGCGCAGCAGCGCAAAGGGATCTCGGGCGCGCATGCCAGCGCGAGTGATAATCGATCACGATAAAAATCCGTCAACGCTGACGGGGCTCTTCGCTCGTCAATGCGGGATTAATTTTTAAGACGAGGTTGATCGACGAGTCTCGGTGCGTCTCAATTCTTTTTTTTTGTGCAACCGATCGGACGCTGTGTTTTCACTCGTTGATCGCGATCAATTCGAACTTCCTCCTGGCGTTGTTACGTGATAAGCCGATTCGGCGTGTTGGGATTCGGCGGCAGCGGCGCCTTTGCCGCTGATTGTGGTTTCCGACCGAGTCGGTTCGGGGGGACACGGAGCCCAAAGTCCGTGCGAAACTCGCTGAGGAAAAATATTTCGACATTAACCGCCAACTGTACTGCGAGAAAAAATTCCGGACATTTCAATTTCGATGATTAAACCCGGAACTCGCGACTGAGACGCGATATAAAAAATGCGTCTGGCGCCGACTCATTTATTTCGAGTGTGTGATTTCGTTCCATCTGGAAAATTATTTCGCTCGAGCCAAAAATTGTATGACGGGAAAGAAATATTTTCCAGGAAGGCGAGAATTAATCGCATTTTCTCACGATTAAAACAAACACGTTGAATAATAATTTATACGAATTGAACGTAAATTTATAAAATATTCAAAAGTCGGATCTCTCGCCGTATCGCAATGAAAAGTGGACGCGAACGGGAATGGGAATAAATATTAGCACGCCGCGTTTCTCTCATTCTCCCGGCGTTCCTCGGGTTCTTCAGACGCCCCGTTCCACGGGCTCCGTAGATGAAGAATGCTCCCGGCGAAGTTGTACACACTTCCAAGTCTCGCTGCGCTTTTTTTTTCGGGCCTGGATTGCCCCGGGCAAACAGCCACTTCCACGCTTCATCGGCGAAGGCTCGAGCACTCTCCTCGTCTTATTCTACTCTTCTCTCTGGTCCCCCTCGAGCGCTGCTTCGACCTGAACGTCCTTCCAGACTTGTACGCACTCAGAAAAATCGCTCCAACGAAAACAAGCATTTTCATCTCGATAATGACTTCGAATCAGAAATCAAAACTTATTTACATTTTGCAGTTTTGGCTTACGCGGAAAAAAATGACAAAACTACCAAAACGAAGATGAAATTGAAAAAAGTGTAAAATTGAAAATCAGAAAAAATTCTAAAAGAATGAATACGTATTCATAAAAATAAAGAAATGTGTTTCATATTTTTTAAAAATGCTGGTTCGTTGATCGGCGAGCGACAGGAAAATCTTGGCAATAAATATTCCAGCCGATGATTCGCACACACCGAAAATTGGCAAATGAGAGAGACAGATACGGAGGCATAGAGACAGAGAGAAAAAAGCCTGGTGTGGATGAGTCTGAAAGGGTCTCGACCGTGTATTCAAGATTCAAGATGGTGGCGAGACGCGTGGGGGGAGGGGGAGGGAGGAAAGCAGCAGTCGAGCGTCTTCAGTCCACCATCCGGTGATTAAAACGAAGCTGCGAGTGGATGAGAAGAAGGGGGAAGGGGAGAGAAGGGGGGAGGCTCGAGGTAGAAGTGCCAGGAGGGGGGGGGGGGGGGAACCACGTGCGTAGCTTCGTCTCCGCTGCCCCTCGAACGTCGCCACTCGACTACTCGAATGAAAATATCGATGTAAACGCGTCGCGCCTCATCTCATCCGCGAGACACGAGACTCGCGGAAGCTCGTAGGTTTTTTCGAGGTCGCGGATGCATCATTTAGGCTTTGCATTCATCCGTCCCGACGCGTGCGAAGCGCTTTTAATGTCAACACCCGCGACGAACAATTTTCCATCCCGGACGGTCATACGTTTAAAAAATGGTTTTTTATTATTTTTTTGAATTAAAAAAGGAACAAAAAAGTCCCTAGACATTTTCCTCTCCGAACTAATGTGGCGGCGCTACACTTTGACAAAGTTTATTTTTGAAGATGCAGAAATTTTGAGGGTCATAAAGTTTTTTTTTTTTTTTTTTTTTTTTTTTTTTTTTTTTTTTTTTTTTTTTTTTTTTTTTTTTTTTTTTTTGTAAAAAAACGAGCTTCAGGACGCAACCGACGTCGCAGCAAACTCGCTCCAGCGTCTTCAATCACGGCGAGCGCATCGGCACGCACGTAACCTTGAAAAGCAACCATGTATTTATATACAATTATCTTGTTACTACATTAATTTCATTTTTCTTTTTTTTCGCTCCGTGATTTTTCGTCTCGTGACTTTCCGACGGACGGGATAAGTAAAGCCCTTCGGGGGCTCCGAGAGAGAATAAGAATAACAAATCAGAAGAAGAAGAGAGAAAGAGAGGGAGATAGAAAAAAAAAACAGCTCATGTGGTGTCGTGTGCGTCGACCGCGTTGCAATTTTTCGCGTGCAGAACGAAGAACCCGCTGTCCGCTGAATATATGATAATACGGGCGGGGCAGGGTTGAGGGCCGAGAGGGGTGGGGAGGGGAGAGATGAGCGAGTCGAGCGCGAGCGGCGCATTCGTATTCGTCACGAATCGTTTCGCCGATAATCACGTAGCCTCGGGCGGGACCATCGGCATCGTTACTGTAATTTTTGCTGCGTTCTTCTCTGCTGCTTTTTTTTTATTTTTATTTGCTATGTAGATTCGGCAGATGTTGCGCGTAGCCGGCAGACACAGGACAAGCACAAACACGGACACGATATGCGGCTGAGCTTTCGCATGCAGCACGATTCGTGCTGCGGCTGCTGCTGCTGCTGTTGACGCTGCTGTTTGTTGCTGCGACTGCGCGTTCTGCTCGCCGAACGAGAGTCGAGCTACCGTATTAGGAGATTCGCGCCGATCGTGATCCGAATTCGTTTTCTCTCGCTCGACGCGCACAACGGTTCGTCTGTCTTCTCGTCGTCGATCATCGGACTCCCGAGGGAGAAAGAGCGACAGAGAGAGAGAGGGAGAAGAGGGAGAAAGAAACTAGCTACCGGACTCCGAGCTACCGGGAACAACTGCGTGCGTAATCGGTTCAATCGAAACTGCGACCGAACGCCGGCCGGTTGGCTGATGGCTGACCCGGCTGCTACTTTATTACCGCCGATTTAATATATCGATCCAGCACCCTTGATTAACGTCCAATGGTATTTCTGCAAATTTTCCACTGAATCCAAAAATCACGGCTGTTCGCCCGAAAAATCGGAAATTCGAGGGGTAAAACGCGAAAAATGATTTTTCATTTTTTTATTTTATCGCTTCACTAAAATCGATGTAACTTTTTTTTTGATGAATGGAATCTGGATTTTATTTTTACGTTCGAAAGAAACCCCTTCAACGAAGAGAATGCCGCAAGGCGGAACGCGACATCTCGATTTTTCAATTTTTCGCAAAATTTTCAAGTCGACCCTGTAATCGTTTTAGGTCTCTTACCCGAAATCGCGTAATTTTCGAGAGGCTAGCAGCGTGGCGGTGCCGACGGACGTACACGTGTCGGGAGGGTCGTTTGAGCGTGTTATAAATTTTCCAGAAGGTACCGAGGGGCGGACGCCCTTTGGGGGACGCTTGAAGCCGTAGGTAAAGCACGCGGCCGATCTAGCGGCGCGTTGACAGCCCAGCGGCAGCCGCAGCAGCGAAGTTTCGCATAAGCGCGCCGGGTTCGTCGTGGTGACGACTGCTGCCGGGGACGCGAGAAACAGCAGCAGCAGCAGCGGTGGTGGTGAAGGGTCAGTGGTCCTTGTGGGGCGTTAAACCATTTTAAACAGACTCGCCTTTGAGGCAACGAGTCACTCTCTCTTCTCTCTCCTTCCTCTCTTCTCGCTCAGGGAGAGAGAGAAGGGAGAGAAGGAAGAAAGATAGAGAGACTCTCTTCTCTCTCAGAAAAAAAGAGAGAGCAGAGGGAGAAGGGAGAGAAGGAAGAGAGAGACTCTCCTCTCTCAGAAGTGTGAGAGAAAAACAGGGTAGAGAGAGCGAAGAGGGGGAGAGAGAAAAAGAGAGAGGAGATCTCTCTCAGAGATGAGAGAGAAAAAAAGAGAGAGAGGCGAGTGGGAGCCGCAAAGGGAATAATAATGCGTTAAAGTGCATAATGAGGTGAAGAAACTCAGCCTTGTTGCCTTGAGAGTTCAAAGCAAAAAGCGTATGCAGCTCGCGCGCCCAGCGCCTGCTGGATAGAAAGAGACAGACCGGGCGAGGGAGAGAGAGAAAGTGAGAGCGAAAAATAAAGGAGAAACTAGAAGTCGGAACCGAAAAGAGCCACCATTCCCCTCTTTCGATTTCACCGACGCGAACCCCCGAGCGTGCTGACGTCGCTCCCTTCGCGAGCCGCGGCAGAAACTAATTGAACTTTTTTTCAAGTTCATCGTCAAAGCTCACCTCTGTGCTGCTGCCCCCTCCGCCCCGATCAAAGTCGCGCGCGCGCGCGAGGCTGTTCAGAGCGGAAAAACACCTCCCGAGTTCTTATTAACCTCCTCGAGCGAGCAGCCCCGAACACTTGGCGAATCTAAATAGCACTTTGAACCTGGAAAAAATAAGAATAATAATAATAAATGAAGAAACAACAAAAAAATCAAGGATACCTAATTCGTTTCACTGCGAATAAATACAAAATTCTCTTTTTTGTGTTGCTTCCCCGAAGATAGAAATAAAATTTCCGTAAAAAAATATTTGACTAAAAAGATTTCAACCATTTCACCAAAAAAATAATTTAGAAGGGAGAAGGAAGAATAGAAATAAAGAAATAAAAAAATCAAGGATCCCACATTCATTTCGCTACGAATAATAAAAAAATTCACTATTTTTTTTTTTTATTCGCCGAAGATAGAAATTATATCTCGGTAAAGAAATATTTGACTAAAAAGATTTGAAAATAACTATTTCACCAAAAAAATAATTCCCCTATTCAATAATTCAATCTGAATCCGTTTATTTTCTACGATTTCTAATCTCGTCGCAATTTTTCGTGTTTCAGCCTCGCCGACGCTCCTGTTTGCCACCCACAAGGACATCCGCGTGGCGAACGTGTCGCGCGGCAACAAAGTCGCGACCTTGGTCAAGGATCTGTCGCAGGGCGCGGCCCTCGACTTCTTCTGGGAGCGTCGTCTGGTCTGCTGGTCCGACAGCGGCCTCGAGATGATCCAGTGCGTCCAGACGAACGGCAGCCACGCGGGCGAGCGCGTGACTGTCGTCAACTCGTCGCTCATCTCGCCGGACGGTCTCGCCTGCGACTGGTACACGGGGAAGCTTTATTGGACCGACGGCGAGAAGAATCGCATCGAGGTGACCAGCGTGGACGGTCGTCACCGTAAAGTCCTCTTCTGGACGGACATCTACGAGCCGAGGGCGATCGCCCTGGTGCCGATGCGCAGCATAATGTTCTGGACCGACTGGGGCGACGTGCCGAAGATCGAGAAGGCGTCGATGAACGGTGACCCCACGACCCGCGAGGTCATCGTCTCGGACGACATTTTTTGGCCCAACGGTATGTACACTGTCAGAAAAGAATTGGAAATTTTTATCCATAACCTCGACAATTAAATTAAATGTAAAATTATGATACAAAATGAAGGTACCTTTGCAATTTAATTAGAGTAAATTAAAAAAATGAAAGTACTTTTACTGTAAAATTAAAGCAAATTATAAAAATTACTTTACCAAAAATATATTTAACATCGCACTTGTATAGTAAATTTGGTATACCAGTTTATGAATAAAAATTTCCAGAACAGTTACGTTCAAATTCAAGTCATTTTTGCGACAATTTAAACTTGAATTCGCACCTTACAGGCATCACCGTCGACTACGACGCCGAGCTCGTCTACTGGGCGGACGGACGTCTCCGTTTCATCGCCGTGATGGACTACAACGGTCGCAATCGTCGCAAGGTCGTCAGCCAGGGTCTCGACTATCCGTTCGCCATCTCGTTCTTCGACCAGCGTCTCTACTGGACCGACTGGAAGACCTGGTGCATCCACTCGCACGACGTGCGCGCCACAGCGTCGCAGGCCCATCCCCGCGAGCTCTTCCACGGCGAGTACATACCCGGCGACATCGAGGTCTGGGACCCGCGTCGTCAACCCCACGGCGACAATCCCTGTCGTCACAACAACGGCAACTGTTCGCACTTGTGTCTGCTGAGCAGCCGCAAGCCTGGATTCAGCTGCGCGTGTCCGACGGGCGTGAAGCTCATTGATAATTTCACATGCGCCGACGGACCGGAGGAGCTGCTGCTTATTGTTCAGCGAAACGCTATATGCAAGATATCGCTGGACTCGCCGGACTACACGAATTTTGTCCTGCCGCTCACGGGTATCAAGTACGCCATCGCCATCGACTTTGATCCCGTGGACGAGATGCTGTACTGGACCGACGAGAAGGTGCGTCTCATTGTTTAGTTCCTTTTTTTTAGAATTAATTCGAAAAAGAGGAGACACGTATTTTTGCGTTTGCTCCTGAGACGGATATTTTCGACCCAATGCATTTCTTTTAGCATTCGAAATAATTGTAATTTCATGACACAGAAATTTATAATGATTTTGAAACGTCGCAGGTTTGCGCGATCCGCAGAGCGTATCTCGACGGCTCGGGACAGGAGGACGTCGTGACGACGGAGGTCTCGAATCCCGACGGTATCGCCATCGACTGGGTGGCGAGAAACATGTACTGGTCGGACACGGGAACGGATCGAATCGAGGTGGCGCGTCTCGACGGCAGCAGCCGCAAGGTCCTAATCAACGAGGATCTCATCGAGCCGCGTGCGATCGCCCTCGCGCCCGAGCTCGGCTGGATGTTCTGGACGGACTGGAACGAGAAGAGGCCGAAGATCGAGCGAAGCTGCCTCGACGGTAGCGAGCGGACTCTGCTGATAACGAAGGACATCGTCTGGCCGAACGGCATCGCTCTGGATCTCGAGAGACGGAAGATCTACTGGTGCGACGCGAAGATGGATAAGATCGAGGTGTGCAACATGGACGGGACCGACAGACGCGAGGTCATAACTGACAATCTGCCGCATTTGTTCGGATTGAGCCTGTTGGGTGATTATTTGTACTGGACCGATTGGCAGAGGCGAAGCATCGATCGGGCACACAAGTTGACGGGCGGCGAGAGAGAGGTCATCGTCGAGCAGGTGCCGAACGTCATGGGACTCAAGGCCGTTCATCTGGGCCGCGTCAAGGGCACGAATCCCTGCGCCAAGAACAACGGTGGCTGCAGTCATCTCTGTCTCAATCGACCGGGCAACAATTACGTCTGCGCCTGCCAGATCGGCTACGAGCTCATCAAGGACAAACGCACGTGCGTCATACCCGACGCGTTTCTTCTGTTCTCGCGGAAGGACAAGATCGGACGCATCAGCATCGAGAATCCGAACAACGACAATATCATTCCCGTCACCGGAGTCAAGGACGCTAGGTGAGTTTCGACGCAATACGCGTTGAAATCCTGGTAGAAAATTTGCTAGACTCGGCGCTTGTCTGGTCAAGGCCGTGGGATCTTCTGTCCGGGCCTGATCAGTGCCTGGCTTGGGCCGAATGTAACAGAATGCGTCAGATTTTCTACCAGGGAATCAGGCGCGACCCAATTAGCGGGAACCTATCGACGATCGATGCCGCGGGACTTTTGAGACTTGCGAAAATAATTTTCCGGCTTTTTTGTCACATTTTTGTTTTAGTGCTCTGGACTTCGACATGCACAATCACATCTACTGGACCGACGTGAAAGCCAAAGCTGTGACGCGAGCGTTCATGAATGGTTCGGACGTGGAAAGGGTCGTCGATCTGGGACTGGAGACTCCCGAGAGTCTGGCGGTCGACTGGATAGCTCACAATCTCTACTGGGCCGACACCGGCACGCGAAGGATCGAGGTCGTACGGTTGGAGGGCTGCAGCCGAAAGGTTCTCATATGGCAGGATCTCGTGGAGCCGCGGTGTCTGGCTCTGGATCCGGAAAGAGGGTGAGCTGCAATTTTCGCGTTTTTTCTCATCGAATTTGCGATTCATCGGCCAAACGGTGCTTTTTTCACGACAAAATTTGCAATTTTTGAGGATTCGAGTTAAAAAATGTGTGAAAAATTGATAAATCGAGATTTTTTTAAACAAACAAAAAATCCAAATTCCATTTATCCAAAATGAAATTACATCGATTTTAGTGGTGACGAAGTTTCGAAAAAAGTGAAAAATAATTTGTTGCGTTTTTCTCCTCGAATTTTTTATTTTTCGGGTAAAAGACGGCGCTTTTCCGAATCAGGGAGAAATTCGCTGTCGGATAGGATTTTTTGAAACTTTACGAAATCGAAAATTGTTTTTTTTTTCGCAACTTTTTCACGGTTAATATTCGTCAACGTTGTATCTCTTTTAGTCATATGTACTGGAGCGAGTGGGGAAAGACCGGAAGTATCGAGCGAGCGGGTCTCGACGGCTCGAGACGTCAGGTGATCCTCTCGAACGTTCGTCGAGCCAACGGGCTGACGATAGACCACTCGGCCCGCCGTCTTTACTGGGCCGATCTCTTCACTCCGGCGATCGAGAGCTACGATCTTCAGACGCAGAAGCGAAAAGCCATTATCACCCAGGACATCGTTTATCCGTTCAGCATAACGCAGTATCAGGACTACATATACTGGACCGACTGGAACACCGGCGACATCGAGCGCGCCAATAAGACGACGGGAGCGAACAGAACGAAGATTCACGATCGTCTGGAGTCGGTGACGGATCTGCTGGTCTTTCACGCTTCGCGACAGGCCGGATCGAATCCCTGCGCCGTCGAGAACGGCGGCTGCAGTCATCTGTGCATCGCTCTGCCCGAACCCGGCGGAAAGTCGTCGGTTAATCACAAGTGCGTCTGCCCGACGCATTACAATCTCGCGACCGATAACAAAACCTGCGTCGGTGAGTTTACAATTCGTCGCTGAAGCCTTCGTATTTATTTTACTCTGTGACTTTTTTTTAATTGATGAAATTCGTTTCTCATTTTTTGTCGATGAGGTATTGATTGTTGCAGGAAGGATTTATAGTTCCACCTCGTTTTTGATTATGATTATATTCTCTAGATTTCCTTTTCGTGAGAAAGAAAATCGGTATATTTTCCTATTAGTCATTAAAATTCCGAAATTCGAAAAAACTTCATTGTCTTAGCATTTTGAAAGATGGTAAACAGAACAACGGATTTTGGCTAATCCGAACAGTGGGGAGCTATTTTTGAATTACAACTTTTTGCATTAAGATCGCTTTGTTTTTTTAACTATTCGAAAAATAGAAA
Organism: Itoplectis maculator; assembly: GCA_964034905.1. NCBI lineage: Eukaryota > Metazoa > Arthropoda > Insecta > Hymenoptera > Ichneumonidae > Itoplectis > Itoplectis maculator. Next base: position 3,249,933 of record OZ035869.1, read on the forward strand.
TTCTGTGTGTTATTAATTTTCTGTAATAATGCTAACAATTATTATTTCGTCCAACAGCTCCGAAGAACTTCATGATCTACAGTCTCCGAAATGTGATGGGCCGCTTTCTGCCCGACGTCAACGACTGTCCGGACATCGTGCTGCGCGTTCAAGGCCTGAAGAACGTGAGATCGATCGAGTTCGATCCGATAACCCAGCACATATACTGGATAGACGGTCGCACGATGTCGATACGAAAGGCGCTGGAGAATCGGACTCACGCGTCCGTCGTGATATCCGGCGGCTCGGGTCACCCGTTCGACCTGGCGCTCGATCCCCTGGGACGTCTGCTGTTCTGGTCGTGCGCGGAGAACGACGCGATAAACGTGACACGGCTGGACAACGGCTCGGCGCTTGGGGTCGTCGTAAAGGGCGACGGCGAGAAGCCCCGAAGCCTCGCGGTGCATCCGGAGAAGCGTCTGCTTTTCTGGACGGATCTCGGCGAGAAGATGAAGGTCATGCAGAGCACGATGGACGGCAAGGAGCGCGTCGTGATTGCGACGGATCTCGATCAGCCGACCAGTCTCGCGGTTGACACGCTGCGGAATTTGATATTCTGGGCCCACGGACGTCAGATCGATCTGTGCGACGTCGGCGGTGGTAATCGTCGGGCACTCGTCTCGGTGGAGCACGGATCGGTCGCTTATCTGTCGATACTCAACGATTATCTCTACTGGTTCGATCGTCAGACCCAGACGGTGTCGCGGGTCAACAAGACATCGGGTCTTGCGAGGAAAACGATGATGAATCGCTTTCTCACCGATCTCGTGACCGTCCGCACGCCCGACGATCACGTCATGGAGTCTCACATATGCAGTCCTTTCCACGACTACGGCGGCTGCTCGCACTTCTGCATCGGCACGAGCGCGCCCCGTTGCTCCTGTCCGCAGCATCTCGTGCTCTCCGACAACGAGCGAACGTGTCGCGCCGCGCCGGCGTGCGGAGCGGACGCTTTCACGTGCGCGCACTCGAGCTCGGCCGTCAACAAGGAGTGCATACCCGCGGAATGGAAGTGCGACGACAGGACCGACTGCACCGACGGCAGCGACGAGCTCGGGTGTCCCGTTTGCCGGCCGGATCAATTCAAGTGCCAGAGCGGTCAATGCATCGGTTAGTACAGTGAAATATTGCGTTTTTTTTTTGTATATACAATATAAAGGAATCTTCTAGTATCTATACCGATTTTCGAGGTGATTTTTTAGGAATTAAAGACACTAAAAGACTCCCTTAACTCGCTACAACGTTGCTTGTATTTTATTTGTCGCCAATTTATCATTCCACAAATGGTCTGGTTTTTTGGGAATTATAGATACTAAAAGACTCCCTTAACTCGCCACAACGTTGCTTGTATTTTATTTGTCGCAATTTATCATTCCAGAAATGGCCTGGGTATGCGATGGCACCGCCCAATGCCAGGACGGCCTGGACGAGGCGAACTGCTGCGAACCCGGACAGTTTCGCTGCACGGGAACTCAAGTCTGCATCTCCGGAACGGCTCTCTGCGACGGTTGGGAGCACTGCGCCGATGGCAGCGACGAGAAGGCGCCCGTGTGCGCCGCGGCGAACAATCGTCGCCAGGACGTCGGCCCGACGACGGACAGCGGGAAGAGCGCGTATTTCATCGCGATACTCGGCGTTCTCGGGGTTGTCGTGCTCGCGATACCGGGCTTCTTTTACTGCCGACGGAAACTCGCCGGCAACGAGGAGCTGCCCGATATACTTCACGACTCCGCTGGCGATCCGCTGTCGCCGAAGCCCGGGCGATCGGGGAAACCGATGTTGTCGCAGAAAAACGGCGCGAAGGATCTCAAGGCCAGCCTCAAGACCGTGAGAATGTCGAATCTCACAGGGAGCAGCATTGGTTCGAGCTACGATCGCAGTCACATAACAGGTTGGATGCTTTTTACATTTCGTTGGTATCAACGATCGAATCCTTGTGTTAAGGAGTCATATGCAGTCAGGAGGCCATCAAAAATCGATTTCTTTTTTTGATTTTTCCCGAGAAAAATTAATTTATAAACGTAAAAATGTATACACATATTATGGTAACTTTTAACTGTATTCTAATATGTTTCATTTGTAAAAATAATTATTCCTGCTATGAGCATCTCTAAAAAGTCGGAGAGCGAGATTAAATTTTAAAAAATTAAAATGTCTTCTCATGGAAAAATTACAAATAAATAATCGATTTTTGTCGGCCTTCTGACTGTATACAGAAAAAAAGAAAAAAAATGAAAAGAAAATATTAAAGATACAATAATAATAAAAAAAATAAATGTACTCAAACGAAACGTTTACAGGTGCGTCGAGTTCCACGAGAGGCAGCTCGATCTGCGGTTATCCGCAGGAGACGCTGAATCCACCGCCGAGCCCCGCGACAACGGCCAATTCCACGAGATGCTCGAGCAGCAACGCCTCGCGGTATCGTCCCTATCGGCATTACCGGAGCATCAACCAGCCGCCGCCGCCGACGCCGTGCAGCACCGACGTCTGCGACGAGTCGGACAGCACGTATCCGGCGCGTTATCGATATGACATCGAACCCGTTCCTCCGCCACCCACGCCGAGATCGGTTTATCACAGCGATGCCGCTCTCAGCTGTCCGCCCTCGCCGAGCTCGCGATCCTCGACGTATTTTAGTCCTCTGCCGCCGCCGCCCTCGCCGGTGCCGTGAGTTCGCTCGGCGACGCAGCCGCGTCGACGTTTCGTCCTGTGGTCCGCTCGAAGAGACATCAAAAAACGTAATAGTGATTGATAATCAAAATTGACTCGAGATTTTTGCGCGAAGATCGACGTCGAATTTTCCATCGATTCTAATATTTACTCCGGACGAAGTTCAATCGAAGTGGGGGAAAAAAATGATTAATGCATGAAATGCTCGATTAACTTTGAATCACAGTGTAAATTCCGGCGCCGCCAGATGAATCCTCGGGTCGCGCGCGTGAGAGATACATATCGCGTGATCGCGCATCGCGTTCGCAATATCAAATATGCATATCAAAAAGTTTTCGCGGCGACGCGACGAAGGGTAAATGCCATTGACGCAGGGTCTTTCAAGTTCGTTTTTTTTTTTCCTTTTCTCGAACAAAGTGCAAATATTTGTTTATATCGTTGACTCCATTTTCCTCTGTACAAATTCTACGATACACCGTCGTGCCTAGCGACTGTCGGGTCCCTCGCGCCGAGTAGTTCACGCCGGGGGGAACCGCCAGTGCCTTGTAAATATCACTTGTTGTATAGAAAAAAAAAACACCATCGGGTGAGCCAACCCGATTACCGTTTAAGTCGCAGAGAGAGGACGAAAGCCCGTGTAAAAATTGTACATGACATTTTTTTAACTTAAAAGAGAGAAAACGAGGGTGAAGAAACCGACGCGAATTGATCGCCGTTGTCCGTCGACGCGCGCGTTGATTTGTAATTTTAACTATTACTCTGTTAATTGTGATATAAAGTATATCATAATATTATTCATATATACATATTATATATATATATGCGTTACTATTATGATTAAAAAGTATTTAGATTTTATGTTCCTCACCTGACGTAGCGTTTAACCAAAGGCTGCTTCGAGTATTCTTTTTTATCTGTTTGTTCGTTAGTATTCATTTTGTGACGTAGCGCGCTGAGAATTAATTTGCATTATTTATCGAGATTGTATAATGTGCAGAGTTGTAAATCCTCATTGAATTCATGAGATATAGTTTACAGTACCATTTGACTGTAAACATTTGAATAATTTTCGCTTTAATATTGGAAGAAATAGTGGAAAAAACGGAAGGAGAATTTAATACATTAATGGGGATTTACAACTTTGAATGTGACGCTTTGAGACAGAAACGCATCGGACATATTTCCGCGCGACTGTTCCACGCAACGCGGAACGCGCCGCGTTCGGAGTCGAAGCCGCGACGCAAAGTAGCCCCGTAACTGTGCCAATGCGTGAATGCCGAGTGAATATTGCGCGTCGCCCAAACGGAACACAATGGGAAAAGTTTCGTGCGCCGCGAGCGAAACGCGACCCTCGTCGCGCATAAATATCGGCGCGAATCGTCGGGCCGCGGACTCGCAATTAGACGAGGCGCGTCAGCGATGAAAAAGTTAAAGAGAACGAAAAATTGCGCGCGCAAATATTTAGTGTACGATAGATAGCGAAATTTTATCGAATATACGAGAGCATTCTTCCTCCTTTAATTCACATTTGACTCTGTACATTCAGCATTCCAAACCGAGACGACGCGACTTTTCCTCCTCGTCTTCGTGTATTTCATGCGATTTACATCCACGTCGATCAGACGAAAAGTTTCACCGAAAGTTTGTCGCATGACCGTTCCTGCTGTTCTTTATTTAATTAAAGAGATCCGATCGGCGGCCAATGAGCACCTTTTCGTACCAATTGTCGCCGATCGGACCTCCTTAATCGCAAAACCGTGCCATAATATCGTCATGAGTATGATAGTCGTAATGTACAGTGTAGAGATATCGAGATTTCGCCGATTGTCTCGCGAACAAAAAAAAAAAATGTTTCAAAAAGCAAAACCGCGTACGTATTTTATACCTCGCACTGCCAACCCGAAACCGCCTTGAGGTATACATAGTGTGTAAAGTATAAATAACAAAAAGTATCGTCGAATTAATTCGCCTCATTTAGCGTCGAAGACTGAACAAACGAAGAATGAAAGCAACACATAAAAACTAACGTCTAGATCCCCATTTTTCTACATGTGCACCGACTGTACCATGATACTACGTATTGTGTAACATATTTGTACAAAACGACAAAAATACATAAATCCTTTTTGTTGATGTATTTTTTACATGGTCTCCGTGTGCTTCATTGACGACGAACGCGCGAACGTCATTTCCACTTGTTCGAGGCGCGCGACTTGCCCGACGGATTGTCCCTCTCGTCCTGCGCCGATAGCTCCTCGTCCAGCAGGAGTTCGAAGTTGCCCATCGCTTCCGGCGACGGACATTTGTTCCACCGAACGCTGTTGATACCAATTTAATTACGATTTTAGATTTATCTAACAATTTTATCGTATTCGCTTCCGCATAGAGCAAGCTTGTTTTCATGATATATATTTTTTCTAGGCTTTCATATCAGCATACTTAGAATCTCCCAAAACGTCCAGAAAAATGATCTTGAATTTTGTACGGTTTTTGAATTTCTTTTTGAATGTCGAACTTCCATAAAAAAGTTACACAGTAGATCCTTGTACATTGCTTCCTCATTAATTTCTTTTTTTTTACAAAGCTTCCTCTATAAGGAAGCCAAAATTAATAAATCCGCTTCGCCATGAAGGCGGCTTCGTGAAAAATAGAAATTAATGGGGAAGCAATATGCAAGGTTCTACTTTTTCTTCCAAGGCCTACGAATGCATTTGATTCCACGTAAAAAAAAGCTTTTCTTACTCGGGAACTCCGTCGGGTGGTACAACAACGGACACGATATTGTCGATCAATTTGTACTTCAGTATCCGATCATTGACCGTTGTCGAGGTCAGCGAAGGTGACGCGTTTACCTGCGAATCAGCGGCGATTATAGGGAATCGCTTGGAGTCGATCATTAAAAAAATAAAAGTAAGAACTAACCTCGATCAACCAGGGTTTCAGTTTGTTGTCGATGATGATGTCGTAGCCGTAGCACTCGAAGCAGTGCCGATCGTTCGCCATCACCGGCGCGACCGCCTTCAATGAGTGCACAATGCACCAGGATATATTTGCAAAAAGCTTCTCCGTCACAGCTTTTCCTCGCGTGCTCTCCAGGTAAAGACGCAGATTCTGCACGCTCAGCTTTCCGCCGTGGAGACTGTTGTACTCCTCGCCGTGCTTTTGCACAGAGACGTTCGTGAGGTGAACGTACATGTTGTCGAGCTCCTGGATACTCGTGTCGTACTTGACGGTGCAGAAACGACAGAAACCCAGCTTGAAGAGATAGGCCTTGAGGGGCCGAAACGAAGTGATGAGAACGTAGAGACGAAGATCGAATTTTTTGCCGCCAATGAGAAGGGGATTGTCGATGTACCTGAAACGAAATTTCGACGATCAGGATACAGTCACCAGTAAATGAATCGTTAAGCAGAACGATATGTTTATCATAAATTTTTTATAAAATAAAATTTTCAATTTGAAATTACATTTTTATCAAATAAAATTTTCAATTTGAAATTACACTTCTACAAAATTAACTTTTTAATCGTAAATTACATTTCTATCAAATTAAATTTCAAATTGTTGTCAATCGAAACAAAAATGTCAAATTGAATGTCAATTGAGTATAAAAATCTCGGTATCACCTCGATATCACGTAAGACTCTTTGGACAGATTCGGATTGAACGGATTGCGCGCTTCCCGCGACCATTTCTTCAATTTACTGAGCTTGTTTATCAAAAATATCCCAGCTCCCTGGGACTTTCCGCAGGGCTTCATTATCCACGTGCTCTGCGGCGACTTTCGGTATTCCTCGACGAACATGTTGTAATCTGCGCAAAACGATCGTCTTACTCTTATTATGTGAACGAATTTATACTAAAAAAAAACAACAACCACAAGTAAAATGTTGCCAAACCCGCGGGCAAAACGAAAGTCACGGGTATGAAATCCAAGTGCAGATATTTTCCGGGACCGTCGCCCCTCTCGGCGAGCGGGCTGCCCTCTCGCTCCAGATCCTTCCGGTATCGCTTTATATTCTTCACCAACAGATCCTTTCGCGTCAGCTCATAGTGATTCGGGAAATGATTGATCGTCCTGAAAAATCGGCAGAAATCGTTAAACACGTTTACGCATTTTTTGTCCCAATTATTTCCGTAATTTCGTCCGTAGGCCAACTCACTGATTATCGCCCATCCTGTAACCGGTCTCGACGCTGAATATATTTCTGCAAGATTGCGTGACTGCCCTGAAATTAAAAAAAAAATGATAATTAACATATATTTTGAAATAATTATATTATTTAGAATTTCATTTAAATCGACAATCGTCCAAAATACGCACCAATAAAAATTCCAGTCGTCCTCCGGTCCGACTTGGGTCCATCCCCTCTTCTCGAAGTTGTAGACAATCACGGACTTGTCCATGTCCGTGCAGAACGTGACTTTCATCCTGTCCGTTCCTACGGTCGGCACCCTGAGGCCGAATCATTGAAAAATAATGACGTTCAATGAGAAATTCGAGCCGAATGCGAAGGGCGCAACCGGTGCGAGTCACGATCGGACGAAAATTGGATATGGTCGAGAAGCAGAAGGGTCGGGTGCAACGAGCGAGACCGAGCAGCAGGATACTCGAGTCTCACAGGCGAATTATAGTTTGGGTTTCGTACCTTCCGTAGAGAGTCGCCAAATTGGCGTTTCCGGCTCGTTTACCATCGGCAGTCGCGGCGCTCGCCATTATTTACAAATAGCTCGAGGCAATCGTGAAGTTTGATCGATGCGTCGCCTCCACGGAAACTCGTGGGAGACGAGAAGCGCGCGAAACCGAGACGCAACGCGATTCGCCGGCCGGTGAATCCGACGAAATTGCGCGCGCATTGAAAACACTACAAATATACGAAAATACCGCAAATATTGAGAATAACATTAAGAAAATGTATATAAAATAGAATAAATAAATAAAAATAAACGAATACCGACGTAGCTTAAGCATGATTGAATTTCGTAGCGGACAATATACGTGAAATTTGCCGCCCGACTTGGCTCGAATCGACGACGCAGTAGAAGAGCAGAAGAAACGCGTCTAGCTTTTGTTTACAAATAACGCGAGCCGTTGGATCGCGTCGCTCTCGGCCGCAGAGGGCGACGAGAACAAAGGACACAGAAACGCGAGGGTCATCGCACCGGCAACATTGTAATCGTGACTGAACAGGAATACTCGAGAGTTTCAGTCGGAAAAATTCGTCGCTTCTTTGAAAAGAAAGGTCAGTCAATATTTTTATTCGCCCACAACAATTTAATAGATATAATTACTGTCAGTACCGAGAATCGACCGAATCAACGAAGCCAAAGCCGCGCGACCGACTCTTCGTGCGGTGAATCGCAATCGCTCGCGTCCTCGTTTTTTATTTTTTTCAACCGTCCCGGCCGTCTGACGTCTCCGTTCGCGCGAAACTTTCAGTCGCATTCGGCACCTGTGACAATAATAACGCGTCAAACTCGTCGCGATTTTCTCGCTTTATCCACGATTCAGAGGCGTCTGCTTTTATTTCGATATTTCGCGAACGACGATGAAGAGTCTCGTACATCGTTCGCGCGAATCGGATGAAAATTGCGCGGACGGTCGATCGATCGAGAAAAGTTTCGATAATTGTGTAAAATTCGGTGGGTCCTTTTTTCTGTGTTGAATTTTGGTTTTTTTTATGAGCGGGCTTTTTTTTTTGTAGATAACAGGATGGACAGCCCGCTCAGAGGCGGAGAAATGGGTGCTGGTATCAGAGGCAGAAAAATAAGCCCTGTTATCGACAAGAAGACCTGCCTGTGTTTCAGGCCGCACTGCTTTGTGCTGTGCACAAACTGCGGCTGGGACACTTGGGGAAGAGTCAGCCACAGCTGTCCCGTTCATCCCATGGTTTGTGCCTTGTTTTTTTAGCCTTTTGCAGTTTGCGAATTTAAATGTGACCAGATTGAATGCTACGCGCGAGCGTTAAGTAAAAGATTAAATGCAAAGCTTACAGATGATACGTTAATTATGTACTTTTCTGTTTCAGACGATGTACCTGAACGATGTGGAGATGTGTCCTCAGTGCAGGGCTTACAAGCCCTTCCTGGTGGAGTATCCCGAATGCAAACCAAAAAAGCGTAGAATGTAAGATAACATATATATTTTTTTAAGACTTAAGAGCGCCAAATTTTAAAAATAATAAGTTAATAGAATAGAAAAGATAAGAATTCGAAAAGTTAAGAATTCGAAGCGATAGGACAGCGCGAGATGTTCATTTGACATAAAGTTTTTTGTTCCTTTTATTTTTATTTTTATTTTTATTTTTTATTGCGCTTAAATACTTCGTTTGACATTCAGCGCTTTTTTCCACGAGTCAACGCGTTAAACGCTGGACGAAAATGTTCGGATCCGAGATTTCATCGTATTTGATCGATGTTTCAGTGTAATATGCAGAAGTATTACGTTACCTAAGTAAGATTGTATTAACAAGTCATTAACGATGAAATATGTCTCTCGGTGATAACGAGTAAACGTATCGCGATGTTCAACGCTGTTTGCGCTCTTGTCCCTTTATTCACGGCTTTATAAACGATAGAATCGTTTTACTACAAATATGTGAAGAACGTTGAGGTTTGTAAAGAAAGTGTTCGAGTTATAAAGTTATTTTTGCAAACAAATTTCTTTAATCTTCTTCCACTTCTTACCAGTTATGTCTTAAATATAGATTTTTAAACAAACGACACTCCATTCAAATGCTGAACCAACCCGGCATCCCAGGCTTGTTGTTGGCTTTCAGAAATTTCTGGTAGCTGACTTTCATCTCGTCGAACGAAGCCTCCTCGAATTCCTTTTCTCTCTTTTTAGCTTCCGTGTCAAAGAGATCCGGATACACGAAGGACTCGTTTTTCGGCTGAAAATTATTAAAGAATGTTTTCCATTGTATTTTTCATTTTCTTTACAAAGTCACCAGGTACAAAAGGTGGTGTCAACTCACCAAAATGGCATAAGCGACCTTGACATCATCCTCTTTAACGACGTACGCTTTTGGATATCCCAGCTTTGTCTTTCCCTGGTGAATCCTCGTTCTGACATCAACGGTCTTGATGTTGTAGATTTTTTCCAGATAATTCTTAACGTCGTACCTGGTCATCTCCATGGAGCAGTGAAACTGCACTATATTGGGCGGTGAATCTTTGAATGGTCTGACGAGTTTCATCCAAAAATTCGGGAGGAAAACCCTCAATTGGGGATTGCCCTTTTGGTACAGTGGATACCTGAAGATAAAACGAAATTACAACAACAACAACACAGCCGTAAACTACGTGCAGGTTCAATATTCGTTCGCGACTTTGGGATCAAAGTAACGTTTGACGCTTGAGAGAAAAAATCGTCGCTGGAAGACGAGGGCGAGATTAAACGGCAATTACTTCGAAATACTCACCATCTAGTTGACATTTTGTAGCGTTAATTCGCGTAAATCACTCGGTTTCTGCGGTTTTTAACCTCAAAGTCGACTACCAGCTCCAGCAGCAGACGGAGACGGTCGGTAAAGCAGCTTTCTACAGCCGCGCATGCGCGAATTTCGCGGCTGCGCATGCGCGGTTAAAATAGTTTTGTACCGCTGTCGGTAAGGTCGGCTTCTACCTTCGCGCATGCGCGGCGGGATTTCTGCGGATTTTTCGTGTGTGCGTGAATCCGTGAATTTCCGATGCCCGACCGGATAAGCATCACAGTTGCACGGAGACTGTCGGGTCGCGGGCTCCTCGGCTGTCATCTGTCAATTCGCAATAATATCTTCCGCGTTCGATGATCGACGCTTGAACAATTACAAAATCTCCGCCGCCGAGAGACACGAGCGTCGCGAATCGTCGTCGACGGATTCGGCAGTAGTTTTGTAGTTGTAGCCAACGCACTCGAATCTAGTCTCCCGCATATCACGGTTTTCCCTTTACCCATGTACTTATCATCTAATTTGTCAATTAACCTCGTCCGCAAAACAGTATTTTTAACTCTACCTTTCGTTCTGTTGTTTTATTTGAAAAAATGAGCGCCACCGATGACGTCAAAAAGGGCAAGGTACGTTTTTCGTTGTTAATATTATTATCATTACGATACGAACGATATTTCAGGGATACGAATTTCTTATTCGATCTCGGAAACATCGAAGATTGTTTTGAAGCGAAACATATGCGAATTTCGGAAGCTCGGGTCGAATATTGTAAAAAAATAAATTTTGTGTTTTTATTTCATAGAAATTGAGATAAGACAAAATTGCTTATTTTCATTGCTCCTTAAAAAAAAAAAAATTGGTACACATGTTGGGTATTTATTATTATTGCTCTATTATTGTTATTGTTGGTTGGTGGGAGTCAGGAATGTCAACAGCAAAGCGTGTAATTTTATTTTTGAGTGACATTTTTTTTTCTGATAAAGCAAAGATTAGATAATTTTTATCAGTGCCAGCTGGATGAGAGAGAGACAGAGAAGTTTAAAAATATTGGAGCCCACGTTGAGAAAGAGCGGAAATGCATTTGATTTCAGCTGGAGAATGTCCGAATGCTGGACAGATACAGCAACAATCATTCCCTGGGTACTCTGTACCTCACAGCCACGCATCTTATTTTCAAGCACTCCAACGGCAAGAAAGAGATATGGGTGAGCGTCGTGAATTTGCTGCAGGAAGCAAAAGCGCCAAAATCTGAGGGAAAATATTGTTGCAGGTGCTCAACACGCATGTGGTCAGTGTGGAGAAGCTGCCGTTGACCACAACGGGATCGCCACTGCTCATAAAGTGCAAACACTTTTTAACCGTGACTTTTGTCATCTCCAAGGAACGAGATTGTCATGACCTGTACGTGACGCTACTCAAACTCTCAACCCCAGGTAAGGATTTTTATACTTTTCTTTTTTTCTTATTCGGACTGATAGTTTCAATCAATGATTTTCGTTGCTTTTTTTTTCACAGCTAAACTGGAAGATCTCTACTGCTTCAGTTACTGTCCCACCAAAGATTACGGAAGTCAGACCAGTGGCTGGAGCTCCTTTGATATTCAAAGCGAGTTTCAGCGACAGGGGGTTCCCAATAAGGAGTGGAATCTCACTTATCTCAATACTAATTACGAGGTAATAAATGCGACCAAACATTTTTTTTTCGTCCAATACTAATTACAAGGGAATAAATGTGACCAAGCAATTTTTATTCTTTCATCGATAATGCCAGTGATTCAATATTCGTGCAGGGATAAATTTCTCAGGATAAAAAAGAGCGTGAAAAACTAATTAATTACACAATTGTTGTATCGATTTCAGGTATGCGACACCTATCCTAGATACTTGTATGTTCCTGCCACATGCGCGAATAATATATTGGTAGGAAGCGCAAAGTTCAGGAGCAAAGGAAGATTGCCCGTTCTGACCTATCTCCACTCCAATAAGGTTTGACTCTGTCCGATCAATCGAAAACCACGATATTCCATCATTTTTTACTCACTACAAATATTTGATCACTGCAGGCGGCTATTTGCCGTTGCAGCCAGCCGCTATCAGGATTCAACGCTCGGTGTCCCGAGGACGAACAGATGCTCTATCACATATTGTGCACCAACACCAATTGTAAATACATGTACGTCGTCGACACCCGGCCACGAGTGAGTTAATTGCTTCTCATAACTTGTAACCAGTAAAAACAAAAACAAAAAAATACTGTCAATTCATTCACAATTTTACTTGACTCTGCAGATAAACGCGATGGCGAATCGCGCGGCGGGAAAAGGCTACGAGAACGAAAATTTCTACGACAATATCAAATTTCGTTTCTTCGGTATCGAAAATATTCACGTGATGCGAGCGAGCCTCGGCAAACTTATGGAACGTGAGTAATGCCTTCAAAGAAAAATAAAATAAAATCGTTCATCGGTTCGATCATCGACGAGTGTACGTTGCTTTTTCGCAGTGCAACGAAGTACGACGATGAGCGCTTTCCTCAGCGGTTTGGAGAGCAGCGGATGGCTGAAGCACATCCGATCGATCCTCGAGACCGCGTGGTTCATCGTGCGCGCGATCACGAGCGGCATCAGCGTCGTCGTTCACTGCAGCGACGGCTGGGATCGCACCGCTCAGGTCTGCTCGATCGCGGCGCTCCTCCTCGACCCGTTCTACCGAACGATACAGGGCTTCCAGGCGCTCATCGAGAAGGACTGGCTGTCGTTCGGTCACAAGTTCAGCGATCGCTGCGGCCACGTAATCGGCGACGTGAAGGAGCTCGCGCCGATTTTCACGCAATTCATCGACGCGACTTATCAGCTGTTGCACCAGTATCCGTTCATGTTCCAGTTCAATGAACACTTTTTGCTGGCCATTCACGATCACGTTCACAGCTGCCGATACGGAACTTTCGTCGGGAACTGCGAGAAGGATCGACAAATGCTCAGGTACGTTTTCGAATTGCGAGGATCACTCAGTTGCGGATTATTAATTATTTCCTTATTTTTTTTAATTGCTTTAAATTCGCAGGTTATCGGAAAAAACGTATTCCCTCTGGGGCTACATAGCGTATCACATAAACAGGTACATAAATCCTCTGTATTCGTGCAACCGATACAAGGACGATAGCAATAAGGTACTGGAGCCCAAACTCGCGCCGCAGAGCATCATGTGAGTACGACTCGACGTCGTCGAAAGTTTCAATTGCGAGAAAACTCTGAATTACTGTTTTTATTTATTCATTTTTTCCTCGGCGAAGCCTCTGGCGAGGCATGTACTTCAGATTCGAGAATCTGATTCATCCTCGCGAAACGTGGGAGGATTTTCTCATGACGACTCACGATCACACGTCCTCGCTGGAGGATCACGTGAAGCTGCTCCTCAAGCGCGTCGACTCGCTGACGCAACTGACGTCGCTGAAGAAATTGCAGAAGAAGAGCCCGCAGGAGAAATACAAGTACGACGATACGTTCAACAAGGACAATTTGACGGAGAAGATAATCGACGATTCGACGAACGAGGACAGAGCGAAGCACAAGATGCTGATGGGACAGTTGGAGAGCGAACTGAAGGCCGTCGCGCTCGACTGGAAATCGTTCAGCAAGGTCGAGGAGTGCGTTTGCTTCAGGACCTTCGACACCTTCACGAAAAAGGTCAGCAAGGATTTGTTTTATTGTGAAGAACATGTTTTTTTTAATAAGTTTCGAAAATGACTGAGAAATAATTTTCAGAATCACTGCTGGTCCTGTGGAAACGTCTTTTGCAAAAGATGCATGAACGATCGCACTGCTCTGGTCGGTCACCTGAGCAAGCGCGCGTCCCCAACGTGCAAATCCTGCGCCCAAACATCACCGGTCTCGTCTTAATGGTTTGGCGTATATTTATTTGTGCCCGATGCGCCGCGCCGATGACAATGAGTCGCGTGTGCCGGTGTTTCGATACCACAGGCTGTAAGTAATCATTCGGAGCACGGAAATTACTGCCGGAAAAGAGCGAGGCATTTACTTCGAATAACGAGATAGTAATTTTATATAAAAACGAGAAAAAAAAGACAAAAATAAAAACACGACATCACAGGATAAGTTGCAGATTAATTGCCGTTAGAATAGAAGTCTGATTCGTGATAAATTAGAGTCGATACGATTTTGCGAATGATGAGTATTGTCGGTCAATTATTAATAACGTTACGCGGATAATTTGGCGGCGAACACTTCGACGTCTTCGAACCGAGTTCCCGACTGTTTGCGAGACTCGAAAAGAGGAAACGACAGAGACAGTTCGAGTAAAAAAAAGGTTACCTTATATCGAGATATTCGGGTGGGGGTTAAAATAGCGAATGACCAACACAGCGAATGGCTAAAATAGCGAATTTCATAATGATGCCTATTCTAGATTCAGACGCTCATTAATTTTTAATTCGTTATTTTGAGCATTCACTATTTTGAATCTGACCCAGATATTCCAGTACCCAAATAATCGAGTCGACTCCGAGATCTACGCTGATTTCAACTCAAGGAAAACTCTACTTTTTAAAATGTCAATGTCGATTAATGAAAAAATAAAAGTGAAAAGCACTCTCGTGTCAGCGACAACTAGAATGACGAGTCGAGGAAACCTTTTGATATGAACTTAAGAGATGCAGATCTTGTACAATAATGCGAGGATGTAGGATGAGAATGAATTGTACAGTCTTCACGGTTCAATAAAATTTTATTTGACACACTCAAGATCTCTTATGTATTCTTAGCTACTGCGTACTTCGGTGACCGGGCATTGGAGACGCACCCAATGCCGTACAAGTGCTGAACGGTGATTAACATTTTTCCATACCGTGATTTTAATACTATATTTATATATATATATTTTTCTTTATATATATATTTATGTATCTCAAGTTTTATTATAACGCTCGGTCGTTCTCGCAGCTGGACGAAGAATTCGCGTTTGGTGTCGCGCTGCGTGTCTAACGCGCGACACGGCTGTTTTATTTTATTTTTCTTAATTTTTCATTGAATTACCGGAACATTCCGGCATAACTCAATATCTTTATGGGATGGGAATATCGCGCGATTTCTCGTAAAGCGGGAACAAAATGCCGGAACACTCAACTAGGATGTTCTCCCCACTTTAGCGAGACCTAATTCAGATAATTAAAACCTGCAAGCAGTACCTTAAACGTAGCAAACATTATTTTGTAAAATTGAAAAAAGATTCTTAATTGTTTTCTTTTCTTTAACAAATGTGAACCCGGGAAACGTATGAGAACGCATTTTATTCACGCGTATTTCCCGCCGTGATGTGACAAAATTCGAGAGCAACTCCCACTCGTTAACGATGAACATTTGATCGAAGAGATGCAGCGCTCGCGTGTAATTAGTTGTCCTACGAGAGAGAGAGACCCCGCATCGCGTTTCCCAAACGCGCCTGCGATCGCTTTCTCCTTTGCTTACGATAATAACTATCAGACTTGATTGAGCACTGCACTCTTCCTTTCTCGGCTTCGGATGCAGCAATAATTTAATAATATAATACGTCGGTATTGTGACCCGTCCGCGACGCGACAATTGTCGTTTATTTCTTCCGCGCGAGAAAAATCCGCGCAATTGAATTTTCACCGCGTCGAGAGGCAAAGCGAAATTTTCGAGGAAATGCTTGCGATCCACGTTTCGTGCTTTTTTTCTTTTCTTGTTTCCGTGCGAAAATTACGTCAATGAGAACACAGCGGTTGGTCGTGAGGTCGTCGCGCGCGCGTAAAAAACGCCGACGGGCAACCCGAGTCGCGTCAGCGATAATGTAAATGCTCTTCGTCGTTCGCGCGGACTCAGCCTACATGGCTCGTTCCGCGCGTAGCCCGAACCCGATAATACCGCCCGAAGGTCGCCCGCGATTAATCGGGAACCTCGGGAAAAATTGCAATTTTTTTTTGTTTCATTAAAAAGTTAAACACGTTTACCTTTACCTAACGAACTAATTTGTAATCGTGAATGTTTTATCCCCTCACGCAATAATATTAACTCACTCTCTGATCGTATCGCATTATCGGATTATCGACGATGGCAAGTGGTGTACTAGTGTGGAATGTGAATATATTACATAGACTTCGATCGATGGTAATAAATTTTTACTTTTACGTAAACGCGACTTGCCGTATATTATTTCTATTCCGTATTTGGTTTTCTTCGTCTCGGCCCGTCGCCGCCCACCGCTGGTTTGTCCTGAAAATGCGAAAGTACATTTACCACCGGATCCTATCAAAGCCCAGAATCAGGGATGGGCACATTCGAATGAAAGAGTATTTAAATACACGATTTAAATACTAAATGATTTTCCACTCATTATTTAGACTCGAAAATATAATAAGTGGAGATTCATTCGTTATTTATGATGGAATAAAATTATGAGTGGAAACAAATCAGTTTTCAAAATTGAAATAATGCTGAGTGGATAACCATTCATTATTTAAAACGAAAATAAATAATCAGTATTTTTAAAAATTTAAATACAATCTGCCCATCCCTGCTCAAAATACCACGATGAATTTTTCAAGTTACCTTCTCACTGTCTATAATTTCGTCAGTCTCAACAGTTTTGCCGTCGTCTTCGACTTCGGCTTCAGCTTCGACCGCGTCGGCGGCCTCGGGTTCATCGACCTCCTCGTTCAGTTTGGGAACTTCCTCTTGCACGTCGGCGGTTTCGTTGAGATCGTCGGTATTCAAAGGTTCCTTATCCTCGGGAGCGTTGTCTTGTTTGTCCTGATAATCGCCATTAGCGAAATTAGCGATGAGGAAACGAGGCAAATGAGGGTGGATAATTGATCCTCGGTTATCGCTACACATCGATTAGCCTTTACGGTACTTGGTACGTTACCTGGGACGCGAAGCAGCAACAATACACTAGCAGAAGTATCGGTAGGCCAGCTACTAATATATACACGGCCCAAATCCATGGATGTTCCGTGGTGAATGTCACGAGTCGGCGCCAAACGCTCCACTACGATAAAATCAACGGTGCTAACGGTTACGAGGGATATAGCGAGTGATGCGCATCGAAATTGCCTGGCAATTTCTTTCAGAGTTCCAAATCCCCATTAATTCATGAGATATAGTTCACAGCACAATTTGTTTTGTAATTATTATGATGAAATCATAATTACAAAACATATTGTACCGTAAACTATGTCTCATGAATTAATGGGGATTTGCAACCCTGATTTCGTTACGGCGGATTTTTGGGGATCGTCAACGACAGAAGCGAGTCAGCAGCAGGTTCAAACTACAATCGCAGATCGCTACTTCGTTTACCTCCTCCCTCGATCTTTTGACGAGGTACCAGACGTACAGCGCGACGGGGATGGTACAGTAGAAAAAATAAAGCGCCCACCAGCCCGGTTTGTGATTCATCGAGCGCATCATTCGTCCCCACATGCTCGACTATGCGGGCATAAGGGCGCGACGGTTACGAAAATTTTGATAAATGACTCGGCTTCCCCCCGATCCCGGCGTTTAATTGCGCGATGCAACGGAAATACTCAATTATTTCCTGGGCACAGAGTTGTAAATTTCCATTCATTCACGAGATATAGTTTACAGTACAATTTGTTTTGTAATTCTGATTTCTTAATAAGGTGTAGTGATTATAAAATCATAATTAAAAAACAAATCGTACTGAAAACTATATCTCGTGAATTAATGGGGATTTACAACTCTGATTATTTCCTGGGCATCTGATTACTCACGCTCTCTTCCGCTATCTTCAGACGGCGAATCTCGAAGGTGTCGTCCGCCCATTGCTTGGCAACGTCCTCGTCATCGGTGATGATTATATTGTCGAACAGGATGTCGGCCGACATCGACCACAGCTCAAATCCTACGGCAGACTGAATAACAGAGCATTAAAATATTACGTCGTAAAACGAGTACGAAAAATTATTTATCGTGCGTTCCCATTCCGAACTGTAGCGCTAATCATCGAAGGGAACGTGATGTATTCCGAGGCCGAAAGCAAAGTTCGTTTACAAGGACAATCGATCGCGCTGTTTGGGGGACGCGAGTCTAAGTAGGCCCGCAGTAGCGTTAAATCCGCTGTAAAAAACAATCTCTCACAATAAATAATTTGCGCGACGATTGTTTTTTCTTTTTTTTTTCGCCGCCGTCTAATTATATTTGTAATATTGATTCGAAAGAAGTCTCTGCTCTAATTCGACCGTCCGGCGCTTTATTCTCCGTCTCCGTTCGACAATTACGGTTGCATCGATTTTCGTGAAACTTTGTCGGCTTCCGCTTCGATACCCAACGCTACGTGGAACTTTTCGGAAATTCGAGATTACGGTAATCGAGTATTACGAAAAAAAAAAACTCACGATTGGCAACATGCGGAAGGGATGCTCGTCGTTGTAGTAATTCGGATTGTGAATCAGACGGGGCTTCCACTTTCCTTTGTAATTCGGATTGTTGATGAGCGCCGGCAGCCATTTGCCCTTGAAGCGCGGATTCTTCTTGAGTTTCTGCTTGTAAGGTCCGCATCCGGGTGCGTCCTCGCACTTGGGATTGGGTATGTCTGGGGGCTCCCACTCGCCGTCCATCTCCACGTCCCAGTCCTCGGGTTTCACGGAGTCGGGATTCGGGATCATCGGCGGCTCGTCCTCGAGCCAACCCTCCGGCATCGTGTCGTCCTCGTCGACGATCTGCGCGGGCGCGTCCTCGTCCCAGTCCTCGGGTTTCACCGCGAGCGGATCCGGTATCTTCTCGCGATCGTCCCAATCCTCGGGCTGCGTGTCCTCGGGATCCTCAATCTCCAGGGGCGGATTTACCGGCGGCGTAAAATCGTCGAGCAACGAGCCGTCGTTGACGATCTTGTTGTCGACCTTGATGACGAACGTGTTGTCCGGACGCACGACGAGCGTGTAGAGATGCGGCACTTTGTCCTTGAAGTAGTCCTCGAGTCGCTCCTTCGGCTTCTTGCAGTGCTTCTCCTCGATCGTACCGTTCAGGGGATTACGGTGACGGAATATGAAGTGAAGCTTGTGATCGTTGCCGCACTTGTCCGGACCGAACATTATCGTGTACGGCGTTTTGTCGTGAAAATTCTTGAGATCCGCGTGCTGCGGATCGTGCGTCAGGAGCTTGAGATACGCGCCGCCGCACTCCTGGCCCTCCTGGAAATTCACCTCGTACTGGACTACCAGCGGCTTGTCGAGAAACGTGAAGGGCTTCGACAACGGCGACGCGATCGCCGCGTGTCGCGCTTTGCTCTTCAGCACCAAGCCCAAGTCGCCTTCCTGCACGGATCTCGCTGGCTCCTCCACCGACCAGACACCTGGAATTTTATTATTATTATTATTATTATTATTATTACTTATTTATTTTGTTTATTTACAGAAAAACCCTTTTTCATAGTACATTAGTTATAAAGACAGTTAAAAATTATTAGTATGTGTTTCTTTGACCCATAAACAGTTGAATCAACTACACAGTTTTTGAAATATTATCTCACATTAATTCAACAGAATTATAAGAATTTACAGAAAGTAATTGATACATTTATAAATGTTTTAATAACAGCACAAATCAATTTTCAATCATTGCTCACCATCGTATTTGGCAATGTCCTCGTCTATGTCTTCCTTCTTAGCCTCCGAGAGCGTCCACGTCTTGTTGAACCTCTCGATGTCGTCGAAGTTCTCCGCCAGATACGCAAATCCAGCCGGCACCGGACTCACGTAAACAGGTTTTG
Organism: Itoplectis maculator; assembly: GCA_964034905.1. Classification (NCBI taxonomy): domain Eukaryota; kingdom Metazoa; phylum Arthropoda; class Insecta; order Hymenoptera; family Ichneumonidae; genus Itoplectis; species Itoplectis maculator. Next base: position 3,269,842 of record OZ035869.1, read on the forward strand.
GTTCCGCCGGCGTTACGTCATCCTCGTCGTGACTCTCCTTAGCCAGCGTGGCATGACAAAAGATTACGAGGAGCAGGGCGCACGTGCATACCCTGAATTTCGCCATTTGTTGTGCCTGCGACAAAAATAAAAATTCATAAAAAAAAACAAATCGCAAACAAACTTAATTTTCTGATTTTTTATTTCTTTTCCTCTGAATTTTAGTAAAACAATTATTGTCCAATTCCGCGCGACGAATGCAATTATTTCGTCAGCTTCGAGTCGCGGTCGAGAAAAACAAAATGCGTATCGACAAAATGCCGGAAAATATTTCGCCGTCGAATAGCGACAGAGGAACGAGTCGCCGGATTAATTTGATCCGCGAGAGTAAACTCGAAACGTCGAACATCAAACTCACCGAATGCGACGGATATCGATCATAAAACAGTCAACTCGTAGGCCGTTTGCATAATTCGAGATAGAAACACCGCGCGCTCGACGCACCGGACACCCGAAACGTATCCCCGTTTAATTAACTTAACAATTACAATCTAATCTATTTACACGCAGGAATCGTTCGGGTTTCCTTTTTTTTTTTTTCGCTCTCTCCGTGGGACGCGCGTTCCGAAAGCATCGACACCGGAAACTGCGAGTTCAGAAGACGGGGCTGTGGGGTGTGTGCACCGCGAGGGCTGCCGACTGCTCGTCGGGGAGTTTGCGGTCCGGTTCTCAGAAAGCTCTCGGCCGATTAACCGTTCACCAATTACGTGCGAACACCTCCGACGATTCGCTTTGACGGGGCTTCGCCCTCCTCGTCCGGCTATTCTGTCTTTTTCACGATTCCACCGAATCATTCGTGGTCGTTGTCAGGCCGACGATGCTCCCGGCGCTGCGATTGGTCGCTCGATATCTCGATATGAGAATCGACCAATAGCGCGCGAGTCGACGGTGCTGCCCTCGCGCGTCACGGAAATGATCCGTAGTCACGTGACTGCGGTCAATTAACCGATGAAAAATTCTTCCCGAGACTTGGTTATTTTTGTCAGAGACCAAATCGTTGTCAACGTTTGGGTGACTTTGCGAACGCGCGACGAGCCGAAGTCGCGATGCGTTTGCGAACGCGCGCAGTGACGCAATATCGTCCGATCGGTGCGCGCAGCGTGATTGGTCGCTCGCGAGGTCGGACGATCGTTTGTAATTTTTTTCTCCCGTGCATCCCGTCGGGTTTGACACATTGTGCGTGTTCGTCGGCTACCGACAACAAATGTGGTTGCGATTTTAGACGCTAATCGAGGAAAATTGATACGTGACAGAAGGAAGAGCGCGCGACGATGACGGACCCGGGAGGCTGGGCTCCGGTCCATGACAATGAATTTTCACAATTTTCAGCGAGCGACAGCTTCAACCTCAACGAAGTCACGGGCATCGACGGTACGTAGAAACACCGACATCCACCGCGCTCGCCTCTCGACCGACTAATTGTCCTCGCGTTACCTCGTGCAACACCCGGCGACTCCTGTCAGACCGTCTGCTGTTGCATTAACATAAATCCCGTGTCGATTCGTCGTCGACTGCGACGAACGTAACGCGCGATCGGCCGTCTGGCAGCCGGTTCGACGTCGCTACGCAGTTCCTTTTTATTTAATACGCACTTGGATTTGTTTATTACGACGATTATTCCGAAGTTGATGTTGATACTGATCGATCGGTCGATCGATCGATAAAATCGATTTCTTTTTCCCGCGAATACAGACGTTTTCGTTCATCTTTTTTAAAAATTGTTTTTACCATTTGCAGATCTTCTGAAGAACTGCGAGACTGAACTGATGAAGACGGAGAACCTGTTCAGCGACGAGACTCTGTTGTCCGATCTGGGCGAGCCGATTCCCATGGAAAGCGACTCGTTTGATTTTCTCAACATGTCGTCTAGCAACGACTTTGACGACTCTCGTATCATGGACCCGATGCCTAATTCCAATGTCGTCATGATGCCTGTTAGCGCTCATCAACAGGCACCCAGGCAGGTCCAGCCAGAGTCACCAGCTGTGCAGACGCAGCCTCAGCAGATCTCAGTGGCACCGGTGGCACCGACGGTCTTCAGCTCGCAGTACGCGATACCGCAGACCATGAACTTCAATGTGCAGTCGCCGGTGGTGACACTGGCTCCGGTAGCCACTCAGCAGCGGCAGCTACTTCTTCCAGCTAAGCTGATCAAGTCCGAGTCAGTGGTTTATTCCAGGGGATCTCAGGCCGTGACTTCAACGCCAGTGTCTCATCAAATTCACACTTTGGTGAACACTACGAATGGAACTCTTCTTGCTACCGGTGAGAACCTTTTTTTCATCTCGGCTGATCGTGCTTATTTATCTATTTGTTTATGGAACAAGCCCTTTTAAATTTGAACTATATAAAGTTTGATTTGCATTTATGTAGATGCAGTTATAAACAATTGTGCTAAAAAACATAATAATAGTAAAAATATTAGTAATTATTATATAGAATATTGTGTTAGAATTGATTATTTGCAGATTGTTTTGCAAAAGTTTGCAAAAGTTTATCACTCATTGTAATTGTCATTTTTTTTTACCTTCGATCTGCATTCGTATTACAGGAATTCCAGTCGTTCTGGACACCGACAAAGTCCAGATAAACCGCATAAACACGAGCACCCACGTTGGCGTGCCAAAGGTGCGAGAGGTGAAGCGTAGCGCTCACAACGCGATCGAGCGTCGCTACCGAACGTCGATAAACGACAAGATAATCGAGCTCAAGAACATCATCGTCGGGGTGGACGCGAAGCTCAACAAATCCGCGATACTTCGCAAGACAATTGATTACATAAGGTAAACGCGTAAAACCCCCGAGCGAAGGACGGAAATTTGACGATGCTAATTTTCCACTTGGCCAACTTCGTTTTCCAGATTTTTGCAAAACTCCAACGCCAAATTGAAAGCCGAGAACATGTCGCTCAAGATGACGGCGCAACGACAGAATTTGCGGGATTTGCTGTCGTGCGGAGAACTCACGCCGCCGCGTTCCGACACGAGCGAGCCGTCTCTGTCGCCCGCGCCGGCTCCGCTGTCCCCGGCTTCTCCGGTCTCGATCAAGGACGACCCGGACCTTCAGCAGCAACAGCAGCAGCAACAGCAACAACAGCAGCAGCAGCAGCACAGTCCTCACTGCGCAACTGCGCCGGCGACCGGCGGATTGCGCGATCACACGCGACTCACGCTCTGCGCGGTGATGTTCATGTTCCTGGCTTTCAATCCTCTCGGCATTGTCATGAAGAACGTCGGCAAGTTCAGTCACGACTACGGAAACGCGCGGGTCGACAGCAGAACTATACTCGAGTTTCCAGGTAAATTTGCTACTGCAACAATTTTCGCGATTTTTCTTTTCTTTTTGTTTCTGGTTAAAACGATAATTTTTTTCCCAGCCGAACACGGCGACTCGGACTCGAAAATCTGGAGCAGCGTTATACTCTGGCTGACGAACGCTATAGTGCTGGCCGGTGGTCTCTGTCGCCTGCTGCTCTACGGCGATCCGATAATACCGTCGTCAAGCAAAGCTTTCCTCGAGCTCGTTCGCTGGAGGCGCCAGGCCGAGTTCAACATGTCGCGCAACGAGTACGAGAACGCGTATTCTGATCTGCGCCGGTGTCTGCGTTACTTCGATCGCACTCTGCCGACTTCGCGGGCGGAAATCGCGCTGGCTACGCTGTGGCAGGTCGTAAGGCAGATACTCCACAAGTTGTGGATCGGCCGATGGGTGTTGCACGTGGGAAAGTGGCTAACGGAGAAATCGGAGCGCGGGCAGGCGGAGACATCGGCCACGGAGCTCGCGATCGTTTATCAGCGCATTCTGTGCCTCAGACTGTCCGAGGGCTCGACGGACGCGACGCTCTTTCTCGCATTGTCGGCGGTGAATTACGCGGAGGCGGCCGGCGAGGCGATACCGAAAAATGCCCTCGTCGAGATCTACGTGAACGCCGCGCTGTGCTTCAAGCAGTCGATGTTCCCGTTCGTCCACAAATATTATCTCGGCAAAGCGCGAGCCGTGCTCGCGACGTGCGCGGTGCCGCCGAAGCTCAAATGGATCACAACCGACGAGGGCGCGCGTTTCATCACCTCGCGAAAGTGGCAGTACGGCTGTCGCGCCGCCAGCGAATTCACGTCGCAGAACAGCATGACCGATCCGCTGTCTTACGCCGCGCGCGCTTATCGCGAGCATCTGATAGGACAGTGCATGAGATTGCTCGCCGGCACCGCCGGCGATTCGCACGCGTCCGCCACTCTCGAGCTCGCCAAGAGCGTCGTCGCCTCGGCGGACGTTGAGACGTGTTTCCCCAGCGACGATCAAGTCAGCGTGGACAGTAAGTTAACGTTAATCCTTTAATTCTGTAGTAGTTATATTAGTGAGTCTTAACTTTTTTCAGGGCGGTCAGGTCGATTTTTACGTTTAAATCGACCTTTTGCTTTTTTTAATATTTTTGTCTCAAAATTGGTGGCACTTTTCTAAGTCAAGTAAATTTTCAGGAATTTTTACACTATGTTTTTTTGTATCTAGCGCATAATATTATCTAAAGAAAACCTCATATATTTTAAATCCCATAGATGGTCGATGTATCGACCAGACTTGTCCTGAAAATGTTAATTTGATACAATTCGATTTGTTTTTTACAGAATGCGAAGACGATATCGGCTTATGGTGGGGCGCGGTGATTTGCGAGGCCGCCAGCTGGCGATTGGGGAAAAACGATTCCGCCACGTGGAACATCGTCGAGACGCGATTCCCTTACGACAAAAATCAGCAGGACGCAAGCGCCGGAAGCTGCGAGAATCCGCTGCCTCACGCCGTGCTCTCGGCGATTCAGGCCGCCCGGCGATCCTCCTGCCGAGGCGCCATCCGACTGATCGATCAGGCGGGAATTCTCCTCGAGGACTCTATGGTCTACTCTAACTGCAAGCAGCAGTCGTCTCACAACGTTCAGGTGAGAAATATGAGAATGAATAACGGGTATCTCGATTGTATGCTGTAATTTCATTGTTTATTCATTGACGAGCATATGTGGAGTCTTCTTCATTCGTCACCGTACGAGATTCTTGCCTGTTACGAGTGTGCATTGTAGTTGCATTGCATGTCACGTATCAGTGCAATACTTCTACAGTGCAACTCCTGTGGCGGGTCGCGACATCATAAAAAAACAAATCAACCAGCTTCACCATCCAACGTGTGATTAACATTAGTCGTAGGCGCTCTTATTAAAAATTTGTCCGCTGCAAAGTTTTCGATTTCTCGAGCGATATTAAATATTTAAAAAACGATACCACATTCCAATTCGCAGATTCGGAAAGCGCAATCACTTTTTAACGAATTTAACGAACGTATACTTTTTTTTAGCTCGCCCAACTCTGGATCTGCGACTGGTTGCTGGAAATGCGGACGACCGTGTGGCAAGAGCTCGGCGGCGAGACGGGAAAGTCAATCGCGAGTTCCTTCCTCGTTGGTTTCCAACGCGACTTGGCGCGACTGCGGCAATTGTGCCAACATATTCCAGTAACTATTTGACAATTATCGTGCATCTCAATTTTTTTCGTTTCTCTTGTTCAATTGTCTCATTCGTGATTCTTTGCAGTCTGTGATGCAGCGAGTTTTCCTTTACGAAGCGACAGCCCGAATAATGGCCGGCGCGGCGCCGGTGAAGACGCAAATTCTTCTGGACCGCAGTCTTCATCACCGAAACTCGCGACCCTCGATAATCTGCGGCAAGGATCGATCGCAGGAGCACGGGAACGGCGAGCGCGAGCACGCGGCCGCTCTCTGTCTGGCTTGTCGTCATCTGCCGACGTTGCTGCTCGCGTCGCCCGCCGAACGCGCCGGAATGCTCGCCGAAGCGGCGAAGACACTCGAGAGAATCGGCGACCGAAAGCGTCTTCAGGAGTGTTACGAGCTGATGCGTCAACTCGGTCCGGCCATTACCGTCAACTGAACCCCGGACTCCGGAGAATCCAAGACTCACGAATAATGTCAAAAATAGTGAACCTAAAGAGAAATTCGGGCCTTCGATACAGTAAGCAACCACACGACATAATTCGCATTGTACATAGACACTTCATTCTTACGTAATTATCAATGAAATTGATACTTTGCAAATTCGCCAATCGCCGCCGCGTTATTTTTTTCTCCAGTATAGCTTTAACTTATATGTTTGTATATTGTGTTACTTTTGACTGTAAATAAAGTACAACGGGTAATAAAATTGTTATTTAATTATTAGTTTAATGAAAAAGGATTATATAAACCAACTAACGCTGGAATCCGATATAAAAATAAATAGTTAGGTTTGACAAGATTATTGACGCTTCTTGTTAATATTAATAATATCCGCCCACAAACAATGATCCGTGTTATCATTTAGCTTTATCGTTACAATATTTATTAAATAATCCTTATTTATCCTCCTGCTTTTAAGGCATCGCGCACAGATAGGACGACTCGAAGCCGGGACGGGCAACAGCCTCGTGAGAACTTCGTGTAGGACGCTGCACTCGCCAAGTGCCATTGCAAAAGTGCGAACGTGTACGGGGCTCGTGCATGAATATTCGCCACACCAGTCGGATCGCGGTGCGCCGCGAGAGCGAACACTTCGAGTGAGACTCTCGAAGGGGAAAAGTAGGGAGGAGGCACGAGACAAATTGAAGTTTTTCGCCGACGAACTTGTTCCCGGCGTTATAAGCGCATAAGCGTTGCGTTGGCCTTGAAAAACCTGTCCACTTTAAATTAAGCATCCCGGTTCGACGCTGCATCCGTCTGATCTCCGGGGCTTAACCGCCTCGCGCGTGTCTTTCCAATCTTAAACTGAGTAATAATCTCGGCGCAGAAAGTGGATGGGATCCTTGAGAGAAATTCTGCGAACGACTCCGGTAACCGGTGCGAAGCGCGAACATCGTTATAAGATCATAACGATCTTACCATTAAGGCGAACCTTCCGCACGGTCGGACTCTTAGGATATAAATGTTTGCTGTTTGCTTAAGGGACTGATTTTTTTGTATATTATTTTTTAAGAGGCGCTTCAGGACGAAGAGAACGAAGGGAATTCTCGAAGAAGCGTGAAATTGATGCAAGGAGATAAGCACAGGTGATTACCATGCGAATCACCTTGGCCGCTGGCGCTATTAATAAACGAAGGGAGGGTCGAGCTCGCGTTGAAGTAAAATTGACATACCAGGGTGGAATGAGTCGAGCAATAAGCCAAGTCACTTTTTGGTAATACTAATAACAATATAGTTTTATTATGAGTTATAAACAATGATCTCTTTACAATGAGCGTTGGTATGAAACGATATTTATGCGTTGTTCTGCTAAGTATAAATAAAAAAAAAACACGAATGAACGAACGATGTAATCTGTAATACCGGTATAGGACGGCTTCTGATATTGCGCTTTGCCTGTCGTTGTCGACGACAAAGAAAAAGCTTCTTTTTACATGATTTGTACATGCTTTATACATTATTTCCTCTCTTAAAAAAAAAACGTTCCCTCGAACGTAAAAGGGAAATTATTCGACGCGTACGATTGATATTTACAAACAGCAACAGAGAGATTCAGCTTTTCAGCGGGCAGCGATGCAAATGTATAATCTTAGATTACAGAGTTACATAATAAATAAGACTAGATTTCGTTAGGCGCGGTATCGTATAAATATTTAAAAAATCATAACTCATAGAAAATAAAAGAAAATCGCGTGTGTTAATAATTTAAAAAATGTATCGAAACTCGCTCGTCGACAGTCGCAGGATGCACCGCATCGGCGACAGACGGTGGAAGATAAAAAAAAACTTAGCGACCGTTCGGTTCGCCCAAATCCGCACAAATCCGAACGTTCTTTGGTTAACACACCGCACACACTTCACGCATACACATTTCAGCTTCGTTCCAAAATCGCAATGTACATCGAACAATTTTTCAACTATTTACATCGCTCTATTTTACTTTACTCCCATCTTTGGCACGGAGCTACCGAGACACCCTAAAAATTCGTTTAGAAGCTATGAAATTTTCATTCTCAACCGCAATTGCATTCCCTGCTTTTTTTTTCATTTCTTTTTTATAAAAAAAAAAATGTTCATAGACAAATTACAGCGAATAACGAGGACGGTAATAACGGCGCGACATTGTAATCGCCGCGGTACATAATATAAATATCCCGCGGTAATATAAATCGCTCTCGGACATTGTACGTGCTTCACGTACGTATTTGTAGGTACGTTCGAACGTCGTAACGCGCACCGAGCTCTCGCCGGGAGCTGCTTAGTATTACCCGCGTCGTACGTGCAGGCACGTTACTCGCTGTTACACTGTTACGCACGATTGTACCGTACACTGTCGCACGTACTCGTTGTCTTACAAGTAACTCAATCAAAACAGTTTATATCTCTCGATGGTTTATGTACAATAACAGAATATTAAGTAATTTTCTCTCGTTTAACGGCTTCTTTAACACGTGCAACGCGCCTATCGTGACTCGGAGTCGAGAGTCGAGGCGAGTCGAGTAGAGAAAGTAGCCAGACAAATTGCCGCGCAATCGGAAACAGTTTCGAGCGTCGCTTCTTCAGCGCTTCTTCAGCTGATTGACGCGAGTTATCTTATCGTGATTTATCGATGACTCTTGAATATAAAAAAAAAATCACGAATAAAAAAACTCGATAGTTTTGTACCGAACGGTCGGTGCGACCTCGAGGAAAACCCGCGCCCTTCACGCGAGCGGCAAGGTCATGTGGTCATCCAGCACGCCCTTCGGGATGTCCTCGATACCAGCGAGCGGTCCGGGCGAACCGTCGACCACCCTCTCAGCCTCGACTTCCCCCTCCAGGGCAGCGACGTCTCCGTTACCACTGAGATCCCTCACATTTCCCGGCAGATAATCCTTCCAGCTCCTAAAAAGATACCTGGTGAATTTCCTCAGCTGCCGGAACTTGCAGTAAGTCGCACCCTCCGCGGACTCGAGCTGCTGGGTCTGTATGAGAAATCCCTTCTCCTTGAACGTCTGCTCGAGTTTCTCCCTCTGCAGCGACTTCCGGGTCTTGCGCTTCCGTCGTCCTTCGGCTCCTTCGACGTTCGCCGGTACCAGACGCTGACACTGCGCAGGCGCGGGTATTCTCTCGCCGGCGGCGCTCAAAAACGCTCCGGCCGACGAACCGGCCTGTCCCGCCGGTTGCTGAAGAGACTCGCGCGGGAAAAATTCGTAACCGCGCATATTTTTATCACCAGTGCCGCTGTAGTACCGGAAGTTGCCGCCCGCGTCGACGGACAGACTCTTCTTCTCCTGGAGCGTCGGCTTCGCGCCGCCGGTGAACTTGAACTTGCAGATGCTCACCTCGGTCGCCGGATTGTTGTTGTTCTCCGTCGGCATCGGCGGTATGAAGATCGCCGAGCGCTTCCGCTTCGTCGGCTGCTGCTGCTGTTGCTGCGGCTGCTGACCCTGAAGAGTCGACGGCGCGTTGCGCTTCGGACGCGGCGACGCCGGCGGCTGAACTGGAGGTGACGTCAAGGTCGTCGTTGTCGTCGACGTCGACGTCGTCGTGGGAATCGGCGTCGGGCTCTTCGCGTCCAGCATCGCGTAGATCGACTTCGGGACGATACGCTGCTCGCGTGGCTGCTGCGCGACGGTGTCGGCGACCCGGGCGGCGACGTCGGCGCCCTGGGCCATCTTCTGGTAGTAGAGGAACTGCGACTGCAGGGCCATCGGGTGGATGAAGACGCCGGCGTTCGGCCAGTAGACGAAGCCGGGACCGTTCACCGTGGTCTCTGTGCCATTTGTAGTACCAATATTATTGTTATTATTTATCACACTCGTATTGTTGTTGTTATTATTATTATTATTATTATTATTATTGGCTATGTTGTCGAGGTCGACGGGTCTGACGACCTCCGTGACTCGAGGATTCGTCGTTGCCCCGAGACATTCGACCTCGTCGGCCTCGCTGGACGTTTCGCTCTTCGCTCGTCCCGACTCGTACACGTTGCCGTGTTTCCGGTGCAGTCGTATCTTCAGCTGGTTCAGGTCCCTGATGCACAGATTCAGCGGCTCGTCCTGCTCCCTGAGCAGATTTTCCGCCACCGCGAGACTCCGTCGGGACTCTTGGGTCAGTCGCTTCTCCAGCAGACTGCTTATCCGGTTCTGAATGTCCGTGCGCTGAAACGGAGCGGCGCAGAGCTGGTCTTGGGTCGCGTGATCGACGTCAAGACGGTCTTCGGGGTTGCGAGTCTTTCGCTCGCGGTCCTCGTGACCCGGGGTGCCGGGTAATATCGTGCCGTAATTTTTGTAGATCAGATGACATATGTCGGCCTTCTTCGGCTTGCGGCCTCGACGGGGTTTGCTGTTGTCTAGGGTGATCTCGCCCATGTAAGGAAGGTCGGAATATTTCATCGGAGGTCGCGGCGCAGGCTGCTGATGACCTTGGGACTGCTGCGAGGTCGGAGGGTGATGATGGTGCGGGTGGTTGTGATGGTGGTGTTGGTGATGATGATGACCTTGGTGAGCTTGATGACCTTGATGGTGAGCTTGATGAGCTGGATGACCTTGATGAGGACTGTTGTGTCCCGGGTGACTGTGAGCGGTCGACGTGATGACTGACCTTCGGTGGGGCGTCGCCAAGGTCACGGGGTCAACCGCGGGACCGGGCGACGCGTAGCGTGGGTAAAGCTCGCGCTGCATCGCCGCGATTCGCTGGAGCCAGCCGTGAACGTCGCCGACCGGACTTGGCGTCGACGCTGAAGTTGACGTCGAGGCGGTCGGCGCCGGGCTCGGGACTCGCGAGTCCAGGACGTTGTGAGTTGGAGCGACGTTGAGCGCCTCTTGGGCTAATGCCGCCTCGTAGTGGTCCAGGTACTCGGGCGGCAGCGCCTGGTGATGGAACTTCAGCTTCCAGCGCGACTTCCGGCGGCCACGGCTGTAGAGTGAAAGAAAAAACGGAAATCAGTTGAGATCGATGAGACGTGTCGATGATCTTTGAATTTTATAGGTTATAAGTCGATATTTTGAAAAAATAAATTTCGTGACCCCGATTTGGGCGGTTTTCGGCCCGGCGGCCAGATCTACGATTTCTGACAAACTGTTCGGTCAACATTTTTTTTTTTCAAAATCAACTAAAAAAGGGTTGTAACCAGTGTTTTCAGGGGTAGAATATGCGACTTGAGAACGATGGTATAGGTTATAAGTCGATATTTTGAAAAAATAAATTTCGTGACCCCGATTTGGGCGGTTTTCGGCCCGGCGGCCAGATCTACGATTTCTGACAAACTGTTCGGCCAAAATTTTTTTTTTTCAAAATCAACTAAAAAAGGGTTGTAACCAGTGTTTTCAGGGGTAGAATATGCGACTTGAGAACGATGGTATAGGTTATAAGTCGATATTTTGAAAAAATAAATTTCGTGACCCCGATTTAGGCTGTTTTCGGCCCGGCCGCCAGATCTACGATTTCTGACAAACTGTTCGGGCAAAAATTTTTTTGTTCAAAATCAACTAAAAAAGGGTTGTAACCAGTGTTTTCAGGGGTAGAATATGCGACTTGAGAACGATGGTATAGGTTATAAGTCGATATTTTGAAAAAATAAATTTCGTGACCCCGATTTGGGCGGTTTTCGGCCCGGCGGCCAGATCTACGATTTCTGACAAACTGTTCGGCCAAAACTTTTTTTTTCAAAATCAACTAAAAAAGGGCTGTAACCAGTGTTTTTAGGGGTAGAATATGCGACTTGAGAACGATGGTATAGGTTATAAGTCGATATTTTGAAAAAATAAATTTCGTGACCCCGATTTGGGCGGTTTTCGGCCCGGCAGCCAGATCTACGATTTCTGACAAGCAAAACGACAAATTTCTTTTTTTTTTTTAAATCAACTAAACAAGGGTTTTTTAGCTGCGATTTACCCTTTTAAAGCTTTATAAGAGCGCAGCAGCGCAAAAGTATCTCGGGCACGCGCGCCAACACGTGTGATTAGCCTAGTCAGAGTAAAAATTAATACGTGTTTACATTCTACGACGTATTTACACTACAAATAATAAGAATTTTTGGGGGCGTTTATTGAAGCGCGTTTGACATTCGAATGTGACTGTAAATGTGGACATTGAGGGGCAACTGAACAGAATCGCGAGTTGGAGCATCGAGTGAGATCAACGAACCAACGAACTAGCGTAAATGTTTCTCTCTCGCTCTCTCTCTGCGAGATCTCCTCGCGTACGTGTAAAAGTCCTCGGGTGATCGGTAACCACATTCCAAGCACCTAAGCGATAGCGATTCGCGATACACGGCGCAGAGGCGACACCTCGAGTCGGATGCAAATATGGCCAGTCGACGCAGTGAGTGAGTTGCCGTATAACGCGCGAAGCTACTGGGAATATCGATCATTCGATCTCGAATGACTGCAGCCACTCGAGACTTTAACCACTTTGCGGGGTGTTTTTTTTCGCTTGTAAATTATATTCTATATGGAGACAATTTATTACCTGGATGCGCCGCGGTTGCCGTTGTCGTGGTTGGCCGGTACCGTGGTCACCTCGGTTCCCTGGACCTGGTAGCGATGGTCCATACCGAGGGTTCCATGGTGATGGCCCAGGTGACCGGCGTCGATCGGTACCGGCGCCGTCTCCGCCTCCTGGTGCTGACTGTTAACACTGAAACACACACATTTGAGGACATTTTTATTTGCTGTTCATAATAATTAACATTCATCTTTTTTCTTAGACCGAGAGATAAAGTTTTACCGATTTTAGTTTTTGATTCAATGAAATAGATGATTTTGAAAAAATTGATTCTACATGATTTTGCGTAGGTCGGGGATTTCAATGAAATTTCATCGATTCTAATCAAATGTTTCGTAGGTCAGGGTTTTTATTGAAATTTCATTGATTCTAATCAAATGTTTCGTAGGTTGAATCGATGAAACTTGTTTTTCTTGGTGACGATTAAATTTGTCAATTTGTCAACTCACCTCGGGACATTCGCGTCTCGCGCTCGCTCGTCCTCCTCCTGCGGCTCCTGCTTCACCGCCATGAGAACCGTCGACGGCAGCGCGCACTGGGGAAGCGGCGAACGATGAACCGGATGCTGGAAGGTCACGCTGTCCGTCAACGAGCCGTCTATCCCAGCAGATTGTGCCCGGGGCGCGACTTCCTCGGTTTGCATAATTCCCCCTGTAATGCGAATAATAATTCTTTATTTTATTTTTTTTTATTTTTAATTTTATAATTAAAAAAAAGCCATTTTCAAACATCACATAAAATTCTGAAGAAGTTCATACGTATTCAAAAAAATGAACAAATCATTTTCATAACAAGAAAAAATTAGGTTGCCGGGTAATTGTTTATTTCACACTTATATAATTCAGTAATTTGTTAACAACATTGTTCAATTATTATTATGCCAAAATAATCTTTTCAACACCTTCTGTATACTTTTTTTTTTCAAATTTTTATCTTTTTATATTATGCGATGTCTGTCATGGCGCTCTTTAAGATATGATCAATAATTGATTTAATAAGCGATTTGAGATATAATCAAAAATTGATATGATAAGCGATCGATGATTGATAAGCAATTTCAAAGCCATTGCGGAGTATAACGGCCTCGGCGTTCGAACGGAAATCGCGCCGCGCGCCCGCGTTCGTAACTACAAAATTTATTTTTCGTCTATAAATAGTCGCGCGCGCCGCCCTGTGCATCGCGCGCGTCGCGTGTGCACGTTCCCCACCCCCCGACACTATTCTCGGGTTCTCTCAAATTTCTCATACCATATTTGGGATTATGAGATCTCGCGCGCGCGCACGAATTGTATCACGCGCGCGGAACTTCTTTATAAACTCTACGCGCCGCAGCCGCGACAACGACGACGACGCGTCGACTGTACAATCGTCGCGCTATGACGCGGCCCGAAATATACATCACACGGTTCGCGGATGCCTCGACTAAAAGTAGACGCCCGACTCGTGTCCCTTTCCCCCTCGAGGGACACGGATCTGTGTCTCTGTGTTTCCCTCGAGAGCGAGTCACAGTTTTACAGCAGTCACGCCTTAAGCTTCCTCATTGAGCACTGAAAAAAATCAGTAGTAACGATTACCAATCATTGGTTCGATCTACCAAAATATTGGTTGCGGTTACTAAAATATTGGTAGCTCTGACCAACAATTGGTAATCACAACTATTAATTTTTCTCAGTGAGGAAGCTTTGTTTTTATTACAAATTTTTTGATCGAGATTTTGATTGTGACACATTTTTTTATCGAGATTTTCATGTCAGAATCACTTATGTTGAATAAAATAAAGTAAAATAAAAATAAAAATGACATAAAAACGTTTGGTAAAATAATATTTTTCTTTTATTAATATCGAACAGGTTTGTATGTATTTTGTTCGTATCTGTTGCAACGTTATTCAACTGCACAACCACTTGGCAATAAAGCGCGCGTGGCGCGAGGGTAAAAACGCGACGTAAACGAAGCGGGTAACATCAGCTTTGGATGGTGAGCTCAGAGACTCGTGTGTCGCACGTTTTCGCAACTGGCAGACACGCAACTGGGCTGAAAACGAAGCGTGACCATGTGGACGACACTGAGACCCGCGATGTCGGCTTGAAGTGTCAGAGCTGCACGACTACCATTGTCGCAGCTACACCGAGACAAAAAAATCGTCAGATCCAACAAATTGTGCCGTTGCGGGCGGCGAAAAGTAGATTCTTTAGAGCAAAATAAATATTTCATTGATGGAAGCAACTGGTGATAGAATTAAAAAAAATACATTGCTGCATAACAATCGACAAAATTTCATTTTATTTCATTTTAATTTAATTCTAATTTTATTTTATTTTATTTTTTTAATTTTGTCCAATCGACAAAATATTTTTCTCGCCGTCCAAAACCGCCCGTTTTCTTGGATTTACCCATTTTTTCCTCAGTGTACCTATATCGAGCTTAATTCAAGCTTCGATCCTCGATGCAACCCTGATCGACGAATAATCAATTCTCAACCCTAGCGACGAAAAAAAAAAAATTACCTGTGACGGGAAACGTGCTTTCCGGCAACATGAACGCTGCGACCGGTTGCCCCGCGCGATGTTAATTGTCTCCTCGACGCCTCGACCGGATTCACCGAGAATCATTGACTTCCGGTTGCTCGCGCGGATTCCGCATCGAGCGACGACGGAGAGCACCTTATCACCTTGTCACAGATAAGTCGAATAACTTGTCAAATCGAAGCACCACAAAGAAAAAACACTCGAAGCTTTAATCCTCGATGCACCCCTGATATCCGCGTCCTCGGGAGATAAGCGCACGTGCGGCACGTGCGTCGAGAGTCGACGAAAGGTCGCGATCCTCGGTGCACCCGCAGATATATCCGCGGGACTCGCTCGGTATCGGTATAATCGGTACCGATCAACGGTCGACCCGGAAGCGATGAAACTTTTGTTTTTTGACACCGTCGCCACGGGACGTTGACGTCGGGTGAAAGAGAGGCGACTACGATCGGCAACGATGATCGATACCGATCAACGGTCGAACCGGAAGGGATGAAACTTTTTTTTTGGCACCACCGCCACGGGACGATGACGTCGAATAACAAAGACCCAATGACGACCGGCAACGGCGATCGGTAACGACAATCGGTACCGATCAACAGTTGAACCGGAAGCAATGAAGCTTTTTTTGGCACCGCCGCACGAGATGACAACGTCCAGAGACACGACGACGATCGGCAATGACAATCGGCAACGACGATCGGTTAAACCGGAAGCGATGAAACTCTTTTTTTTTTCTTTGGCACCGTCGCCACGGGACGACAACGTCGAGTAAGAGAGACACGACGACGATCGGCAACGACGATCGGCAACGACGAACTGCAAAACGGACGAGCAACTACCCCGAGCGGTCGCGACCGGTCGAGCGTCGAGACGGAACTCTCGGGCGGCGAGCGACAAGCGCCGGAGGAGGAGAAGGAGGAGGAGGAATGAGAAGGAGGAGGGGGGAGGAGGAGGAGGAGGAAGAGGAGGAGGAGCGCGGGACCGCGGGGGGCGCGGGCGTATATTCTCGATTTGGGTGGATGGAAATCTGAGATTGCTCCATATCGGGACGTGAAGCCCGTGGCAACGCGCGTTGTAATAGCGCGGGCGCTCTTCGTTTGCCGCCTTCGCCGTGCGAAACACGGCGCTACCGCCGATGACTGAGGTATATTTAACCCCCGGCGGCGGCGGCGTCGGCGGCGCTGCGCTGCGCCCGTCGCGCCACCGGCTAACGAAGACACGGAGAGCCGAGAGCCTCTCGAGCTCTGCGTCTCTGCACTCTGAGAAAAATTTGGTAGACGCGATTACTACCGATCGTTGGTGATGGAAATTTTGTTCGCGGTTGTTAACATTTTGGCAGCTGTGACGATTTTTAGATTGGATCAACGATTTTTGGATCTGACGACTGATTTTTGGATCGGATCAATGATTTTTGGATCGGATCAACGATTTTTAGATTGGGTTAACGATTTTCAGATCTGACCAATGATTTCTCAGATCTGAGTGACTTTTTTTAGATCTGAACGATTTTTAGCATTGAGCTACGATATTTGGATCTGACCAACGATTTTTAGCTTTGAGCTACGATATTTGGATCTGACCAACGATTTGTAGATGTAACCATCGATTTTTTCATCCGACCAACGATTTTTAGAACTGATCAATGATTCCTTAGCTCTGATCAATGATGTGTAATCACAACTATCCATTTATCTCAGTGTTCGCGCACACGAATCGTCGCATCGAAAGAATCTGTGACTCTCGCTCTCTCGGCAGCTCCATTCCCACAGTGCGCAACCGGATGAGAGGCGCACGCGCGGCAGCAACACGAGCGAACGAATAACTTTTGCCGCGGCGTATCTTATGAATTTTAGCTTGATCTCACAGGTGCGCGCCGGTGTCAATTCGTTGAGAACCGGCTTCACATCCGGCGTGAAAATTCCCTCTCTTTCGTCGTTGCAGTCGCGCAATTCCACTGTCTCCGCACACACGCGAATTTTCTCGCTAGTGCGTCGAGGGGGGCTGCTAAAGTCGCGAAATCTCGGACTTTCAACTTTTAATTTTTTTTATCTTTATTTTAATTCGAGTTTTTGATTTTTACTTTAATTAAATATTGCTCGATACTTTCTCAGTGCTTTCGGTTCAATTGACACATGTAGATCGGATCTCAATCCTGGTAAAAAATGTACGGCATTACATTCGGCGCTAGTCAGGCCCTGGTCAGGACCGTGTTTTCGCTGTCTGGGCCTGACCAGTGCCTGGTTTGGGCCGAATGTAACGCTACAGATTTTTTTATTATCAGAAAAGTGGCAAAAAGATCGTAACCACACTGAAAAAAATTAATAGCTGTGATTATTTATCGTTGGACGGAGCTACCAATATTTTAGTAACTGCAATCAATATTTTGTTAGATCGAACCAATGATTGGTAATCGCAACTACTAATTTTTCTCAGTGCACGGCTCGACGATAGCGCAAAAGTCGATCTCCCGATGTCCATCTGCGACCATCTGTCGACGTCAACGCAACCTACGCCTAAAATATTCCAGTTCCTCTTTCGTGCGATTTATCAAACAACAACCAAAGTTTATCCGAGGCTGGATATTGTCGATGCTCGCGGCCTGAGCTCAGAGTCGTAAAATCTCGCGGGCTCTCATGGCTGTCGATGTCGTGCGGCTCGAGTGGAAAGTTAGTTGTTGACCTATCGCTACGTGGTATTGGGACACGCTGAGTGGGCGGGTTGCCTCGACGTATAAGGAATATAATGTGATCACGCCTCCGTGCAGAATATCGCGACTGCGGTACATAGACAGCACTCGTATTTATTACATATGCATATATACGCGTGCGTATACATAGATATGTATATCCTCGGGCATCATTAGGTACGTACAAGAAAACGTTCGAGGCAGAAGTTGATTCTCACCACTCATCGACGTTCCCTATGCAATAAAAGCGGAGAACGATCATTTTCCTTGGTCGTCGGGTCGCGAATTCCCATAAATACTCGAGAAATTATCGACTTTACAATTAATTCCCATAAATATTCGAGAAATGATCGACTTTAGAATCAAGCAAAACAATTATTGGTCGGGGTAAATTATTATTAAAAAAAATCTTGTTTATTTGTTTTATTTTATTTTTATCAATAAAGTCTGGCAATTTTTCCAAGACAACGTGTGGTAGTTTTTGTCACATCCGATTATCTATCCGTTCAGTTCGCCTCACAAAGTTTTTTCGACGACCTTTTCCTGACGGTCGCCACGTGGGCGGTGATTTTGGTGAGGAATTTCAGTCGAGGCTGTAAAAGCGGACGCGCACTAAACGCGAGACGAGGTCTTCGGATACTCCGGATGAGAGGGCGAAAGAATAGCAAACGCGCGATTTATCCACGCGCGCGTGTCGCCTTCGCGGGACGGACGGAGAAATAGAGAGATAGAGAGAGAATTCTATTATATCCGAGGAGGTGCGTTAAGTAGCACGTTACGCGGGTTATCGCGTCGGACAGTGCGACAGCAGCTCGAGTCTCGGACGGTCGCGTGGGCGAGACTTTTGGTCAGGGATTAGTTTGCGATGCTCACAACGCGGGACAACTGCAGAACGAAACGACTGACAGCCTCGCGCGGAGCGACTTATTTATCGATATCTATATCTTCGCCTATATCCGTAAAATAAAATAAATCAAATGAAATAAAATAAAGTAAAATTGAATTAAACAAAACATCTATAAGTATATCTATATATATCCCGAGCAGAAATTTCTTCCGGCCGGAGTCCGGGCCTTTCTTTAATTATTAATTCGGCCCTGATCTGGCACGTAACGCAATTTCCTATGCGACCGTGATCTGTATACTAATCCGGCCCCCTGATCTGGCTAATAATCTGCTCCTGATCAGGCTACGACCGAAATCAGGCTACTGATTCGGTGCTGATATATTTGGCTAATAATTCGGCAGTGATCAGGCTACTAATCCGTTCCTGATCAGCCAACGAATCCATATTCCTGATCAGGATACTAATCCGGTCATTATCCAGAGTATTTATCCGGTCCTGATCGGACTACTAATTCGGCCGGGATTGGGCTAGTGATCCGGAAGTGATCAGGCTATATAGCTATATAATCCTCGGCTGGTGCAAATCGAACCGAACTCAATACGTGGAGATCGAACGCGAACAATTCTCGTACGTGTGTTCGCCGAGAGTCCGCGACGCGGTTTATTCCGCGCTCTGCATCTCATTTTTCCCCCGAAGAAAAATAAGAAAACGCAAAATCCACCGGCGGACAAAGCCGCGCGGCGCGGAGCTCGTTGCGATTCCGCCGCGCGCGCCGAGTCCCTTTGTTCGATCGTGTCTCGCGACTAGCGCAATCGTGTCCCGTGAAAAGCATAATGGTATCGTTGTTACATCTATATTCCAGGTCCGGCGAGGGAAGAGGGGGGGTGGGGAGGCGATACCGCCTGGAACGACCGGGGAGAAATAAGCAAACGCGGTGAGTGCGATCGGGTGACCGGGGCAAAATGGAACACCCAAGAATGTCGAACGACTTTCGACGTCGAAATATTCGATTTTACGGTTCGTCGATAAATTCCACGTTAAACGAACAAATTTGGTTTGTTTGATTTGATTTTTTATCGTATTATCTTTAAATTTTTTATTACATTTTTATTGGAAATATTGGCACACGGAGAAAACGAGGGTCTCGGATTGTAGTACTCAGTACCAGAAATTTAGGTTCTCAGTGCTATAATAGCATAGTAATTTAGAACCTGTTTGAATTTCCCGTAATATTTACAATGCTCAATTCCGGAGGGTTCGTATGTAGCATAGTAAAAATTCCTATTCTATACTTTGATTTCTCGTTATATTTGCAATGCTCAATTCCGGAGTGGTTCGTATGTAGCATAGTAAAAATTCCTATTCTATACTTTGATTTTTTACTATACCACTTACCGAAAACTTCCACCTTTTTACGAGTGTGCGCAAACGTCACAGATTTTTGGACGGTTTAAATGTTAATGAAACATTGAAAATAATTAGAAAAAAAATATTTCCCGACTCGAGAATTACCTCTCGAGGCATGGGTACTCGTTTCTACCGAAGAAAATTTTCCTGCCTAACCCGGGATTTGAACCTACGACCCTACCTAAACCTAACTTCCTAACCGCTTACGCTACCGACTGTGCTACCGACTACTTGACGATTTACGATATCTGAATCTCACATAAGAGTTGCGAAGGACATCGTGGTATTCGCTATGTGATTGCGGTTATATATACTAGGGCATTCAAGAAAAATTACTATGCTGCGTAACACTTAAATCCATCCTATATAGTGAACAGGCCGACCGCTGCGCTACATAGCGCTTTTTACTATCCCACATAGGACTGCGGTCCAAGTTCGAAAATAGTGAAAAAATCGCTATATCGATATACAGTATATGCAATTCCTACTTACAGATTTTACCATGTGAATGATACAATCTGTTAAACGCATAGTATAAATTGATTAAATTTTTATAGAAAATGTACAATTTACTATATAATATTAAACGTGGAACGCAACAGCTACATTTATGAATTGTCCGGACAGAATTTTCTTTCTATTCTAAGTAAAACCAAAACCAGCAAAACATAATTTACTATTCATATAACGCTATGAACAATGAAATTTAGGAAAATTTGTATCTTGTCATTATTACGATGTTGTATAGTAATAATTGCCGTCCGTTCAGTACTTATTCCTATATTTATAGCATAATTTGAAAAAATATAGTAAATATCATTAATTTCGCGACCCCCGTTTTCTCCGTGCAGCAGACTTACAAGCACGACTAATACAACCATAAAGCAACCGTAAAGACAATCGCAATGGGTATCGAATGAATTATATAGTTACCAGGGCTATCGCGATTTATCCAAGTGCGAATAACGCGCCGCATTCTGTTCATAGGCGGAATTTTACGAAATCGAAATGAAAGATCGGTTAAGTCCGAATGTTTTCACTGAAATGGGCATGATTTTTTTTTTTTTTTTTTTTTTTCTTCTTTTTATATAGTCGATACTGCCAGCGGGTTCCATTCTCGCTTTCCTCGTTCCGTCCGAACGGCTGACCAACTGCAGCGGCAAGAAATATCGTATAATCGTTGCTAAAAGGATTTATGTGTCTCTTTCCGCGCCGAACGCGCGCGCCGGGTTCTCATTTCAATTCCGACTATTCACAACGAGATATAAATGCAAACCTATCGGAATCTCGCGGATAAGTATCACTTCATGTATATATAGATATATTCGGTAGCTGTGCAATTTGTGAGGTGGTTCGTTACCCCGGAGCGAACGCACCGGTTCTTCGGTCGCGTGGAACTTTGATTGGAGCGAATCGATAATAGAACTCGTGCGCGTTTGTCCGCAACGACCTGTCCTGTTCATTCGACGTCGCACGAGCCGTTCTGCGTCAACTTTGAAAATCCAAAGCTACCTCAAAAGTCGCAAATTTTTCCTTGGGTTTTTTGAGACAAAAAAAGAATGTTCCTGTTTCAAAACCCTATCCAAAGGCAATTTTCTTGCTGATTTCAAAAGCACCGTTGTTTGATCGAAAAATAAAAAATTCGTGCAGAAAAACGCGAAAATTGGTTTTTCACTTTTTCCGAATATTGTCACCTCACTAAAATCGATGTAATTTTTCTTTGGATTAATGAAATCTGAATTTTCGTTTTGGATTCGAAAGAAAACCCTTCAATTTTTCGCAAAAAAATAAAATCTACTTCGTAAAGTCTAAAAATTCTATCCGATGGAAATTTTGGATGAAGGTCTAATAAATCAGCAACAATGCTGGTAGCTCGCGAACTTTTTAATAGAGAAATAATCGTTCGTCGTAAAAAAACAACAAAATTTGAGAACCTCTGGAAAAAAATCGGTAGTTCGTTTCGCTCGCTTTGACGCGGAATGTCCCATGGCGCGGGAGCTGCATTATCATTCCCCTCGGCTACATCCCTCGCGGATTGATTGAGAGAAACGAGTGCGATCGATGCGATTGGCAGTGGCGATCGATGTGGAAATTCCGCGCCGATCTCCATCTCCGCAAACGCGACGTGCGAGCTGCTGCGGCGAGCGCCGCCGATCTCTCCCACTACCGATGAACATTGCGCCTCCCTCCTGCTGCGCGTCGACCGATCGAGCGATCCGGCCCTCGCCTCCTCGATCATACACGGCTTTGTGCACTGCAACGTGCGCGACGGGCGACTCGCGATCGCCGATCGTCACCACCTATCGATAGACGTTACCGCCTTCTCCTCCAATCGGCATATCCGCAAAATCGAGAAAATATGGCCGCCTCGACTGCCGCTTGCGGCGATTCGGAGCGCGAGTACCAACGAACCAGTGGATCCAACTCTCGTCGCACACCACACGTTGGATCCACATGTGGAGCCCGAAAAAAAATACGACAGAAAAAAGAAATTAGAATAGAATCATAAAACAAATCGACAGCAGTGCACAAGTGCACTCAAAAAAATGTATGGTTGCCTGAGACGACTACAATGCTTTTATGATTCCCACAACTATAAATAATAACCCGGCTGCCAAATGATGGTGCCTCGTGACTATTTATATAGTAGAACACACTGTATTTGACATTGTTATCCCCTGAATTTTTCTCAGTGTGGTTGATGCGTCGCTTCGTTGATTTAAGGTGTCCTTGCGTCTGTTGTCGAGTTCGCATTAGTTTTCGAAAAATGGAAGGGAATTGCAAACACTTATAGATAATACAAAAATAAAAAAAATAAAAAAAAATAAAAATCATGCATATTAAAGGCGTTGAAAAAATTAATTTTGCATAAGAGCAAAGTGTTATTAAAAAATTGATGAAAAATAAAATTGTTCAACAAAAATTTCGAACCTTTCCCAGTGAAATATAAAAATCTAAAAAAAAATCAAGCATATAGATGGTGTTTGAAAGATTGATTTTGCGTAATAATAATTCGAAAAAGTTATTAACAAGTCTCTTCAATTATAGTTACAGATGCTGTTCCGCCGATCGCTTGATCGTGGATTTGCAATTATCGAGAATTCCGTCGAGCCGCGACGGCAAGTCGCGAGCGCGCGGCGCTGCTGCCGGCAATTAAGTCCATAGTGACTTTATTCTCCGTCGTCGACCGGGCAACTTTTTCCATCGACGCTGCGTCGCCGCCGCGCGCCAGCAGCGATTTAATCGTCGCGCTCGGGATTCATAACGGTCGCTTACAGTAGCAGCGTCGAGATGAGCCTATGAAATCGTAGCTCATGGATTCCGCAGCCGCGCGTCGCGCGATCGCAACAGATGAATTCCTATCCAGTTGCAATCCCGTCGCATTTATCCGCGATATCGTCGCTTCGAAGTCTCAACGACGAAGGAATATCGACGAGAAATCTCGTCGGTATTAAATCGACAAAAATTAACGAATAACAACGATCCGAACTTGTATCAATTGAATTCTATAAACTGAACTCGTGTCAATTAATTCGCATCTCGCAATCGATGGCCCATTGAATAATAAAGAATTGACGTCAGTTTTCATTTGGCATAACCGTTGGAGAATCGTTGCCGTCTCAAATGGTCGGAAAATATATACATATACATTTATTCGTATTACAGCGAACTGCGCGCTAGATTTTATATTTAGTGCGGGGCATCATGTTACTCGTAGAACTACTGAATTAGGTTGGAACGAAAATACCAGCATCACCCACGCCAGCGTCAGCTCTTATATGCCCGCGTCTCTGTCTCGTTCGTCGTCGGGCAAACCCGCCGAGCGCCCAGACCCATATTCCTCCCTCTCACCCCCTCCCCACCCTCTCACCCGTCGCTCCGTCGCGGACGTTATTTGGGTAATATCTACGGCGCTATCGCACCTACATTCCATTTCGGTCGCAGACTCTTCCATTCTCGGCCATAAGTGGATACGATACTTCGCTCGGAACCAACGTTAAGAGGTTAACTGTTATATTTCGATTCTCCCAAATAAATAGCTTCATGTATCGATGAACCAGAAGCTCAGCCCAAATCTGCCATCATTTCCTACTTATGTTCCAAATTTCGTTGCTGATTAGTCATCGGCGTTTTTCTCATTCCCGAAAATATTTCCAATGTTCGGAACTATCCCACACGGATTGGGAGTCGCGAGCGAGAAATTGCGAAACGCACTGCTTTGCGTTGCAAACCAAGTGTGAATTTCGTGAACCAATGTTAAGGGGTTAACTGTTATATTTCGAGTCTCCCAAATAAATTGCTTCATGTATCGATGAACCAGAACCTTAGCCCAAATTTGCCATCGTTTCTTACTTATATTCCAAATTTCGTTGCTGATTAGTCATCGGCGTTTTTCTCATTCCTGAAAATATTTCCAATGTTCGGAACTATCCAACACGGATTGAGAGTCGCGAGCGAGAAATTGCGAAACGCACGCTTTGCGTTGCAAACCAAGTGTGAATTTCGTGAACCAATGTTAAGGGGTTAACTGTTATATTTCGATTCTCCCAAATAAATAGCTTCATGTATCGATGAACCAGAAGCTTAGCCCAAATCTGCCATCATTTCCTACTTATGTATCCAAATTTCGTTGCTAATGAGTCATCGGCTTTTTCTCATTCCTGAAAATATTTCCAATGTTCGGAACTATCCCACACGGATTGAGAGTCGCGAGCGAGAAATTGCGAAACGCACCGCTTTGCGTTGCAAACCAAGTGTGAATTTCGTGAACCAATGTTAAGGGGTTAATTTTTATATTTCGATTCTCCCAAATAAATAGCTTCATGTATCGATGAACCAGAAGCTTAGCCCAAATCTGCCATCATTTTCTACTTATGTTCCAAATTTCGTTGCTGATCAGTCATCGGCTTTTTCTCATTCCTGAAAATGTTTCCAATGTTCGGAACTGTCCCACACGGATTGAGAGTCGCGAGCGAGAAATTGCGAAACGCACGCTTTGCGTTGCAAACCAAGTGTGAATTTGGTGAACCAATGTTAAGGGGTTAACTGTTATATTTCGATTCTCCCAAATTAATAGCTTCATGTATCGATAACCCAGAAGCTTAGCCCAAATCTGCCATCATTTCCTACTTATGTTCCAAATTTCGTTGCTGATTAGTCATCGGCGTTTTTCTCATTCCTGAAAATATTTCCAATGTTCGGAACTATCCCACACGGATTGAGAGTCGCGAGCGAGAAATTGCGAAACGCACTGCTTTGCGTTACAAACCAAGTGTGAATTTCGTGAACCAATGTTAAGGGGTTAACTGTTATATTTCGATTCTCCGAAGTAAATAGCTTCATGTATCGATGAACCAGAAGTTTAGCCCAAATCTGCCATCATTTCCTACTTATGTTCCAAATTTCGTTGCTGACTAGTCATCGGCTTTTTCTCATTCCTGAAGATATTTCCAATGTTCGGAACTATCCAACACGGATTGAGAGTCGCGAGCGAGACATTGCGAAACGCACCGCTTTGCGTTGCAAACCAAGTGTGAATTTCGTGAGGAAACAGCGAGGAAACACAAGAGCGCGAGTGGTGAAATCGTTGTTGTCTCGCCAATGCGCGAAACTTAGCTGCCTATTCTATTTCCACCGTTGCGTTAGCGCGACCCGCGACACCTGTTTATTTGGGATTTATTTTCGGCTCCTCCTCTTGGTTAACGGCTGCATTAAAGTTGACGCTACGTCCGACGAACAAATGATGGAATTATTATGCCACAGCCATTAAAGCAGAGATCAAAGTTGCGCGCCAAATGCTTCGAAATGTATGCGGAGCTTGAGATGCGACGAGTTTGAAGAGATGTGAATAGTGTCGAAGAAAGAAAAACATTTTTGTCATGACCGGGATTCGAACCCTGAACCTTTCGATTCTTAAGTCAGAGCGCTAACCACTGAGCCAACGTCTCCTAATCATTTATCTCCTTCGACTCGTGTTCTTAATTTTGATTTTGAAATATCCTTTAATTCCAACACCAAATTCCAGCTGAGATACGTCACAAAGTGGTGTTCTTTCCACTAAAAAAAGGCCATCAAGAAAAAAATAAAGGCACATGGTTTCCAGTCAGAGTCGATAACCACAGTCGCCACCAGCAGCAAAAATGCGCACGCACCGCGCGTATATCGCCATCAGGTATAATCCACCCCGCATTATACAACAAACGAAGGAGATGAAGAAAGTACGAGGGAATCTCGTCACTTCCGGTCGAGACGAGCGAGCGAGCCAAATTAATTGTCCCGCTGTAAGCGCGTAACGATCTCGTCGATCGCGACCGGCAGGACGATCTCGAAGTCGACGACGATCGTTCGATCGTTCAAAGAAAACCGAGTATTATAGCAGAAAGACCAGGTCTTATGGCTCGGAACACGAGGACTCGTTTCATTCAGCTCTCGTCGTCGCCGTCGGCAGACGCATCCCCCTCCCTCCCCCCCCCCACCCTTCTTCCCCGCAGAAAACCAGTCGTTTCCTTTGTATCCGCGAGCCAAGCAGCTCGCATCAATCCCTTCGTCCTCCTCGCGATCTTCATTCATCAAACGCGCGCATTTCTCCCTCGGCAAAACTCGTCCTGCCGGCTCATTCTCGTGGTTCGCGCGCGCGCGCGCGCGATAAACGCGACTCGTTTGCCCTGCGCGCGCAGCAGCGTCGAGCCGCCGAGGGCTCCGACCAATGAGCTTCGCGACGCGACTACGGGAATTCATTCGCGTGATGCGAGCTCAGCAGCCTTCGCTGCTGGCGCTGCTGCTGCTGCCGCTGAGTGGATGGCGAAAATTCCTTCATCCTTTATGTCGGAATCTCCCGGGTTTTTGTCGTTCGAGCCCCGAGAGCTACATGAGCCGAGAGTGGCCAGTAGAAGGGGGGGGGGGGGGGGGGAGCAGGAGGTGGAGGAGGAGGAGGGGAAAGAACGAGTATACACGAAGAAACGAGGAAGAAGCTGACGCCACGAGACCTGACTCTACCTTCGTGTCCACCTCGAGGTGGACAACGTCTTCCGATGGAGAATGTTGTCTCTCTTGTCTGCGGCGAATAATCGCACTGTAAATTGCCGCGAGATTAGTTTGTTAAATCGTCTGCAATTGTTGGCAGGAGAAATAATAATAAAAACAACGACAGCAAAGAAAACCAAAATAATAATAATAATAATAATATCAATAATAATGATTATAATGATAATAACAATAATAATGATAAAGATAATAAGCATCATGATAATAATGATCATAATCATCATAATGATAATATGGGAGCGATGACAAATCGCTGTCTTGGCACCTAATTTCCTCCGCTGCCCTTCCGCCTTATCGCGCACGAAAGTCCTTATCGCGAGGCTTCCTGGCCGCCGCGAGCGTCGCGTTATAACTCATCTTGTCGAAAAATAAGCCGTGCAGGAACGATCGTCGATCCAGGGTGAAACCGCCCACGCGCGATCGACGCGGTTATACCGGATCCTCCGCACCTCCTCCTTCTCCTCTCCCTTCTCCTCGCCATTCATCAATCCCCTACCACGACTTTGAGTATTCTTTCACGCGAGAGGATTGCGTGAGCGTGAAAGAAACCTTTCGCAGCGCGCATACAGCCGAACGTGTCCCAAGTGGACGGAGAAGTCGAGATCCGATTCATGGGACGTGCGCACCGCGCGCGCGGCCGGCGTAGATTCTCCGCGGTGCATAAAGTCAGCGTCGCGGCCCACGCCCGATTGCCCGCGGAGTCCGAGGAGAGACGAGCGAGCGAACGAGTGCGGCTGAGTGCGCGTGTGTGTACACACAGGACGAGCGAGAGGAAGAGGAGAAAATTCGCCGGACGTGTGGTAGTCGCGAAGGAGGCTGACGGTGTGTATACACGAGTAGCCCTTATTCCTTATAAGTCGCGGGCAAGGTCCGCTAAGGAGGAAACCGTCGGACCTGTACTTCAGTTGCTTCTGCTGCTGCTGTTGCTGCTGCTGCTGATGTTGCTGCGTCTGCTGCTGCTGCTGCTGCGCTCATGATATATAAAAACAGGCAAGCGCCACACTGATATTGCTGATGTGGCGGTTGCCGCTGTCGCCGTTGCTGATGTGGCTACTGCTGCTGTTGCTGATATGGCTGTTAATGCTACGGCTACTGTTTTTGTTGAAGTTGCTGTGGCTGTTGCTGCTGTCACTGCTGCTGCGCTCATGATGTATAAAAGCAGACAAGCGCCACACTTATGTTGCTGATGCGGCTGCTGTTGTTGCTGAAGTTGTTGCTGTGGCTGATGCTGCGGCTGTTGTTGCCGAAGTTGTTGCTGTGGCTGATGCTGTGGCTGTTGTTGCTTTCGTTGCTGCTGCTGCTGTTCATGATATATAAAAAAAACAGGCAAGCGCCACACGATATTGCTGATGTGGCGGCTGCCGTTGTCGCCGTTGCTGATGTGGCTACTGCTGCTGTTGCTGATATGGCTGTTAATGCTGCGGCTACTGTTTTTGTTGAAGTTGCTGTGGCTGTTGCTGCTGTCACTGCTGCTGCGCTCATGATATATATAAAAGCAGACAAGCGCCACACTTATGTTGCTGATGCGGCGGCTGTTGTTGCTGAAGTTGTTGCTGTGGCTGATGCTGTGGCTGTTGTTGCTGCTGCTGCTGATGTTCATGATACACTGAAAAAATCAGTAGTTGCGGCTACCAATCACTGACATCTACCAAAAAATTGGTTGCAGTTACTAAAATATTGGTAGCTCTGACCGATTGGAACGATTGGTAATCACAACTATTAATTTTTCTCAGTGTACATAAAAACAGAGGAGCGCCACACCGCTGGTGCTGCTGTTGCTGCTGTTGCTCACACACGCACACACACTCACGCTTCACGCGCACGCCTGTGCGGCTGCGCTCGCGAGACGTTTGCGTACGTAAGTGGTCAGGAACCTGCTGCGCGCTCGGGCCAACAGAGCCGGGAGCATCGCGAGAACGTCATTCTCCGTCGGCCTTAGCCCGCTGAGAGCCCCGAGCGACATCAACATGAAAAATCAACATAGGAAAAAACTTCACATATGAAGACTCAACGTACAAAATCTCAACATACGAAAACTCAATATAGGAAAACTCAACACTTTTTGTGAATTCTTTTTTCCACTCCTCAGCTTCCAGCTTCGTTGCGAAATAAATGCATACCGCGTCGCTTCGTCGCGACGCGACGACGACGTCCGTCTCGTTCCAAGCCGGTGTATCTCAATCTAATTAAAATCATTGCAAAAAAAAAACGAGAAAAAGAAAAATGTCTCCAGCAGAAGCAGTTTTCCTCGTAATTCTCGTATAAAGAGATCGCGTCGAAAGAAGATGCCACACAGTTGCTTCTGTGTCGTGGAATTCTGTGTCCTGGAAATAAACGTTATCGAGCCCGCGAATTAAAGATGAACGCGCGGCGACGAGAGTCGCGTGAGGCGAATCGAAGCCGCGTAAGAGTAAAGCGCATTGGACATTGGTAAAGAAGTCGGTGCGTCGGTTGCCAGCATCAGAGTGAGGTGTGCGCGCGCTGACGTTTTTGCTCTCCCCCCCCCCCCCCCTTCTGGCTCTCCGGGAGTCCCTCGTTCGCCTCGGCGAGTCCGCCGACTCGCCGAGAGGCGACTCTCCCGGCGCGAGGGTCGCGCGCAGCCGGAGAGAGGAGCATACATGAATGAAAACTCCCATTCATGCGTGGCTGCGCGGTGCACGCACACGCTTCCCCCTTCGCGGGGCGGAAGGGGAGAGAGGGGAACCCCCTCTTTCCCCCTTCCGTCGCTTCGCGGACACGCGCGTTGCAGGCAGTGCAGAGTCTGCACTGCAGACGCAGCGAGCCAGAGCCGCCGTAGTATTGTCGCTGCGCGCGACCGAAAAACGACTCTCGATTATGCGCGTGCGTGCGCGCGCACACGACGATGATAATAATGCGCATGCGCACACGGGACTAACAATGTGCGTGCGCACGTTATTATTGTTGTGGATGGAAAGAATATCTTTCGATAAATGCTTCGCTTGTGACTGCCAACAAAAGTTTTTAAGCCAATTTTAAGTAACTACAATTTTTGTATGGTAACAATTTTATGTACAATTTTATATTTCTTTTTATATTTTATTTTCAATTTCATTTCATTTCGAATCCCAACAATGTGCATGCGCCCGTTATTATTGTTGCGGATGGAAATAATATCTTTCAATCAATGCTTCGCATGCGACTGCCAACAAACGTTTCCAAGCCAATTTTAAGTACCTCTACAATTTTTGTATAGTAACAATTCCAATTTCTACGATTTTTATATTTCATTTCATATTTCATTTTCATAAATGGTATTGAAACGGTGACTTTGAATTAGGCGAGAAAATATATGTTATTTTTTATTTATCACGTTAAATGTGATGGCAAGAATGATAATGGATTTGATTTTAAGATGCAGTGGTATTCCCCCCCCCCCCCTCCCCCTGCCCCCGACGCTGCATAAAATTTTTGAAAGCTATTTTCATCGAAACGGTGAATCGAATCGCAACCAAATTTGGAATACAAGTAGGAAATAATGGTCAGAATTGGGCCAAGGCTCCGGCTCCTCAAAACTTATAGCCGTTTGCTCGAGAGAACCGGAAAACCAAAAAGCTCCATTACGAGCAAAAGAGACAGACTTATGGCTATTTGACATTGGCGACACAGTTCCAAGCGAAGTATCACTGGCGTTTATGCTCTTAAGACACTTGATCTTAGCAGCCCATGTGACCGGGAAGGTTTAATAATGTGCGTGTGCGCAGCGAACGAACTGCGCGCGCACACACGCGAACGTAGCCAATCGCACACGTGATCGCCATTGTTGATCGCGCCAGGGGGGCGGAGGGGGGGGGGGGAGAGGCTCCACGCGAGGCTGGCGCGCTATTCGGGCTTTTTGCCGATCTCGTCGCGGGAGCCGAGCGGACGGGTGGGAGGGGGGAGGAGAGAAGGGGGAGAGGGAGCACAGAAAGCCGGCAGCCACCGGCGTCTCGCGTAGCGAGTGGAGAATCGTCGGAGCGACTGGCGTCGTCGTCGTCGGCGGCGGCACCGACGCCGCACGACTCTCAATGCCTGTCTGAACCTGCTGCAGCGGCGGCGGCCGCCGCAGCGCACTGAGCGTCTCAATGCGCGCGCAGGCTCCAACGGTTCGCTGGACGCAACGTAGAAATTGCGCGCGCGCTCGACGCGATTCAGCAGAAAGAACTCATTCACAGCGACGGTCACGTAACAAGCGGGGACGATGCGCCAGGAGGCTCGACGTATTATGAGAAGGTGCGCGCACTCACTATCCGCGCGACTGCAGAGGACTTCGATTTACGACTCGAAACATCCGCAGGAACGTAAAAAGCGCGGAGCTCTACGAGTGGAAAAGAGCTGAATGTGATGACGATAGTTGGCTTACTGAGAAAAATGTTTAGTTTGTTAGTGGGACTGATTTGAGTAATAATGGAAAGTCTTTAGTATCACTCTCTATCTCTCTCTTTATTTGGTATAGGGACAAGACGGAGGTTAGCCAGCGGAGGAGGTTACTCTTTGTGTTTGTAATGGGAGAGTTCACTATTGCACATCCGATTCCGGACGACACTGGATTTCCAGAGTGATGTGTTCGGTGATAGGTTTCGAGACGAACTGAATGTAGAGAAATCTTACAAGCATCTTACTCCTATTACTTATTCGTGTTCCCTTACATTTAAGAGATGGAGTGATCCGTCGTTTTTTTAATTTTAAATAGTAAAAGTCTGTATGCAGATAAAAAGGGACAAGGGTCTCTTGTGCTTCTACAGAGATGACTGTTCTAAGCATTTTGACGGTCCTTGCTTTGTTATCTTAAGAGCTGTTTTATTTATTGCTTGACACTGAGGCTCTTGGGCGACGAAGGAATATTTCGTTATTTTCCGATAGCTTATCGCTAGATGCTGTAACTTGGAGATTGTTAGGGATGGTCAAGGGAGAGTGAGACATTCGAATGGAATGTGCAGCTGGGACATTATACGTTTTTTTGCGAAAAAAAAAAAAAAAAAAAAAAAAAAAAAAAAAAAATTTACACCATTCGAATTGTTTTCTGACAAACTGCCAAATTTCGTGATATTAAACACTGCCGGTTTCGCAACGACCAATCAGAGGCCGAATAGTTTGGCAACAATACAAATCTTGAATTTCGATATCAGAACTCGAAAGTCCATATAAATGTCGGTAACTACTTTTTACTAGTTGATTTAAAGAGGGATTTGGCGTGGAACTCCTCGTACAATGGATATAGAGAGACATTGGCAATACCAGTGCAGAGAGACTCGAGGAGACGGGCAAACATCGTGGAGAACGAACGAGCGCGCGCGCTCGTTGCAATAATAACATTGCCCACGCACGCGAATTAGAATATAGCCAACGTAATAATTTATGCGCACATTATGCGCGATCGTTCGTTTATATGTGTCAAGAGGACAAAACGAGTTTTCGTGCGCGCCGCGTGTACTGTAATATATCGCCTATGGGCGAGTTGCGTTGCTCTGCTGTGGCCGCGCGCGCGGCAAATGGTGCAAGCGGCGTCCATGTAGAAAAAAATATTGCCCGTGACTTATCTCGTGGGATTCGAGAAAACGCGCGCGGCAAATCCAACTCGCGCAAACGCATCGCGAGCCGATGATTAACCGCATCGCGGATCTCGCGGTGAGCGTAATAATCGGTTGTAAAGATTTTACCGGCTTAGTCTCTCTCGCTTAGTCAAGGGAAGGGCTTAGGCAGTAAAAATCACGGTTTTTCGAATGCAAAGGGAACACGAATAGAATTTTAGTAAAATTCGAAAGTAAAAATGTCAAAGGTTCAATGAAATTTCATTGAAATCCCAACCAACGAATCATTTTATTGAAATCAATGAAATAATGTTACCTTTGCCTTGAAACAATGAAACAGTTTCATTGATTCAATGAAAAGTTTCTTTGAAGTCATTGAAATGTCTTTACAAAAAAAACCAAAATTCATTTAAAAAAAAAGTCAGATTTCATTGTATCAATGAAACTTTTTACAAGAAATTTTTATAGATTTCGAATAAAACACGAATTGGGTTCGAATAGAATTCGAATGGAACTTCGTAACGCATCTTATCGAAATGATTTGTTAAAAAGAAAAAGAACAACCGGGACTCGAAATAATCAAGATGATAATTACAACGAAAATAATGATAATAGTCGAAGCTGAGCCAATAATTCATACCATCGAATAGAACTCCATAACGCGTCTCGTTCGAAATGATTCACCGCTCCTGCTTTCGACGTATCTCCGTCGTCATCCGGTCTCTCACTGTCCAATCTCACGATCCGTCGCACAGTCACGCGGTTCTGTTCGCACCGGACACGACGATCGGTTCACAGTTGCACACAAAGAAAAACACGGAGTAAAAAAAAATGTAAATATGCACTCCGCGATAAAATTAATAAAAAGCGAGTCAACGAAAGTCGTATCTCACTCCGTTGACTTATTCCTAATCCAGTTCTGCGAAAATTTAGTTTTGACGATTAGCGTCGATAATCGAAGATCGATTTCTTCGGCAAAACTTTTTTCCCTCAGTTTTTTTTTCTTTTTTTTTTTCAAAACACGGGAAACGCGTGGCGCGCGCGAGGAACGCGCGGCTCTCGAGACGCGGCAGCGGCTGCGGCGTTCGAAGTACGCGCAGCCCGTGCGAGTTTGCTCTCGGTCAAAAGGCGCGTGGAGAGCGAGAGCGGCTCGCGTGTCCGTCGTTCGGGCGCACGATTCGTG
Source organism: Itoplectis maculator (assembly GCA_964034905.1). Classification (NCBI taxonomy): domain Eukaryota; kingdom Metazoa; phylum Arthropoda; class Insecta; order Hymenoptera; family Ichneumonidae; genus Itoplectis; species Itoplectis maculator. The sequence goes on from OZ035869.1 coordinate 3,303,590, forward strand.
GTGGACTGGTGGCTCGGCGAGACTCGGATCCGGCGCGCAGGCCTTTCGGCGTCGTCGGTGGCTGCTGCTGCGGCAGCGGCGACGTCGTCGACGACGACGACGACGACGACGGAGATCGGCGTCCGGTATATGCTTCGGGTGGGCGGTGGAATATCGGACCGAGCGAACCGGTCAATTTTTCCGAACTACGGAAATACGAAGATGATACTCACTGATCGGAAATCCAAGAATCGTTCTACTAGAAAATCTTTAGCGTTGTATACGGCCCAAGCCTGGGACTGAACAGGCCTTGGATGACCAGGGCCTGACCAGGGCCTGACTAGGGTTTAGCCAGGATACCAGGGTCTGACAAGTCCCTGTTCAGTCCTGGACAGGGATGACGCGCTCATGGCCAAGGCCTGACTAGGACCTGACCAGGGTCTGACCAGTCACTGATCAGGCCCGGGCAGGGATGACTCGGCCCTGATCAGAGCCTGACGATTTTTCGATCTGCACTTTACCGACATCATATGACATAAATATATTCATCACGTGTTGAAATAATATAACAACAACATAACACGCTCGGGACTTTGTTAATAATCGGGTCGTTTGCGATAAGCCGATTGAGTTACACGGTAAAACCTGGACAAGTGCAAAAAGACGAATTAGTTGCGGCATATTGCTCACCGGGCAAAAATGCCGAGACTTCCGTCGGTGACTGTGATCACCGAACCGTGACTGTTGCGCGTCTTGTGCGCCCGTCCCGGCTTTTACCGGGTTCATACGTTGCGCATGCACGTTAGTTAATATATCGCGCGTAATTGCTCGTATAAATGTGGGAGTGGAACTATAGCGAGAGAGCACGCACACCGGGCGGCGATTCTTCGGACCCGCGCGAAGCCAACTCCGAGCTACGGAAGATACTTTGTCACGGTTCATATCTTTCGACCGAGAACGAAATTTGTTTTTTCCTTATAGAGGAAGCTTTGATTTCATGAACATTTTTAGAGATCAAGTAAAATTAAAGAATTTGTTGTCCAAATAAATCATGAAAATATTGAAAATTGGTGCAAACATTTTGAAAAAATTGATTTGAAAAAAATAAATAAAAATAAAAATAACTAGCCGACACTTCCGGTAAGGTAAATTCGCGAGCCGCAACCGTGTAAGGCGCGTCCCGCGCGAACACACTCAACGAGACTCAATTTCGCGTCTCGGATCCGGTTATTCCCGGCTAACCAGAAACAGATGATGGGTGGGAAGGCAATCGCCGATGCATGGGAGGAATATGCGAGATGAAAGCGAGTACTTTGCGAGGATCGCCCGACTCATTCCCCATTCTTCTTAATTTATTTTCTTCCGAATATAGAGATATTTCCGATTTTTATTTAATTTGATTTATTTTCTACGGAAATTAAAAAATAATGAACATAAAATTCATTAAGCATTTAGCAATTTTTTTAATTGTCCATTGATGCTCTTAGCTTGGGGGACGATGAATAATCACACGTGGTGCGTGTCGAACAGATGTCATTATTCATTTTTACTCGTTGGTCGAGCGCCTTGAACATTATTACGAAAAAAAAAAGTCGCGAAGACCAAAGACTTTTATTGGAAGATTTCTGACTCAGATTCGTTGGGCTCCAATGCAGTCGATGAGGCTCACGCAACGCGCCGCGAGGGCCGAGTCTCCTCGCTCGCGTTCTGTCTGCTGTCGAGTTCGATGCACCACACGGTCACCGACCGTGCGGGTCAGACTCGTTGCCACCGATAACGATCGACAACCAGTGTCGCTCCGGCTTCGCTTCCACCTCGACACGTTTTCTTTTTTTTTTCCAACGCGAAAATATATATACATGCACGAGGAACCTTGAAGAACACTCGAACTGAGTCGCGCGCGCCTCGCGGAATGCCGAGTCCTCGGGGCGACCAATCACTATCGCGTTACTTAAATATAATCTCGGTGATTAATTAGTCAATTTAGAGAGGTAGACGCGCGGACAAAGCGCGACGATAAATCCTAAGAGGTAACGAGACGCGGGATTAAATATCTTCAATAATAAGTTGCGGCAAACACTTTTTTTTTTAGTGAGTCAGAGACAATATTTTTGTAGGTGAAATTTATCGTATCGTTCATCATTTATTTTTGTAAAAAGGATTACGATATTAAAAAATAAGTATTGGTATAAGTACCAATCATTATTTTTTAATTTTGTAATTCTTCTGCCTTTTTATATTTTTTTAGTGAGTCAGAGACAATATTTTTTAGGTATAATTAATCATAGCGGTATATCATTTATTTAGTGGAAAGGATTACAATATTAAAAAATAGGTATCGGTATATGTACCAATAATTATTTTTTAATTTTTCTAATCCTTCTATATGGATCTGTCTTTTTATTCTCTTCCAAACCAAGCCAAAGAAGCATCACCAGGAATCCAGATTCTGTCTCTCAGCAAAATATTTTCCCGTTCCACAGCGCGCGTTGCCAATAATTGGTAAGTACGGTTAGCTCGAAGAAACATTATTATTCCGCTCGAAGAATATTATTCGTTTGACCATAAGCATAATCTATACATCTGTTCGAACGAAGCTTGTCGCGATAGAGCGAGAGCTCGACTTGGCTCGTATATCGCACGCAACTTTCCATATAGAGAACGTTTTGAGTGCTGCACCTTCGGAGGTGGGATAACCAGAGGCGCCTACACGCATTCAGAGCGTTTGACCGGTTAGGCAGAAAATGTGTTCGATACGACCGTGCAGAATGCATTATAACCCACGGGGCCGGATTCAGCGGTGTCGGCTGAATTGCTTCCACATAGAGAGGAGCCCGAGACTTTCCATTCACGATATGAAGCATTAACGTCCCCGGGGAACGTATATTTATCCGATGATCGGTATACTTAGTACCAATGGGTCGGCCCCGGACGTTATAACTGTAATAATACGTCTGCGTGTAATTCGTCCGTGTCTTTGGGCTCGTAATGAAATTCAAATGCGTATAACGAGCGCGCCGGCTGCGTCGATACTCGGCCCAGTCTCGCCTGTTTCCACTCGCCGATAATCGGACGCAAATTTCCGGAGTCACGTTTCACGTACAATTAATCGCGATGTACGCGAAACATTGGTATCTTCAAGCACGACGAGTTTAGCGACGAAAGTTTAGCTGTGGTGACGCGAACCTCGGCGTGGATCGGACCTGTTTTTCGAGGTCAACGCGACGCTCTTTCCTGCCCAAAAATGTTGTTTCGTGAATCGATATCGCTCCGAGCTCCGAGATCAATCAAATTTTTACTTTCGAAACGACGTGACGAATGATTTCTAGCTGGAAAAATAAACCGAACGGCTTCATTCGTATTTTAAATTGAAACGATGCGAAGAAATTTGATCGATAGCGTTGAATTAATAAATATATCGTAACGTTTTATTTTACACTTAATTACATTACCAAGATCTGCGGTTTGTTTTATTGGAATTACATCTCGGACATGTCGAGCAACGCGTTTAAATGCGTCGGTACCCAGTTGGTGCTGTTGTGACAAACGAAGAGCACGCTTCCCTCGATGTACGCCTGTACGTTGCCGACTTTGTATACCTGCTTGGCTTCGCGGTATCGATTCGGAATAGGCATGAAGAGTATGCCGCGCTCCTCGCACTTCTTCTGCACGAGATCCTTGAAGCCTTGAGGGATCTGGGACGCGGTGCGCACCGCTTCGGCCAGTCTCTGTGGGTGGAATATGTTTGTTAATACATGTACGAACGACGATGACGACGACGACGCTGCTGGCTAAGTCGCGCTACTCACCTCGATTCTCGGCTGCGCCGTTGCCGGTATTTGCGACATCGTCGGCTGTGTTCGCTCCAAACTCGTCAAGTACGAAACTTGCTCCATGGCACCCGGCTGATGGGCCTGCGGCGTCGCCACCGCCCGATTCATCATGTCCAGGGCCTTTTTGAAGTACTCTGGAAAATATTTATATGAGGAATTATTAATTAATGTATAAGAAAACATAATAATACATTTTTAAGGGCATGTGAAACATTCGCGCTGAGCTCAGTCGGCATCAAAACTTTAATGAACGGTTTTTACGCATATTTGCAATTATAGATAAAAAAATAAAAAATGAATAAATAAATATAAATATGTATGCATAAAAATCGTTCGTTACAGTTTTTATTACCGCAGTCGGCATTTCACGTGCCCTTAAGGAGACTATCGATAATGTATACCTTTGACAACAGGTTCGGCCAGCAGCTTATCGTTTAGCATTCCCTTCCAGCCCATGTACCAATTGGTTATTTGGTCGTAATTCGGCGAGTGATTTAGCCACAGCGCCAACACCTGAAGCCACTTCGGAAAGAAGAATTTGTCCAGTAAACCGACCATTATGTGATTCGGCAATACCGTCGCCCACTCGTAAACCCAGTTCCACTGATCCAAGTGCTGCTGATGCGGATTTATCACGAATTCGGAGAGCGCGACTTGAAGTTTCGGCAGAATATTCTTCACCAAAAACGCCTCCATGTCGCCCTTCGTGAATACTTGAGCCCACGGTTGTAGCATCAGACGCGCCGATCGATCGGACGGGTGCCAGCCGCCCAATGCGGAACCGAGTTTCCGACGAATTATCGGATAAATCAGGGTGTCCATTCGATTGCGCATTATCGGCAGCCACGGATGTATCCACGTGTGAATCGGCACCGTGTCCGTCAGCGGATTCCATTCCTCGACCTCGAGCGTCAATTTCGGAAGTATCAGAAGGTCCAGAATGTTTTCCAAGATCCACGCCGGCAAAAGGGGCATCCAGTCCTCTATCAATTCGATCAGCGGCTCGGGTTGTCGACATGTCCATTCTCTGAAAACGAAAAAATAAATAATTTCGCCGTAATTTTTAACGCTGCCGATTTTTAATAGCAATGAAAACTTACTGCACAGCTCCGCGTAGCGACGGCATCCACGCGTTCCACATGAGCTGATCATAAGGATGCATACTCCGCGATTGCAGCGTCCCGGTTCCCGTCTCGAGAATATCCTTCCACTCTTTTATAAGACTCATCGGTTGCTTCGGCTGCATCAGGGGATTCCAATTGGTGAGGCTCTCTTTGATTTTCGGGGCCACAAAGCTGCTCGCCAATTCGCCGATCTCGTAGAGCTTGTACTCCTCGTAATACTTGTCCTGCAGCTTCTTGAAGCCTTCCGCGGTATCCTTGAGCGTCATCTCGTCGTTATTCTCCAGTAGTCTGTCGACGATCGACATAACGTTCTGCAACGTGTCGATCAGCTGCTCCTGCTGATCCACGACTTTCGTTATGTTTTTACGCTCCGACTCGAGAGCCACCACTCGATCGTTGAGATTGCGCGTTCTTCGGTCGTTCTGAATTATATCTTGCTCGCACATGTCTACCAGGAGATTCAGATTGTGCTGAAGCTCGGGCAGCGAGAAGTTACCGGAAGATTTTTTATCGATCATCGCGATACTTTCGTCGGGTCGCTTTTGGCCACCGGCGATCGCGTGATATCCGCTCAGTACGCGCTGCTCCGGACCCGTCATGTCTATCACCTTCACCCTGCTCATCACGCTGCTCACGCCGGCTTTTTTCACCGGTCTCGTTTTTCCATCCTCCAACACCTGATCGACGCTGCGATAGTGATATCGAACCTTCCTCTTGTTGCTGCTACCGACCGCGTCGCCCTTGCGCCACTGCGACAATTTGACTTTAAACTCCTTCGCCTCCTCCTCGTCCTCGTCCTTTTTCTTCTCCGGCACTTTCGTGTGCTTCTCCGGGCCGTAAGCCCCGATGGCGCCTCTTCCTTTTCTCAACTGCGCCTCTACCGGCGCGCTTATACCTTGCAAATTCTTTCCCAAACCTTTTCCAGGCTCGAAACCCATTTGAAGCAAAAGCTTCGCTCCGATACCCTTTGTGTGCATCTCCCAGGAACCGACGCCTGTTTTGAGCAACGCCGGGTTTATCGGCGCTCCTTTTCTCCGCAGTCCCGCTATGTCACCCTGCATGTTCATGGAGAACGATGGCCTGGCGCGAGCGTTGCTAATCGTTTCGCCTTCCGAGTCACTGAAATAAAATAATTTTCAGTCAGTCGGCGCTAAGTAAAAAGTCTTCTCAAATATTTTGCGTTTCTGATTATGTTGTGTTAAAAAAATAAGGCTGCATAAAAAGGTTACCTGGAACTGTTGGGCACAAAATCGTCGTCTCCTCTTCGAGGTCGTCCAGTGTCGTCGTCTTCATCCTCCTCCTCCTCTTCCTCCTCTTTCTTCGGTTCATCCTTGTTTTTTCCAGATTGCTGGATTCCACCGGCTACGAAACTAACAGGCGCCTGGTAATTCTTGGGAGCTTTGCTGGCAGCTCTTGATCTCTGCGGCCCTTGCTCCTCGTCGCTGTCGTCCGCCCATATCCCAAGCATCTGCTGCTGCCTCGTTAACCTTCTGCGCGGCCTATTGATGTTGAATTCATTGTCCAAATCGTAATCCGTTATCTCGAAACTTTCAACCTCGTCTTCCGACATTTTTGGGCTGGTTCGAGTTTTTCCGTTTACCGAGTTACACAATACAAGATTGTGTATACTCAAGTGTTACTAATAAGCTTTTTCAGTTCTGTCAGTGCAAAACACTAAATTATAGAACGTTCTAAAACGTCAATGTACGTTTTAACGTTTAACCTCAAAATACGTTCCGCCTACGACATATTCGTTGATTAAGTTCATTGATGAGGTGTATTTTTAGCAAATGATCTTTGCGATATTATCACTTCGCAATCTCGCTTGTTCGTCACTTTATGTCGTTGGATTCGCAACTAAAAGTTAATCGGGTGAAAAACATAACAGAACTGTTTTTAGAGGTTAGAGTACATCACTCCGCAGCGGAGATCTGTGCGACTCTGTCATTGGTCGATTCGTCGATCGCGCGGGCACCGCTCGTTGTTCCGGTCGGTAAGCCTCTTTCTACAGATAACTGACTTATCGGCAGCGAACAACAACAAACATTTCCAAAAAAGGTCTATCTGACTAAAAAAAGCTTTTGACTCCTAAACCAAGAATCGAGAATTAAAACATGTCGTAGCAAAGCTACAAATACATTAAAGAAAGGTCAAATAATGGCCCTCACAATTGAATTTATCAAATTTAACATCTTTTTAATGATGCGGGACAGAGGTTTGTGGATTTTCCGACTGGAAAGCTCTTCGCGCCTCCCGGCAGCAGCCGAGCAATGCGCGGCAGCGCGAACATCGATATTATTATGGGGGGAGGCCGCGCAAGCGCCGCTTTCGACGAAAAGCTCCGCCGTCGTTTTTGGCCAGGCTAAAAGGAGTCGCGACGTCCGTCTGCCCGAGCTTCGTTCGGTCCTGCGTTCCAACGACGAACGAGGGGAAAAGTCTTACGTCCGGTCGAGTCGTAAATATTTCGCAACTATTTCCGTTACGCAAAGTGACGTCGTTTTTTTTAAGTCGAATTAACGAATATTTATTTTGCAGAAGATCTGAAAAAGCATGGCGAGCTTCCTGGATCCCTGTAACGACTCGGGATCGCCCTCGATGTCGCGAACGGAGGACAATTTGTCCAATAGCGACGGACCGCTACTCAAACGGAGCGTCGGAAAAAACAACAGTGCTATAAGGTTCAAATCTTTAGTATAATTTTTAGTTTTATGTGATTTTTAATCTACAGCAGGATTTTTTTTTATTCAGCTGCGAGAACGTATCGATCACGAAGCCCGCGCTCTCGAAACAATCCTCGAGGATGTCCTGCCGCGATAACACCTCGTCGCCCTTCGAGTCGGTCAAGAAACGCTACTGCCTGTGGGCTCTGACACTTCTGCTCGCGATCGTCGGCCTCTGCAATCTCCTGCTCAGCATCACGATAATCACAGTGCTGAGGGTCAGTCAGGGGATGGAAGCGATGGAAGTCATTCCCTCCGAAGACCTCGTCAAGTTCTACGGCCGAACGGATTTAGACAGGGTAATTCGTTTTTGCGAATTGCGTTTTTACGAAAAAAAAATCGATTTAGTAAAGTCTGAACCACATATCGATGGTAAATTCCCGCTGAATCCGAAAAGCATGCCCGAAAAATAGAAAAATTCGAGAAGAAAAACGCGAAAAATGATTCCCCACGTTTCTTCGAAATGTAGTCCCTTCACTAAAATCGGTATTTTTTTTTTTTTTTTTTTTTTTGAATGCATGGAATCTGGATTTTCGTTTTTCGTTCGAAAGAAAACTCAATAACGACTAAAATGCCGCAAGGCGCAACGCGATGTCTTGAGTTTTTAATTTTTCGCAGAATTTTAAAGTCGAACCCTCAAAAAATTGTACATTTTTTCATACAGGTCTGTGTAAAAGATGGAGTATGTCAGGGCTACGGCGACGAGCCGGTCGAGTTCATGGGCGACGAGTCCGGGGTTCACGCGACGGTGAGGAATCGTCGTCACGACACTGCGCGGGCGAATTTTCGCGTCGCCCCGAACGGCACGTCGTTTGCCTCAGTCGAGGCCTTCGAGGTCAGAGACTCCATCGGCTCCGGGGGACCATTTTTTTCCACTGATTTCCCGAACTTCGGCCTGCCGAGCGGAGTCGGCAAACTCGCGGTGAATCTCGCCGAGACTCATCGCGTCGTCTCGCCGGTGAATTCGAGTCTGAGCTTCGAATCCAACCGGCACATAACGATAAACGGCGCGGAGAGCACGAGAATGGAAAGCAAGACGATCGTGTGGATGGCGGACAACGAGGTCTACGTCAAGAGCAACGGCAGCGTCGTCCTCGACGGGAAAAGCATCTTCCTCGACGCCATGAGAATTCCCCTCGCGCCGGCTTATCTACTGAACCGCCGAGCGGACGTCGCCCAATTCAAAGTTTGCGTCTGCATGCCACAGGGAAAACTCTTCCGGGTGCCGGTGCCACCGGGCGGAGTGATGAGAGTGAATTGCGCCAGGGTCAGCACTTCGCCGGCGAACGATCCTTGCAAGTGAAAAAGAAAAAAAGAAACCTCGTCGACGGCCTAAGTCATATCACGCGTCGATACTGCGACGACACTTCCGAGCTTCCGATTACGTCGCGAATTAGCTGTAAGAAAAAGTAGCGAGTGGTTTGTAACATTTACGTGCAGAAAATAATGCGATGTTACTCGTACATCGAGTATCGTTGAGTCAATTGAGTAATCACGTCTTTTTTAAGTCGACGAAGCGATGCATCTTTCATCCCGGCGAATTAAAAATGAGTACATATCGAGGGCGATTGAAGGACTGAATTCGAAAATTGGTCTTGTAAACGACTGTTATATTTAATTCGCGCACTCGCGTCACACATTGAGTGAAAAATCGTAGATGAGTCCGCTATTGCGAATTGATCGAAGCGAGCGACTAATCGATCTTCCGGATTTACACGGAACACATCGATCGCCTCGATTGTCGAAGCTACGTTATATCCTAGTTACTTTTTTTCGTTTCATTCATACGTCAGTTAAATACAATACCGAATAGTGTCGCGGGAGGGAAAAAGTAATAATTATTCAAGCGCTCTCGGTTATCATTTCCTCGTTGCTCTCCTCCATGTCCTCCTGCTGCTCCTGCTCGGTCGGCGGCTCGTACGCCTTGTCCAGCGGACTCGCCACGACGCCGCCCGCCCAGACGCTCATTTCCACTGCGAGTTTGTTGCCACCTTCGAGAAGCGGCCGGTAGCCTCCGTGCGCGAGGACGCGAAGCAGAGTTTGGGCTGTGAGGCAAACGATATCCTGTTGCTCGAGTGTCATCGCTGTGTGAACTCGGATGTTGCCGCCTTCGCACGGGTCCGAGATACCTGACGAGATTAAAACGAAGAAACGCCTCCGTTAGTCAAGAAGAATTCGTTTCTGATTATATTCTACGTTTTCTCCTGACTCAGATAAAATGACTTCATTAATTTAATCGGTACTGACCCGCTGAACCCGGCAGAAACAGACCCGAAGCCAACAACTGCAGAACCCGGCGGTACGCTTGATTTATCGGCAAGGCTTGTCTGCCGGGATTATTCATGATAGCGTTGTGAGCGAGGAGATCCAGCATCCACGGTGACATCGGCTCGAGGCCCTCGAAGCGGCTTCGCAGATCGCGCAGCAGCCGAATGAGTATCTTGATGCACGAGTGGTGGGCGTTCTCCTCGAACCAGCGGGAGTGCCGAATTGCGGCGAGATGTCCTGCAAATTACGGAAAATCAACGATCGGTCGATACTACTTTGCGAAAGTCGGTGAATTGAAAAGGAAAAAAAAAACATCGATTTACCCTGACAAATCTTGACGTCGAGATGCTGATCCGATTCTAATTTTCGCAGATTCTGATGGAGCGTCGTGATGAGAATTCTCACTGTAGCCTCGTTGTTCGATATATCGAATCCGCGCTCCGTCTGGAGGAGCTTGAAGGTGTCTTTGGGATTCGCGGTTTTCAGATCGGTGTTGACCTTCGTGCCGAGCGCCTCGACCGCCGTTTTCGTCGGCAGGGTCTTCAGGATCACGACGATGTCCGCGATGTTGTGACCCTTTATCATCGTTCCCTTCTTGAAGCTGCCGACCTTCCTGACCTCTTCCAGTTGCTGAATTAAAAAAAAATCGATGTATACAATAACAATAAAAATACGGATACCAATAAAAATTCAATAACAATGAGAAAAAATTGGAGCATATAGTTTGAAGCTTTTTTAAAAAGTTTCTTACACAGGCTTCAAAAGTTCCTGGCGCAACGATCAAGTTGTCCAGCACTGTCTGCAGCTTGACGACTAGATCGAGGATGGACGACTGTTCCTTGGGAGTCGGGCACATGTCTGTGTTCTTCTTGATCAGAGCCTGAGTGAAATCCGACTCATCCGGCACTGGTTTTACCGGCGGAAATGCTGCTTCGCACAGGGTATAGTCGAACGGGTGTCGCGGCAGGAACTGCTTTCTGGGGAATCCCATTCCTCTGCCCATTCCGCCTCTGCCACCCCTGATTATGCCGCCTCTGCCGCCGCGTACCATGTTGGGTCTAAAATCAATTTTAAGTGCGATTTGACAAAACATTCAATCGTTTAAGACAAACTTGGAATTGGAATTTTGCTTTCATGAAATTCCCAATAATCTGACTGCTAAGATCGATGCTAAATTTTCGAACATTCGAAAAATTGTCATTATTTTTGAGTCGTCCGAGTCGAAAGCACGAAAATCGATAACAACGCGTCGGCTTTTAGGCTATGGCGGCTGCCGGATAATTCAACTCTGACAATTTTTCACGAGCGATTGAAAATAGTTCAATGAAATTCGTTGAATTTTTTTTTACACCAATACATTGCATTGAATTCGTATAACGATCTGCAGGATTTATTACCGAATTGTTGACGAATTTACGGAAGCTTTGACTGCGTCCGGACTTTTGGTGCTTTTCGGCGACTTCACAACTGTTCACAACTGAGACGCGGCGGTCGGTGACGTCACGATGCGACTCGAAGTTCGCCGCGAAGTGTCGACAGTGCTGCCAGCAGCCAATCAACCTTCGCGGCTTTTCGGTCAGCCTGATCGGATTCGCGACTCGCGATTCGCCGATTCGTAGCGCACTTCAGCGGCTTCATAGTTGCACAGTAATCGTCATGGCATCAGAGAGATACAGCTTTTCTTTGACAACTTTTAGGTAAATATAATCGGCACAAAGTTCCCGTCGCGAAGATACGACAAAAACGGCCGATTGCGTCTCGGGTTTATCGAATTTCCGACGTTAACACCCGAAAGTGTCGTATTTTGACAGCGAGTCGGCGCCTAACCTACAAATATCCCGCCCGGTATTTCGGGTACAAAATAATAATCATGTCCGTGACTCGGAGAATCGGAGAAAATTATTTCGATTCCTTAAACTCGGTGTTCGAGGAAAATCGAGGAAAACTGTTTTGAATCTTAAGATTCAAAATTTGGTCGTTAGTTGGTTGCGAGGTTTGTCTCTAATTTGAATTTTTTTTTTTGCAGCCCTTCGGGGAAGCTTATGCAGATAGAATATGCACTGGCAGCAGTTGCAGCCGGAGCTCCCAGCGTTGGCATCAAAGCTTCCAACGGCATTGTTCTCGCCACTGAGAATAAGCACAAGTCCATTCTCTACGATGAACACAGCGTCAACAAGGTTGAGATGATTACCAAGCACATCGGCATGGTTTACAGCGGTATGGGACCGGATTACAGGCTGCTGGTCAAGCAGGCTCGCAAGATGGCTCAGCAGTATCTACTGGTCTACCAGGAGCCCATTCCGACGGCTCAGCTCGTCCAGCGAGTGGCTATGCTTATGCAGGAATATACTCAGTCTGGGTAAATATTTGCTCGTCATCTGAGGCGCTAATTTAAGGCGGGAGTCTGGTCAAACTGAGATCTTTTTTCAATGTGTTTTTTCCAATGAAAAAAATTATTTTCGTTTATAGAACTCTTATTACATGTGAAGGTGCTTTCGAACAAGAAGAAAACACGATGAAACATTTGTTTTAAATATCTATGTTACATAGATTAATTGAAATGTAATGTGAAATATCATCACTCACAGTGGCACTAATTGGAATACATTTTTATTTGCAGAGGCGTTCGGCCATTTGGAGTGTCGCTGCTGATCTGCGGCTGGGACAACGACAAGCCGTATCTCTTCCAGTGCGATCCCTCTGGTGCCTATTTCGCCTGGAAAGCCACGGCGATGGGCAAGAACTTCGTCAACGGCAAGACCTTCCTGGAGAAGAGGTACAGCGAGGATCTCGAGCTCGACGACGCCGTGCACACGGCGATTCTCACGCTAAAGGAGGGTTTCGAGGGACAGATGACCGCGGACAACATCGAGGTCGGAATATGCGACGCCAACGGCTTCAGGCGACTCGATCCCTCCAACGTCAAGGACTACTTGGCCAACATCCCCTAATTTTAGCTCGTTCCACCCGCGATTTACATATTTTCTACAGCGCTCGTCGTATCTCAATTATTTTCAATGGATTATTCTTAAAAATGTGTAGGTGATATGAATAAATTCTTCACTCCCGATAATTGTAATTATTCGCGATTTCTTAATTCTTAATTCATCTTAATTAAAAAAATTCTTAGTAGTAGCAGTACAAGATTTTTATTAATCATTACAACAGAGAGTGTGTGTAAAGTTATGAGTGACTTAATATACAGTTTTCCAGAGTTTCTTTTTTTGTTACAATTTTCGGATTTCTTTTTAGATGTATAAACGGCTATTAATGTGTGAGCGTTTAGTTACAAATTTGGTTTAACTTGAGCACTAAATCCTTAATTACCTGGAAAAAAAAAAAAAAAAAAAAAAAAAAAATGTCAACTCTTTCTAGACTCTGCAGTTCGTTTGAAAAATCATCGAAAGAATAATAATTACCATTCAATTGGCACGTCAGTCTGCGTAACAAGAAGGTAAATACATTTTTGCTTACTGTCAAAATGATCAAGGCCGCAGTTGACGTGCGAACCGCGTGGATATCGTCGTTCGATCTCGCGCCGTCGACGACGATGGCGCCACTGTCGAGTCTTATTCGCTTTTGCGACGGTGATGGAATAAATAAATGTTCGGTGGTTCGGGCCACTTTATTTTTTTTTCGTTTTTATATGTTTTTCCGTCGATTTTACGGTGTCACAGCGAGGCGCGCGCGTTGAAACGGCCGTCGCACGATTTTTCCACGTGAAGCGGACGGATTAGCGGGGAAAAAAAATGTACGTGGCGAGGACAATCGCGCTGATCGTGTGCGCGACTTCGGTGCTAACCTCGTCCGTCAGCGAGACGACCGGGACGAGAACAGCTGGATCCTCGGGGGAAACCCGCGTCGATCACGTCGAACATATTCACGAAGCTGCAACGCCAGTGAAATCGGAGAAGAATCTCACGAATGTAATTTCTCACTTTTTCAAATTATTTTTGTTGTTATTATTACTATTATCATTATCTCGTCAGGTTCGGTCAGTAATTGGGTCAGGTGACCATTACTGACCATTTATGGACAATTGAGAACATTTGTGTGGCAACGATTGATACTACTCTCTAAATTGGATGTCGCAAAAAAAAAAATAATTCGCGAATTAAAATGGTTGTAAGAGATTTTTAATTAATTCTCAATTTCAGGACAATACTCACAAAGCACCTGCAACAGAATCAGGTGCACCGAGTCAACATGCTGAAACAGAGACGAAGAATGTGTCCAAAAGTGCTGTGGAAGCCACTGTAGTTGCCGAGGGGATCAAGCTGACCTCTGACGACCTTCTGCCAGCTGACCCTAAGTCCAAGCTTCCCAAGATAAGAACAGCGTCCGTGGTAGCTCGCAAAGGGGCGATTCCGCCATCTAAAATTTCGCCCAGGAAGGGTGTGGGCCCGGAGTCCGCTGTGCCCACTGTGTCGTCCGACGAGGGTTTCGACGAGGCTGGACATTCAGCTGCCTCGTCTTCCTCCGATGCACCGAGTAAAAAAATTGGACAAACATCTGCAACGATAGTTGAGAAGAGTAATAATGATACGAAAGCAGCAAAGACGGAGAAAAAAATGCTCTTGGATGACGCGAACGTCGTTGCGTCCACCACGGACAAAAATTCGACCACCAAAGGGAAACCCACGATTCCCGTTGGATCGGTGAACGTCAGTTCGACGACGGAAACGAAAATTCCGGAGGCAACATCGACGTCGCCGCCGTCGTCGTCGTCGTCGACTTCAACGACGAGACGTTTCAAGCCGAAGCCCACGGTGACCATCGGCGAGATGGACATCGACAAACCGATACCGGCCTCGCCGACGAAGACCCCGCCGCTCGGGATGCCGCGAAAGATCGACTACATCGTGCCGGTGATAATCACGATAATGGCGCTGCCGCTGCTCGGCGGAGCGGCGTTTTTCCTGTACAGGAGAGGTCGAGACTGCTGGGACAAGCGGCACTACAGACGAATGGATTTTCTCATCGACGGCATGTACAACGACTACAGCTGGAAATAAAAAAAAATGTAAAAAATCGGTGCTGCGGGTCCGCGCGACCCGATTTCAATAACGAACAATCCGCTTGATTGTAATTGTTAACAGTACGCGATAATAACGACTGCAATTCCCGTTCTAAAGAGCCCACGCAGCTTGCTTCAAAAAACGATTTCGCAACGCGACATTGTGAACATATCCAGAAACGTGTATTTTCCTAGCAAAACGTTGTTACACAATAATCGCTCCGATCTGTCGCACGATCGACGCGACTCGCGGCTGAAACTCGCCGCTTTTATCCGCATTTGAATCAATCGCGTTATGTAAATATCGAAAAATGCGCTGCCGATCGAATGGCCCTCGCGATCGAGATTCAATGATGCGCCGTTTGTGATGTTTTAACAATCCGTAAAAATAAATAACGCGATTTTCGCGGTGCGCTTAGGTGGGAAGATTTTTCAATTTGTATTTTGTTATCGCGCCGATGACGTCACCGCCGACGTCGTGTGAAACGCATTTACTTTGCCTCGGGTCTCGCGCCCACATCGAACAAATCCGTGACATTAATTATATTCAGCATTTATAACGTTATTTCGTACCCGCGGGGTATGTTTACCAGATCTGTAGTCATTAGTGAGCGATATACAAGGATTTACTGCCAAGGGGGTCGTTGTTTTGGCCAATATTTGCTTCGGTTCGTTGTATAAAAAGAGAACTGGAAATAGCCCTTGAGTAATTCTCGTTTTTTGCTTTATTCTATTGTATATTAAAAATTCTATATTTTATGAATGTATTACGAAGCAATAATGACAGTTATTTTTATACTGTGTATCGAAACTTGTAAAAAATATATATAAATATATTGATAAACGTTGAACCAATAATTCGTTGAACGCTAAATAATTGGGCGAGGTATCGATCGCGATACGAAAAAAAAAAAGAAAAAAAAATCGTGCGGTGTTATTGCTGGTGTATTACTGAAAGTTTTATTCACAAAGCTTTCACGTTAGATATACATCAATAAAGTAAGACTAATATTAAAAATTGCAAATCCCTTACTCATTCCAACGAAAGGATATTGAAAAAAATTCAGCTTTTGGATTGCCCTGCTTCGGGGAAACGAGGAATACGAATTTTTATCGTCACCGACGGTGTCTGTGACTTTCGTACAGGGTCAATGGATGGACTGGATCTTGCAACAATAAATACTGTTTTACAGTGTCATCGTCGTCATAATCGTTTTTTTTTTCTTCGTTTCAACAGCTTAAATAGTCATAACATAACAATGATAATTCCACGCACAAAGATAACACGCGTGCCATTTACTATATAAGATACTCTAAGTCGAAAAAAGTTCGTCGATATTCGCAAGTTCACGCAAGATTCGCTCGAAATAAAATTGCCACTGGATAAACTCGGCTAAAACTTAATTAACAAGTAAGAAGCATCGAACGCCGACGCTAATGCAAAATCAAAAATTCCCTTCGATCATCAATCGTCGCTTTTCCCTTCGCGAACGTAAAATCGTCGACTTACACCATGCGTTACGGAATAACGGAAAAGTCGGAACTGAGAAAAGTCAGAATTTCCTCTACGAAAGAACGGAAGTATAAATATAAAAATAGTGTTTTGTTCCTTTTGTTTCTTTGTTTGTTTGTTGTTGTTTTTTTTTTTCATCGGATAATCATCGCAACGGTATTATATAGACACAGTGGATATAAACGCCGCTTGTCGAGTGTGCGTCCAGAATTAACGTTGATTCGTGGAAAAAAATCTCAACAGGACGATTACGGATCCCGATAGATTTTCACTCGGGAAAGTCGTCGCCACGGGCGTTTCGCGCGGCACTCGATAGCAGAAAAACCAGAGGATCCCCAGCTTCCGGGGCTATCAATTAAATGTCAAATACTAACGACAATGCATTTTTTTTTGTACACGTGTGTAATCCTCTCGTTACTCGTTAAGAAAAATCGATAGAAAATAGCGGCGTCAAGACCGAGCCGAACGTACGTGCTGCGAGAACATTTTAACGCGACACTCGTGAGACTAGTTTTTCGGCCATCGAGACACATTTCACTCTTGAGAAAATCTCGTACTGAAAGTGAAACTTTTTAAACTGCGCAACGAAATTGTTTCATTGATCAGAGGAGCAGGTTCTGAAAAATTTGGAAGGAATTTTTCGTGCATTCGTTCGAATAAACAATATTCTGATTGAATTAGATTGTAGGAAGAACTTTCAAATTGATACCGAGCATCGAAAGCACCAACCGCGTGGCTCGCGTCGCACGACTACCGACCTACCTCAAGATTCTCCAAAATGCGTATAAAAGATCATCCGAAACCGTCGATTGCCCAATTTCAGTGCGCGATTTTCTCACTTCGCTAAATTCTTCGCCATCGTTTTTTTTGCTATTTGTAATACATGGATTTACGTTTATTTAGCAGTTCGATATCCATCTCTCACGTTTCTCTCCGCGCGCGTGGACACGAGAGGCTTCGGATTGACGTTTCCGTCCGATTCAACGGCCGAGTGTCGCTGCGCGCAACGAAGTGGAAGTCGTGATCGTACGAAAAGAAAAAAAAAATACCATTCGTCACGCACGTACTGAATTATCCTGTTTCGCCTTCGACGCGTTTACGCCACAAATTGGAGATTTACGTTACGTGAGCGCGTCATTACAGCGGCGGAGGCCACAATCCCTGGCCGCTCTGTCGCGAAAATTGTGCACGAAAATCAGACATTTATCCGACGGTTTTTTTTTGTTGCGAAGGGTGGAAAATCCTCTCGTCGAGGGCGCGCGCGCTCCGCCGGATCCGGACGCTTCAAGAGGAGATCCCTCAACGTGTGGTTAACACCGAACGGCGCCGATCTCGAGCCTCGCGTGTTCAATTCGCTCTGGGTTGGACGAACGCGTCGCCAGCGGTTGTCTACTTGGCCGCGGATTTGCTGTACTTGACTTCGTCGGGAAAGGCTTCCCGCGCCGGTACCAAACTCAGCATCATCACGTGACGGGCGCAGGCTCGCGAGTTACGGAACTGCGTGTCGGTGCCGTGAAGACGATCCAGCACGCCGAGAACGCCGAAGCACTGGTTAAATCTGCAAAACATTTCAGATTGAACGCACGATGATAATTAAGGTAACCTTTGCGCATTGTGTCGAGTTCGCATAAATTTTCGAAAAATGAGAGGACATTGCAGAGGTGGAGGTCAAAATAGTGAAGGCTAAAATAGCGAATTAAAAATTAATGAACGTCTGAGTGTAGAATGGTCATCATTATTAAATTTGCTAAATGGGAGATCAAAAGTCGATATTTTGAAAAAATAAATTTCGTGACCCCGATTTGGGCGATTTTCGGCCCGGCGGCCAGATCTACGATTTCTGACGAGTAAAAGGCCAACATTTCTTTTTTTTTAATCAATTAAGAGTTTTTTAGTTGCAATTTATCCTTTTAAAGCTTTATAAGAGCGCAGCAGCGCAAAGGTATCTCGGGCACGCGCGTCAGCGCGTGTAATTAACCAATAATATAAAAAATCTGAAAAAAATCATGCGTAGTAAAGGCATTGAAAAGATTGATTTACTTGAGATGATGAAAGTCGTGAGCCTCCGGCGACGGGAAGAAAGGCAGATGATAGCCGGAGTGTGCGTTGAGGGTGGAGAGAATCGCCAGGGAGAACCAGAGATAAGCGGTGGCCACATGGGAACCGACGACGAAGACGCCCAGAAACGGCGGAAGAAGATTCGAGCCGATGTGCTCGAGCGGGTGGCAGTAAATCGCGGTTACCGCTACCGGAGCCGTCCACTGATGGTGCTGCTTGTGGATGTATTTGTAGAGGTAGCGGCTGTGAAGCAATCTGGAAAAATAAAAATAAATAAATAAAATAGAGTGTATAACAAAATCATTGAATGAATTCGATTTATTTATCGAATGATTGTGACGACGAGGTTTTTCTTCTGACCGGTGGGAGTAGTAGAATCCAATCTCCTCGAACAATATGTGAATGGCTATTTCGGCGAGGACCCAGTGGAAAGTCGGTAATTCGCGCATCGGCGGATAACCGCGCCACTCCATGAGGTGATAACTCGTCCAAACGATCGGCAGTCCCACGACGATCTGATTGAACAGCACCTGAGCTATGACCTTGCACAGAGCCCGGTTGTCCACCGGC
Source organism: Itoplectis maculator (assembly GCA_964034905.1). Taxonomy (NCBI): domain Eukaryota; kingdom Metazoa; phylum Arthropoda; class Insecta; order Hymenoptera; family Ichneumonidae; genus Itoplectis; species Itoplectis maculator. Next base: position 3,322,672 of record OZ035869.1, read on the forward strand.
TCGTTCGTGCCCGGCTGTATTTTGTATCGGCGCAACGCCACCGGTCGATTCGTGATATCCAGCAGCGTGTAGATACCACCGAAAATCCAGTAAACCACGAATGTCAGAGCCAACGATCCTGTTGAAGAAATAAATGTTCATTGCTCATCTTTTTTCAATGACGTTTTTATTAACGCTGTGGCTATTCGCACACAAGAGTGTCCCTAATAGAATCTAATAGCCTCTAATAGAAAAGTTGGAGGGTTTAGACGCTCCAATTATGCCCAAAAAAAAAACTAAAAGTGCTAGGGGACTAAATAAAGTTGCAATAGATGTGGAATAACTCAGGGATGATACGATCCTCTTTAATGAAATTGTCTAGCTCCAATAGACACTCCCGATACTCCAATTTTTTCCGTATCGCTTGCGTGACTCTATTAGGGAAATTCTTCTGTGCGAATAACTACAACGTTTTATTAATTAGCGATACATACCATAGACCCACAATGTAACGGGATCGTCACCTACTGTGTCCAATATTTTGTCCCATCTGGCTTGCCAAAAGTCTCCGGATGCACCCCAAAACCTCTGCAGATGCCTGCAAGTAGATGTTTTTTTTTGTCGATTAGTTTTAAGAATTTTTTCCAATGCGACAGGAATCTTACCATGTCAGCGAGTTACAAAAAGCCGCGAATCCAACGACTACAGTTCCGATGACAAAGAGAACGCTGCGCAGACTCGACAGAAGCGTCGGCTGTGTCTGATTCTTCGTTTCATCCTGCGATCGCTCCGGTATAGCTGTAACAAAAATCAATGAAATAAGATTCAACAATTTTCGTCTATTTTACGAATAATTTCATTTCAATTAAAAACGAAAAAAATTCGTTGCAAACATTGTTGGAAATGAAAGCTGCAGTGTTCTCCGTGCGCAGCGAGGACCGAGCATATCGGTGAATTAATTGGTCCCCCGTGTTCTCGGTTATCAAGTACTTTACATTATTACCAGCAACAAAAGAGCGACAAAAATCGCCTCCTTTGTATTCAAATTACTCTGTGTGCATTTGACAATTTTTACAATTTTAAATACACATGTCGATAATTCCGACGCGTAACAAACTCGTGCGTTCAACGAGCGCAGCGGTTCAGTTTAAACCGGGAATCACAATAGCCGGGAGAAAGCGGCAGAGTCGGTTGTTTTATTCTCTTCACGAAGAACTCACGTTTTATCGCATTCGTCGCAGTAGACTCTAACGAAACTTTTCTGCCTTTCTTCCGAAACATATCCGACTCTCGATTCGATGCAATTGCGTTTTGATAAACTAAATTTCGCAAGACGAGAAACTTTTGTATAAAATCAAGTTCGTCCTTTGTGAGGAGGCAAGACTGACGGAAAGGCACGCGGATCGGCGTGACAGTGACCCGAGCGACCGGTTTCCGTCGCGAAATGCAAAACCGTGTACCACTCTTTCTCGACGGACGCAGGCGAGCGTTGACGTCCCCTCCAACTCCTGAACCTGAGGATTCGTCGTGGTGGAATGTCCCCCTCCCCATAATGTTTGGATCGTCGAAAAGCAACGAAAATTTAAAAAAAAATAAAATAAAAAATTATTCTAATGAACCCATTTTATACTGGGTATAAAAAATTGGTATAACGATTGATGGTTATAATAAGTTTTTAGAAACGCTAGAATATACATAAATCTTTTTTTTTTGTTGCATTCCAACGATGCAAACTTCGGCATCATCCCCCCTCTCCATGACCAAAATATGTACAAGAGTGAGAAAATGTTAATGTCCTCCCTCTTTGTGAACATTTTTGGTAAGAGATAGCAAGTGGGGTCTTGTGGACCCCGGTCTACCCATAACCTTTTTTTTGTGTGCAAATGATCCAAGACCCTTCCTGGATCGTATATCACCCGATAATGTGTCATATGGCGGCATCGGAACCGCGATACGTGCATTAACAGCGCCGACTAATGGCGCGCACTTCGAGTGGTTAGCTGGAGTGGCGTCCAGCAAAGTGCAGCGCGCCCGGTATCACAACAACAATCGCCATTGTTTGTCCAGCGCGCGCGATACACTAACGCGTTTTAATTCTCATCGCGGGAAGGTGAACCCGATAACGTGCGAATTGCCATGTTTTTGCGGAATTCCGCATGGGCAATCGATAACCGAAACCGGCTAATCAGCACATTGTCACACCTACGTCACGCTAATTTTCTTTCGTCGCAAATGGTTTTTCTATTCGCAATATTCAAATTTTGTTCTAACGTGGAGAATATTTTTAATTAGATAATTCGAAAAAAAAAATGAAACTATTTGTATAATTAGACACGATCGTTAATAAGCAAAACGCAATTTTCGTAGCAATTTTTTGCACAGTCATTCGTGATAACAAATTAGCGATAAGAGCATAACAATTTTTTGTTGTTCAAAGACCGAACTTTGATTTCTGTTCGAACGAAAAATTAGTAAGCAATTAAGAAAATGAAAAAAAAATCAATTGGACCTGAGTGGACGAATGTATATTATTAATCTTTTATCGAAATATATTATTAATATTTTATTATCATTTGATGCTTCGCCGCAATAAACAACCGGTCGTCGGTGTCGACGAATGAAGAGTCGCAAACATCCACAGCGTCGCGATAACACGCGACTTGTGTAATAGCGTCGATAAGAGGAAAATAAAAGAGTCGCTGCACGTTAGAATCGTAGACTCGGCGCGTAGATACAGAAAAAAAGTATACATATATAGATACATGTATATATGTATATCTTATTTGTATCACACGCGACGGGGCTTCCCAAAGCCCCGCACGGTGCATCAATCGCCGGTCATCGTAAAATGTTCTTCAGGTATTAATCCCATCCAGCAGTTCAGATGACTCCTCCGCGCATCGACAAAGCGCAAAACGTGTATCAACACTTTTCACGCAACTGTTTCGCGAAATATCGCGATCAGTGGTTTTTTGCCCCCCAACGAGGAGACTCTGAGGTCAAAACAAAGCCGCGATAAAAACAAACCACAGACTGTCGTAAGATTCCTTCCTTACCGACTCTTTTTTTCGCGACTTCACGAGAATATGTTATTTTTTTTAGTACGTCGAACCGCGTTGAGTGATTCGGTGAAGCGGATGATATCCATGATCACAATCTCTGGTCGCTCGTGGAAAGGAAAAATAGAAATGGATGTAGCAGGAACGAGATAAAATGTTCGCACCTGCCGAATTCGTGCTTCGAACGAGACGTTCGAAAATTACGCAGCCGGATGGCTGATGTGCGGCGATCCGCATTGGTTGCAAATTGGAATCTCGATTGTCAGCGAAAAATCGGCTGCAAGGGCCAATCGACACTTGTCGGGTCTCTACTCATCTCATTATCTGTCCATCTCTCTCTCTCTCCCTCCCCCGTCGCTCCTCCTTTCTCTCCCTCACTTCCCCTCTCACACCTCCTTTCACTCACTCTCCCCCTCCCGACCGCTCGCTCTCTTCTCTCTCTCTCGCCCTTTCTCTCTCCTTTTCCCGCGAGTCGCGTGATTCACGCTGTTACTTTGCGCCGAAACGCGTCGAAACGCGCGACGCAGTTTGTGCACCGCTGCGAAAATTCGCGGCGATAATCGCGCGAGACGCACACAACACACGTATATATATATACAGACACATACACACACCGATCATGGCCATCGCCCCCGTTGGCCGTATACAAACAGCCGCCCGAATGACATTCACGGTTGGCCCAGCGGTTGGTTCCTACCTTTGCACTGCATCGGCGCGTCCGTCTCCTCGTCTCGCATCGCGGCTCGTTTTTCCGTTCCTGTCGCTCGCGCTGACGGTAAATGATACAAAAACGCCCGCCCGCGAATTGTTCCCGTGATAATACGAGAGTTACGGACTCGTCGCTTGGGGCACCCGGTAACGTCGATAGACGCGGGCGCGCGCGACTGGAAAATGCGCCGCAGCGAAACCCCGAGCTCGGCTATATAGACGCGTCGTCGCTCGCGCCGCGCTACACACGAACTTATAGATTGTAAACTATATGCAACGATGTCTATGTGTGTACATATCGTTGGATATAGATACATATATATGCGCGGCACATTGGCGAAACGCTGTACGTGCGGTGGTAGCACGTAGCCAGGCGATCGCGCGAGGAAACATGCGCGAAAAGCGCCGGAATCGGTGCGATGAGCTGCGCGCGCGCGCCTAAAGTTCTCCACAACATTGAGAACTGGTATCCCTATTGAAGAAAATTAAAAAGTCCTGATAAAAACCCGTAGAAATTAATAAAAACCGCATTGGTCCAAATCAAATTCTATTAGGATCTATATATACGGTTTTTGTCCATTTCTATCGGTTTATATCAGGATTTAAAAATCTTTTTTAATAGGGATCACGAGCACACAACACACACATATCCCATAGGTTCGAATTCCCGTGACGAACGATCATGTTTGTTAATGTTTATAAATTTTCTTTATTTTACGGCATTTCCTTGTTAATAAGATTGACACCTGGTATTTTTTTTTTTTTTTCATTGCGGCAATGTAAAGAAACCGCACGTATTGTGTAAATGCGTTCATTCAACCCTCCAACAATCGATGTTGCGATCGCGATGATTTTTTCACCCCCGGATCGATGAGGGACACGTGTTCCCCGTATTAATTTAGCGCATTCAGATGCAACGTTTACCGAGTCTCAGTAGGATACCGTCAATTTAACTCGTCGCCCCGATATAATTGCCGATGTAATATGTATATGTATCGTCGAGTATAACGACGGTCAATTGATCGCTCAGCGGGAATTGAAGTCAGCTTGTTGCTCGTCGTGGTTCCGGAAGTCGCCGCGTCGCGTCGCCACGTTCGGGGCGCTGCACCGTCCAACAGTTTCCGGGCGATGCAATCGAGTTCCGCGAAATCCAGGTTTCCCAATTTTTCCCAACTGTCAACGTCTCACGCGATTTTTCGTGCGAATTCGAGCGAGTGGATGAAAAATCGCGTCGTCGAAATGTCGTGCCGCGCGTTCGCCTCGAGGAACTGAGGAGTCGCCGAGGATACGCGGCGCCGAGACAAAATATGCCTGGAAATCGTGACGTGTTACCATCTTGACATCTCGGGGACTGTAAATAAAGGTAATTGCGTCGCGAAAATTCCGCAAATTTTGCCCTATCCGTCGATTCTAACCTCTAAGGTTGTCGGTTTTCGCTTCTTCGACAATTTGTAGACACGAATCGCGATTTTATCGTCGCTCTTTAACATAACCTCAAATTGCTTTACGTCTGTCGCGTTTTTTTTGGTCGCGCGACTCATTACGTCACTTGACTGGCATCTCGCTTTTTCGGGTCTGCAATTGTGCTTAAATCGCGCAGCCTCGACAGCTGCTCTGTTACTCGCGAGAACGGGAAACTCGGGTACAATGTGTTTTAGGTTAGTTTGTGCTCGGTGTCTGCGTCGCAGCTGGATCGGATGACCATGTAGCAATTGGAACGTAGAAGGTGTCTTTTTGGCGGACTCCGCAGGGATTTTCCTAATTGTTTATTTTTGTACAGTCGACGCTTTTCATCCGATTACTGTTAGGATTCAAAAGAAAATTCAATTTTATGGATTCTGGGACAATCGTATTTTTAATCGATAATACGCTGCAAAATTTGCCAGAAAGTATTATTTTTGTTTTGAGTCTGTTATCAGGGTTTTGCTAGGTATATGTGCGATAGCAATGGGGGCAGGTTGGGGGCCTTGGAGCTGAGAACGCAAGCTACATCTATGCAAATGCTAACATAATTAGTTTACCCCAGTATCAGACATATCCAATTAGCAGCTGAAAATGAGAACAGTGGGTGAGACAGTGTCTAAGCCACATCGGAGTAACTTTCACTGCCATTGATTTAGAGAGAGAAATTGTTGCCCCAATCTTCTAGTTTGTTAAAATAATTTACGTGAATAATTGTCATGAAGTGGTTCACCGTGTTTTTGTTCATTCAGTTCACAATGTGGGGTGCTCCGGAAGAGCCTCCTGATGCAGCACCCGAAGGTGCTGCTGGAACCTCCCAGCCTGTTAGTGTCAAAGAAATTTGTGAGGACAACAAGAGCCAGTTGGAGACTTTTAAGGATATCATGCTGAAGAATAAAAATGATTTGAAGAGGAAGGAAGAAGAGTTACAGGTATGCTCGACATCTTTGATCGATACTTCATCAAAGTCGCCGCTTGTTGGATTTGATCAGATTTAACTTGATAGTCTTGATAATTCTTTTAACTCATATTTATATTTTCAGGAGTATGCTAGCAAATTGTCAGAAATTAAGTCAAGAACCAAACTATCGAGACGCAGTAAGGATGGCGCTTCATCCTCTGCGGAGTCGACGCCTAAATCAAGGACGGAGAGTGCTTTGCCCGAGGAAGATGCGGTGGATGATATCAGCCAGGCGAAAACTCCAAAAGCTAAGTCGTCGCTGCTGCAGAGAAAGCTGGCGGAGAACAGAAAGGTGTTTGAGAAGCGCAGCAAAGAGATGACAGCGAGCAAACGAGCGGTGGAGGAAAAAGTCGAGGCTATCAGGCAGCAGATGGATCAAACGGATATGACGATCGTCGAAGCGCAGAGAGACTCGTTGACGGTTACTCCCGTCAGGCCCGTCGTGATCACTCAGGTTGATGATTTTCCGCGTAAACTTAACGACCCTTCCCTCCATAAAGAGTCTCGCATTGAATATCGTCTGTTTTTTCAGCTCGTTTCGCCACCTGCGCCAGTATTGGGTCACTTGCAAGACAAAGACAACAGAATCGCGGAACTCAGCAACCGAATTCTCGAGCTCGAGGCTACGATCATAGATCTTCAGGATAACTTGAAGGAAAAGGATTCCGTGATCGAATCGAAGACCCGCGCTGTCACCCTCATGTCCGCCGATCTCTCGAAAAAAGGTAAAACCACGCTGGACACTCTCGAGGATACGAAGGATGAGATGCGAACGATGCAGGAGAACTTCGTGCTGATCGAGACCTCGCTGAAGGGCAAGAACGAGAATCTTCTGGAGCAATTGCAGGAACGAAACGACAAAGTCGCGGAGTTGGAGTCCACTATCAGCAGGTGAGCGTCGAGTCGATGAAAAAAAAAAATCAATCAGTTTCTCTTCGGTTTACGAATTTACAAATGGTTCAATTTGCCAACTTGTCGCCAGGTACCAGCAGGAAAAGGAGGAGAAACGTGCGGCTGATTCCGCGAGCGAGAGTCTGTCTCGCTCGACGATGGACACGTTGGCCGACACGAAAGACGCGATGAGATCGATGCAGGAAAACTTCGTTCTCATTGAAACGTCGCTCAAGGACAAGATCGACAATCTTCTGCAGCAGCTTCAGGATCGCGAGACGCGATTGGCGGAGGCCGAGGAGAGGATATACAAGTTCGAGTCCGGCGCGGGTATCGCACCGGCGCCGGAAATTCCGGATCTGCGGTATAAGATCGATCGGCTCGAGCAGAGCAATCGCGCGCTTCAGGACGAAAAGTATGAACTGCAGAAGAGCATTGCTGAGCTACAGGAGAAGATCGTAGCGCGGGAGTCGACGAACGGCAACGGTTTGATCCTCGAGAAGGACAACAGGATCGCGGAACTCGAGAATCTCATCGAGGAACTCAAGCGCTCGAATCAGCTGCTCGAGGAGGAGTCGAAGGCGGAACTGCAGAAGCAGGTGAACGAGCTCACGACGGCCAACGACGAGTTCCGCGGTAAAATCGACGATCTGGAGAAACTCAACAACGACCTGGAAATCCGGATGAACGAATTGCGAGCGAGATTACCCGACGAGAGCGACGCAACGAAGGAGGACGCGGCGGTCAAGAGGCTCACCAAAGAACTCGACGATCTGAACAAGAGCATGATCAAACTCAAAGCGCAGCACAAGGGAAAGCTCAGGAATTTGCAGAAGCAGCTTGAGAGCTTCAAAGCCGTACGTAACGTTTATTCGCACGTTGAGCGAGAACCAAAAGACATACAAATTTTCGTTACTGAGAAATCAATACAAATTACTTTTTTCTCACCATCAGGTGTCCGATGCAAACGCTGAGCTAGTGAAATTGGGAAACCAAGTGGCATTATTGGAGGAGGAGAAAGGTAACCTTCAGCTGAGTCTGGTAGACTTTGACGAGCTTAAAGGTAGGAACCACGGCGGAATATTGTCGTGCCGCCGCTATCAATCGATTTACTCATACTGTCCGATCTCCATTGTTGAATCGTTTCGCATCGTGCAACATTCCCGACCATCGCATTAGTTGATTTTTTTTATTATTCTTTGCATTTTGATTCGCGGACGCCGAATGATTTACAAACCGGGGAGCGCCGGGTTCTATCGCTCAACAAGCGTATTATCAGTAACGTCTAACACTTTGCACATTTTGTACATCAACGCGGAAAAGATAATTCGCTTTTCACGCAGTCTCTTCGACTGTTAGGTCCATGCTCCCGTTTTTTAAAATTAGTTTTGGTTTTTTATTTTTTGGTGATGGTGAATTTCCCTCTGTATTCCGTTCGGTTCTCGTACACGCATCCATTGAGATTTCATTGATCAGATCCAATTGTTTTTATTTTTTTTTATTTTGATTTTTTCTCTATATTTTTACATCTCAGCGTTTATGCGTAATCTGTGGTACCTACTTTTTACTTGTCAAAGGTTGCTGCGCTCTGATTTGTAGAGAGTAATGTACGTAGATTATAATTTTTACGACAGTCGTTTACGTTAATTTTCGAGACGCATCGACTGAACAACGAGAAGAAGAGTATTTTTGTTTTTTTTTCTTTGATTTGCATGCGAAAACGAGAGTGTTTGTCAGTGGAACACGAGGAGTTAAAAAAAACTAAATCGAGGCTTATGTTCGTAACAGTGAAACTAACGTAGCCAAGTCGATAAAGTTTGAATATAGCTTTGATGCTCAAAACAATAGATAGCGCTTGTGTTTTTTTTACATTAACAAATAAGATTATTCCATGTACAAAATTTGGATATTGAACGGTATGCACAGCTTCAGCCGGAGACTGGCAAGACCGCATTGCCGACCTCGAAAGTAGGCTCTCGACGCAGACGAACGATATCCAAGCACACGTCGACGCTATTGCCATCTTAGAGAATCAAAAGCTAGATCTCATGCAAGGTAGTGTAAATACAATCCGTAATTTAAAAAATCCGTATTATAAAAATCGTAAGGCGTTATGTACAGTAGGCCATCAAACATCAATTTCTTTTGTAATTTTTCCTAAGAAGATTTTTTATTTTATTAACTTACAAATTTAAACACATATGATGGTAACTTTTAACTGTTTTAATATTTTTTATTTCCAAACGAAATTATTTTAAAAACTGCTGTAGCCGAATTTTACTGAAGCGCGTTCCTCGGTTACATTTGTCACTTTTCCAGAGCTGCACACAGCCAAACAGGAGATTTCGGCGCTGGAAGCGGAGAACGCGGAATCGGAGAATCTCCGGGTGACCGCGGAGATGAAGGTCGTCGATCTGGAGGAGCAGCTGGAATCTCTGAACAAGGCCGACGGCGAGCCGACGAAATCCACGGAGGACACGGATCGCGAGGAATTGCTCAATAGGATCGAGCATCTGACACAAGAGAACCGGGAGCTCGTGCAGAAGGTGGCGAAACTCGACGAGAAACCGTCGTCCGACGCTGGCTCCACCGAGTCCTTCGAGACGATTCACGAGGACCGCAACGTCATGCTGCGAAAGATCGAGACACTGTCGTCGAGGAACGCTGAGTTGGAGGACAAACTGACGAAGATGGAGGAAAAATTGGCGAAATTGGAGGAGGGCGCGCGCTCGAACGTCGGCTCGACGGAGTCGTTCGAGACGATAAACGACACCGACAGATCCGAGCTCGTCAAGAAGATCGACCTTCTGTCGCGCGAGAACAGCGACCTCGTGACGAAGCTCAACAAATTCGAGGAGAAAGGCTCCTCGGACACCGGTTCGACCGAGTCCTTCGAGAAGATACCCGAGCACGTCGAGACCCCGTCGAGAATCGACATTCTCACGCGGGAGAACAACGAGCTCGTCATAAAGCTCACGAAGATCGAGGAGAAGTACGAGCTCCTCGAGAGTCGTCTGTCGGAACGTCCCCAAGAATCCGGCAACGAAACACCGGAGATGGATCAAAAACTGGAGAACCTCGTCCGCGAGAACAGCGATCTGGTGATCGAGCTCACGAAGGTTCAGGAGAAGCTGTCTCGCATGGCCGAGGAGAAGGAAATTTTGGAAAAACTCGTCGAAGAGTCGCGAGCGACGAGCGCGAGCGTCGATCAAGTCGCTCAAGATTCGCCCACCGACGTCGAAGCGGAGGACGTGAAATCGCGGATAGATTCGCTGACAGCGGAGAACAACGAGCTGATAATAAAGCTCGTGAAGCTGGAGGAGAAGAACGAACAGCTGAGTGAAAATCTGCAGAAGCTCGCCGACGCGCAAAACGATACAGTCAGCGAGAAGGAGGCTTCCGCGGCGGTGACGGTGGCTTCGCTGGAGAACGAGATCTCGGAGTGTCGCAAGCTCATCGCCGAACAGACGGAACTGATCGAGGAGATGAAGACGAAGCTGCTGGAGAAGGAGACCGAGCTGGACGCGAAGATACGACAGATCGGCGAGTACGAGGCCGCGGGTGTCTCCGTCGAAGAGCTGCAGCGCGAGCTCAAGGACAGTTTCGGCGTCGTCGACGAGTGGAGACTCAAGTGTGCGGACATGGAACGAAAGATGGAGATTCTCGAAGCCGGAAAGGTCTCCATTGTCGAGGGTTTGGAGATTCTTCAGGCTGAGAACAGAAACCTGATCGAGCAGTCGAAGCAGAAGGACCAGGTGGCTGAGGCCCTGAAACAGGAGCTCGACAATACGATCACGACCTTCGAGGCGCGACTCGACGAGCAACGAGCGTTCGCCGCGAAGCAGGACGAAGAGATAGCGTCTCTGCGTGAAATCGTCGAGAGCAAAGACCGCGAGTTGCACGAAAAGTATCTGGCGATGCAGAACGAGATGATCAACATCGACACTCTGCAGGACGAGCTCAACGTCTGCCGAGATCAGCTGCGGCAGTACGAGACGACCGTGGCGTCGTTGAACGACGAGATCGCGAGGCTGAACGTCCTCGTAGACGCTAACCGGGAGGAAACACTCGCGGCTCAAGCGGAAGTCATCGTGTTGCGCGAGGAACTGAAGACGAAAGCGTCGAAGGAGGCGAAGAACGAGGAGCTCAGCAAACAGCTCAGCGACAAGGACAGCCTGGCCGACGAGATGAAGGCAATTATCAACGAGCAACTGAGGGACAACGCGGAGCTTCGCGGCGTCGTCGAGAACGCGAACGCCGAGCTCGCGAGCCTGCGAAATCAACTCGCGGAGAGGCAGAGCGAAATGGCGACGTCGCTCGAGACGGCGGAATCCGCGCTGAGGGAGAAAGAACGTGATTTGGAGAATCTCGCGGCTGAGAAAACCAGAATCGAAGACGATTTCCATCGCCTTCAGAATACTTTGGATCAGACAACTCGAAGCAACGAGGATCTGCGGATGGAAGTGACGCAGCTTGAAACGTTGTTGACGGAGGTCAAGAACAGACATGCGGACGAAGCGGAGGAGCAGCAGAGACGATTGGCCAGTCACGTCGACGATCTGAACGCCAAGGCGGCCGAGTGCGAAGCTCTGAGATGCGAACTGGAGGCAAAGAGCGCGCAGTGCGAAACGCTGAGCGCGCAGCTCGCGGAGAGGACGAAATTCGTCGAGGATCTCGAGACGAGATCGTCGGAGCTCGAGACGATTCGCGGCGAGCTCGCGGAGAAGGAAAAAATTATTGGTCAGAACGTGACGGAGGAGGTGAAAATCCGGCTAGAGCTGAGGGTCAGGGAGCTGGAGGCGAAGCTCGAGGAATCCGATGCGAACACGCAGACGCAGCTGAAGAAGCGAAAGATCCTCGCGGCGAATCTGAAGAAAAAATCGTCGGAGGCGGCGGAACACGAGTCGAGATGCGCGGAGCTCGAGGAAAAATGGAGCGCGGAGAAGAGCGAGAAGGAGGCGGCCAACTCGAGGATCCGGGAGATTCAGAACGTCGTCGAGGATCGTGACAGAGCGATTGTCCAGCTGGAGGAGCAGCTGCAGAGAGTCCGCCGCGAGGCTACCGACGCCGGCGCCCGAGTCGACGAACTCACGAGCGAGCTGAACAATTCGACGGAGAAGATAAACGCGGTGATGGAGCAGATGACGGAAATGGGTGAGGAGATCGAGAGGCTGCGACGGGAAATCGACCTGAAGGCCACGGAGATCGAGTCGGAGCGCAACGAGAAGGTCAATGCAATCGCCAACTACGACAACTGCCGAACAATCGTCGACGAGCTGCGAGCGGAGATCCAGTTGAAAATGGCGGAAATGGAGAACGAGAGAATCGACAAAGCCAAGTTGATCGCCGACCACGAATCCTGTCGGCTGATCGTCGACGAGGTCGAGCAACTGCGAGCGGAAATCCAGGCGAAAACGTTGGAGCTGGAAAACGAGAGAATCAACAATGCCAAGTTGATCGCCGACTTCGAATCCTGTCGGCTGATCGTCGACGAGGTCGAGCGACTGCGAGCGGAAATCCAGGCGAAAACGTTGGAGCTGGAGAACGAGAGGATTGAGAAGGAAAATATAATCGCGGACTACGACTCGTGCCGACGAAAAATCGTCGACGAGGAGATTCAGCGACAGCAGGTGCTCGACGAGGCGAAGGAGAAGGCACGCGAGCTCGGCGTACGGATGCAGGTTGGTAGCACGACTAAATATCTTCCTTCCAATATCTTCGAATAAATAACTCGCGCCAAAGATCTTGCAAAAAAATATGCCGTCAACAATACATCTGCGCAAAATTATCCGATGGGTATCTCACCCGCCTGTATTTTTTCTGTATAGTTGACAAATTCTATGAATATTTTCCGCTATAGTTGGCAAACTCTATGGTTATTTTTTGCTGTAGACAAAAATAATGGATTTCATTAAGACAAAATATTCTTTCAAGATATTATTAGTTAAGATATTGTGTCTCCAAAATATTATGTCGGTAAGAAATTTCGACGCAGGATATTTTGGCGGAAGATATTTTGTCACCTGGATATTTTATCGGAGACGATTTGACAAAGTTCTATTATTACGTAACCCGCAGGTGATGGAGACCGAGTACGTCGATCAGCTCAACACGATCCAGACGCTACGGACAGAGAACGGAATGTTGGTGTCGAAGCAGGCGCAGATACTCGAGCGGCTGGAGAACGCGGAGAAAGAGGCGACCGAGCGGAAGATTCAGCTGGATCACTTGCAGCGCGAGACGGCTGCCGCTCGGGAAACGTCGAACGTCGAGGGAACGGAGCAGCAGCAGCAGCCGACGGCGACGACGACGTCGGAGGACGACGACCAGGCGGATCCCGAGGGCAAAGCCTCGACGTCGCAGCAACCCTGCGACCACTGCGACCAATGTCAGACGGTCGTCCAGGCGCTCGAGGCGAAGCTCCAGGAACGCGACGCTGAGATTGAAAACCTGGACAACGAGCTCGCCAATTCCATCGGCAACTTCGTTCACATGCGAGAATCCCTTCGCGTCAGCGACCTAATGAACCAATCAAGCGCGTCGCGAAATCGAAGCTTGGACGACGCTCGCGATAACAACAACAGCGGCAGCGACCTCGTGTTTCAGTACAACGCGCTTACGGCGAGCAACGCGGAGATCCGGGACCAGTTGACGGCGACGACGCGCGAGAATCAGGAGCTCAGGGAGAAGATCGCCAGTCTTCAGGCGCTAAACGGAGCTCTTGAGGAGAGAACCGGCGCCGTCGAGGAGGAGCTCGTCGAGGGTCGCGAGACCGACGCGACGAGGCGGCTGGACGAGCTGCGCGCTGAACTTACGGCGAGGTGCGAACTCGGGGAGAACGAACTTCAGGCCGCGAGGACGGAGCTCGAGGAGGCGAAGCAGCGGCACGAGGAGTGGACCGCGGCGATGAGGTCACAGGTCGAACGGCTGGAGGCGGAGAACAGGCGACTGACCGGCGAGTGCGACTCGCTGGTGCGAACCAACGACATCCTCGAGGGCGAGGTTAGCCGGCTGAAGGCGGAGGTCGAGCGTCTCGAGGTAAGAGCGGAATTTTTTTAGGGATTTTTGAGGGTTCGACTTTAAAATTCTGTGAAAAATTGAAAAATCGAGATATCGCATTTCGCTTTGTGGCACTCTCTTCGGTGGAGGGTTTTCTTTCGAACGCGAAAAGAAAATTCAAATTTCATTCATATAAAAAAATACATCGATTTTAGTGAAGTGACAAAATGTTTAAAAAAGTAAAAAATCATTTTTCGCGTTTTTATCCTCGAATTTTCGATTTTTCGGACAAACAACGTTTCAGAATCAGCGGGAAATTTGCATATTAGACAGGGTTTTCAAAGTTTATGAAATCAAACTTTTTTTTTCGCATAATTGCAGGAATCCGCAAGACCAATGGAGCAGAGTGCGGCGAGCGCGAGATCGTTCTTCGAGCAGCCGGACGACGTTCCTCAGCTCTTCGACGCCGCCCGAGTCTTCGGTCCTCCCGCGCCGACGGAGTCCGCGTCGCAGAAAGAAATCGCCGATCTTCGCGGCTTCGTCGCGAGGATAGACACGGAGAAGTCGCAGCTCGCCGAGGAGGCGAGACGATTGGGCGAGCAACTGACGGACGAGCGAGCGAACGCCGAGCGCCGGGACGCCGAGTGTCAGCGTTTGCAGCATGAGTCGACGCGACTGGAGCAGCTTCTCGCGGAGCGTAATCGTCAGATAGACGCGCTCAATTCGGAGCTCAACAACGTCGGGGCTCAGCTGACGGCGCAGTTCGATCAGCAGTTCGATCGGCAAGGTAACAACGAGCGGCTGGAGTCGGCGGTGACGCAGCTGCGGACGGAACTCGAGGATCGCGACCGTCGTCTCGACGACATGGCGTCACAGTTGCGGAATCTGCAGAACGAGAACGATCAATACTCGATCACGATCGATCTGCTGTCGTCGGCGGTGAAGAATCTCGAGAAAGCCGACGAAATTTCCGTCACTCCGGTCGAGGCGCCTCTGTCGATGAAGGAGAAGCTCGCAGAGATCCTGGAGTCGCTGAAGGCGTTGAGACGCGAGAGGAGCGAGCTGATGTCGCAGCAGGAAACGTTCGGCCGGAGAATCGCGGCGCTGGAACGAGACGCCGAGGCGTCGGGCGACGCGAGCCGAATTCAGGAGCTCGAGGAGCGAGTCGACAGGATCACCAGGGAGCGAGACATCAAGCAGCTGCAGGTGAACGACCTCGCGCGCTCGCTGGAGGAGATGCAGGAGTCGGCGGAGCGCGCGTCGTCGCACGAGGAGACCCGGCTGCGGAATCTTCAGGCGGCGCTGGACGAAGCGCTGAACGAGCACGAGAGGCTGAAGGTTCAGCTCGAGGCGAGTCTGAGGCGCGAAGCCGGCGACGGGACGGAAGCAGCGGCGAGTTCGGCGGAAATCGCGGACGGCGCACAAACCGCGGTAGTTCCGGAGACGAACGTCGTCGCCGCGGCAGCGGCGGAAGAATCCGGATGGGACGACGAGACGAAACTCGACGTCGACGAGGAGATCTGGTCGTGGCACGCGGACGACGCTCAACTCGCGGCTGACCACGAAATCCTGGCGACCGCGACGCTACAACCGAGTCTGGAGATAACGCTGAAGACGCGAATTGCCGAACTCGAGGACACGATCAAGGACCTGGAGAACGAGCGCGACCGGCTCGCCGAGGAGTCGAGGACGGTGCAGGCGAGAAGCGCGAAACTCGTGAAGAAGCTGAAGGAGTTCAAGATCCAGAACGAGGGTCTCCAGCAGCAGCTGAAGATTCAGAAAGCGTCGAGCGGCTTCGGTGATCTCGACAGCGCGATCGAGGAGGAGCTCAAGTCGCAGATAGCCGGCCTGGAGAAGTCACTCGGCGAGGCGAAGGACGAGCACAGGAAGACGATCGCGGAGCGCGACAATTTGGCCAAGAGAATCGACGTTCTGTCGGCGGCGAACGAGCGCCTCGTGGAAATGAAGGAGCGACAGGATATGGAGGTGGAGGTGCTGCAGATTCGAGCCAAGGATCTGGCGAACAAGCTCCAGGCGGTCGAGTGGCAGTTCAAGGACGTCTGCGGCGACGAGGCGAGAATTTCGGCGTTGGACGCGGCTGACGGACAGATCGAGGCGCGGCATGTGGACACCTTACAAGGAGCAGCAGCGACACAGCAGCAACAGCAGCAGCAGCAGCCTCGAGCCCAGGA
Source organism: Itoplectis maculator (assembly GCA_964034905.1). Taxonomy (NCBI): domain Eukaryota; kingdom Metazoa; phylum Arthropoda; class Insecta; order Hymenoptera; family Ichneumonidae; genus Itoplectis; species Itoplectis maculator. Next base: position 3,338,922 of record OZ035869.1, read on the forward strand.
ATCGTCAGCAACGTCACCGAGTGTCCAGTGTCTCTGCAAAAAATACCGAGAGGAGATCGACGAGCTGCGCGACGAGATGGAGGCTCTGGCGGCGGAGAACGAGCAGCTGCAGAAGCTCCTCGAGGAACAGAAGGTCGCGCGACAGTCGTGGGAATCGAGGAACGCCGCGGAATTAGCATCACGAGACCGGGAAATCGAAAGTCTGACGCGACGGAGAAACGACCTCGAGAAGAATCTGGAGGACGCGCAGAGGGAACACGCGAGTCTCCGGGAATCGTGCACCCTGGGCGCCAAGAATTCCGACGAGCAGACAGCGGCGTTGCGCCAGAGTCACGAGAAGCTGAAGATCGAGATCGCTGAAAGAACGAACGAATTCGAGACGCAAGCGGCGAAGATGCGTCGCGAGATCGAAGCCGCGAGCTCGCAGATCGTTGAGCTGCAGGAACGTCTCGAGGCAATGATGCGAGAGAAGGAGGAAATGGTGGAGCGAGCGAAGTCGCACGACGAGACGAGGGAGAAGCAGCTGGCGCAGCTGACGGAGACGACGGCCGAGGTGACGGATCTGCTGAACGCTCGGGTTCAGGAGGTCGCGGAGCTCAAGCAGGAGATGCAGAGGCTGAAGAGCGACAGGAACGAGGCGCTCGGCACGGTCGAGGATCTGAACCTCAGTCACACGCGCGAGTTGACCGAGCGGCAGCGCGAGGCTCAGGATTATCTGAGACATTGCGAGACGCAGTTGGAGGAAAGAAGCAACGAGATCGCGTCGCTGCGAGCGAAGCTGGAGGAAACGGAGGGACAACTGATGGACAGGAGCAACGAGATTGCGTCGCTGCGAGCGAAGCTGGAGGAAACGGAAATGCAGCTTGCGGACAGGAACAACGAGATTGCGTCGCTGCGGGCGAAGCTGGAGGAAACGGAGACGCAGCTGGAGGAAAGAAGCAACGAGACTGCGTCGCTGCGGGCGAAGCTGGAGGAAACCGATACGCAAGTGACGACTCGGTTCGACGAGATTGTCCAACGGAATCGAGAGCTCGAGGCACGACTCGTCGAGGCTGATCGTGAGGTCAATGCTAATGCCGTTCAAGTGGCGAATTTGCGCGAGGAGATAGATCGACTGAACGACGCGCTGACGGAGAGTCGACTGCACCGGGAGTCGCTGCAGTCGGAGCTGGCGGGAAAGGAGCAGCAGGCCTACAGGGACGAGGACGAGGTGCGGAAGTACAGCCAGGAGGTCGAGAGGCTCAATGAGGCCGTAGCGCGAGCGCAAAAATCGTCGGCCGATACTGCGGACGAGGCGAACCGTAAGATTCGGGAGATCGAGGAGCGAGAGTCGAGCCTGAGGAGAACCATCGCCGAGCTCACGGCTCGGGAGTCGGACGCGTTGGCGGAGATGTACAGGGAGATCAGCGAGAAGGACGGCAAAGTCGCGACGCTGCAGCAGACGGTGTCGAGTCTCGAGCGGAAGATTCACGAGGCGACGAGCGGCAGAGTCGTCGATTCGCCGGACGCTGATTTGCCGGTGTGCAGAATGTCCGGAGAGGGAAGCGATCAGACGGTGGAGCAACTGAGGCAGGAGCTGAGACGAAAGAACGAGGAGATCGAGGACTACAGGTACTGGTGTTATCCCTCTTTTAAAAAGTTCATGAGTAACGGAAAGCATTGTTAGCAAACGATTCGAGCTGTGATTGGCTGGGACTCTCAGACCGAGTCCAGGTTCAGTTGTCCTTGATAACTTTGACAATTCTGTCAAATATCGTATTTTTTTTAATCAACTAAAAAAGGGTTGTAACCGGTGTTTTCAGGGGTAGAATATGCGACTTGAGAACGATGGTATAGGTTAAAAGTCGATATTTTGAAAAAATAAATTTCGTGACCCCGATTTGGGCGGTTTTCGGCCCGGCGGCCAGATCTACGATTTCTGACAAACTGTTCGGCCAAAATTTTTTTTTTTTTTAAATCAACTAAAAAAGGGTTTTAACCAGTGTTTTCAGGGGCAGAATATGCGACTTGAGAACGATGGTATAGGTTAAAAGTCGATATTTTGACAAAATAAATTTCGAGACCCCGATTTGGGCGGTTTTCGGCCTGGCGGCCAGATCTACGATTTCTGACAAACTGTTCGGCCAAAATTTTTTTTTTTCAAAATCAACTAAAAAAGGGTTGTAACCAGTGTTTTCAGGGGTACAATATGCGACTTGAGAACGATGGTATAGGTTAAAAGTCGATATTTTGAAAAAATAAATTTCGTGACCCCGATTTGGGCGGTTTTCGTCCCGGCGGCCAGATCTACGATTTCTGACAAACCGTTCGGCCAAAAATTTTTTTTTTCAAAATCAACTAAAAAGGGTTTTAACCAGTGTTTTCAGGGGTAGAATATGCGACTTGAGAACGATGGCATAGGTCAAAAGTCGATATTTTTTTTAAATAAATTTCGTGACCCCGATTTGGGCGGTTTTCGGCCCAGCGGCCAGATCTGGGATTTCTGACAAGCAAAACGACAAATTTCTTTTTTTTTTTTTAAATCAACCAAACAAGGGTTTTTTCAAGTGGAGTGAAACATTCCAAGGCGCGTATAAAATTCGTCGTATACAATTCGACTCTTTTTTTTTATTCAACAGGTACCAGTTGAGCGAGAGCACATACCCTTCGATAATTCAGGCGCTTCAGGACCAGGTGAACCGGCTCTACGAGGAGAAGGCGCAGGTGGAGGAGGCACTAAACACGCTGATGGAGAATCTGCAAGGCGAGCAAGCGCAGGAAACCGAGGCCGAGTTCAGGAGGCAGCGTCAGGAGGATGAGCAGCGTCGAGCGGAGATGCAGCGAGAAATCGAGGAGCTGAGACGGCAAACGTCGTCGGGATCGAGAAGCGAGGAGACTTGGGTGTCGACGCTCAGCGCCAGAGACGCGGAAATACGGAACCTGAAGGTGGAGATCGAGGAGAAGGGAATTCGTTTCCGGGAGCTGCACGATCACTACGAGTCGGCGATGGTGGAGATAAACGAGTTGCGGATTCAACTGGCGTCGAAGGAAGAAGATGTGCGAATTGCGAGGATGCAACTCGAGGCGACGAGCAAGGAGTGCGAGCTTCTTCAGCGGGCGTTGAACAAGGATCGTCCTGGCGACGCGGACGCTCCGGGGACGAACGAACCGACGACCGCGTGGAGCGGCGGCAGCAGCGAAGCCACGAAGGAACAGTCGTCGAACGAGCTGGATCTCGCGCTGTACATGCTTCATCAGCGAGACGTCCGCGTCGAGGAATTGACCCACGAGCTAATGCAACTGCTGGAGGAACGCGACACGCTGCAGCTGCGACTGTCCAACGCGATTCGCGTCAACGAGGAACTGCGAAGATCCGTACCGACGGACGTCGCGATCGGCGACAGCGTCCAGAGCGTCGGCAACGTTGAGCCGCTGGTGGAGCAGCCGTCGCCGTCGAAATCCGTGGGACCGGTGGAAATCGCCAAGGAGGCCATCGACTCGCCGTCCGAGGAGAAAGTCGCACTCGCTCAGAAGTACGTAAAGCGCATTGCACACATAATTCCCGAGCTGTTTTGTCCCCTCGTTAGATATACCATTTTTCGTTGTACCCGCAGCTTGCTTTGATTGTAAAATAATGTTTTCAAGCTATCAAGTCCCGTCCTCGATCCTGAAACTCCCAGCCTATGACGAGAGTTCCTGTGTCGCCTGTAGAGTCAAACTCAGTTGTCCGAATTCGTTGGTGAAATTGATTCCTGCGGGACACAAGTGCGCCACTGTATCCACGATTAAATCCGGCATTGTAATATACACTCGACGTACGCCCAAGCTCGCGAGCTCCCCTGTAAGCTAGTTTTGTGCCTCGTAGGTTGTCGCAGTTGCATAACATGGGCCACAGGAGGGACGTGCGGCTGATGGACGACCGAGAACTCAGGCACAGCCAACAGATGAATCTACTCGCGCACCGAGACGTCCTCAGCTCGTTGCCACCGGAAGCGGCCGCGAGGCTTGTCAATGCCAATTACACTCTCTGTACGTACGACACCGACGTTGATTGATAGCGCGTAACTAGCGATTACAGTAGAAATTTAATTCGCTTGTAGAAAACCAGAATTGCAGTTGTTTTATTTCTTCGATATATCTTCAGTAATTTTAATGTGTTTTTTTTTTGTCCACAGCCCGGGACGTTCAGAGTCAGTCGAGCGTACTAATGAACTGGCTTTGGGGTAAAAGGTGCGTATTTTCCGTTGCTCGAGTGGAGACTTTTTTTAATCAAAGCAACGGAAATGCAGTTTTAGATTTGGGTTGAGAGATGTAAGTAACTGACTTTGTGTTCTACTTTTTTTACTCGCAGTACGCCAAAGGTAGTACACATGTGATGGAAGGTTGGGAACGTTGCGATCGACGTCTTCCTCGCCTTCTGGATACATTCCTAACGAGAGCCAACTGCCAAATTGCGGCGCCTGCGAAGAGAGGCGCGAAGGCCTTTGGACGTGCCCCGGCCATTTCAGCCGCAGCTGAGAGGATCTTTCTTTCCGCGAGCTGCGGACGCGAATTGCAACTGCTAAACAAGTCGACGGTGTTCGATTGAATTTCTACTGGGACGAGGTGCCTTCATGATTTGTCTTGTGTTTCACACTTTTTTGTTTCTGCGAACGCCGATGCCGCGGGAAGCACGTTGCGAATAATTGTATATTAGGATAAACCAAGGCGAATTTTGTGTACGATAATAGAAAAAACAATATTTACTATGCGCGTCTGTACCGAGAGAATGTATATTTCCGTTATTAATATATTAACAAAGTCGTAAGGACAATGCGAGTCTCGAGATCGAGCTGTCCGCTTGCCGAGTCGCGCTCGCCGCGATCGTTTCGAGCGGATAACGCTCGAGTGGAAATCGCGGTGAAAGCGTCGACGCCTCGTTTGTCCAACTGTCGTTAGAATAAACGTTTACAAGATTTCTCGACGAAATAAACGGCCGATTGTGGCATTCATTGTAAAACCGTCCACGATCATTTCGCAGAGTACAGGTGACGCTTATACTTAATATAACTTAGTGAATGTTACTAAATAAATTAATGTACATACCATTGCCATATATTACGTCCGATACGTCGACGCAATGACCCGGAGTACTTTATTAAAAAAAAATATGTGTGGCTTGAATGACACGAGGCCGATTTAATTACTTTTAATACTTGGCGCCGAGACGCTGCTGCTGTGTTTTGACCAATGGTGGTTGACAATCGGTGAACGGTGATTGGTCCATGGCACAAATTTCATCCAATAGGGAAGCAGATACCAAGATGATTAGTAACTGGGGTGGTGGGGGTTGTGTTATCACAACTTTTTTGTTATCATTATCGCCGCGACGCCGGCGCCACCTATAGACGTGTCGATTGTTGTTTATATCGCGTATCGCTGACTGATGAGAAAACGTCGAATCCGAACGCGAGTAAAATGTGAATAAAATCGCGATGAGGTTGCCACGCGTTTTGACGATCGTCGCGAGCTGTTGCTGCTGGATTTCCGCGGATAGTCTGGTGTTGACGGCGGCGGTCAACAAGACCGGCGAGCCTCAGCTGGAATACAGACCCGAGGGTCCTTTGGTTATGTGCAAATTTCTGTGAGTTTCTGCCTTCTGGAAATTGTTTACGCAGCAAATATTTTTTTTCTGCTCCGATGGTGAAAGATTCTGGTTTTAACGCATTTTACCTTCGCAGACCCAAAGAGTTTGTGGACTGCGAGGAGCCGATTGACCACAAGGGAAACAAGACGGCAAGGGACGAAAGCGGGTACGGATGTGTCAAGGTATAAATCATTTTTTGCAATATCAAAATACCTTTAAAAAGATTAATTAACGAAAAGCTTTTCGTTACTCTAATTGAAAAATTGAAGTAACATGGACTTTTTGTTACTTTAATTTCGATATTACAGTAACGATTTTTCGTTACGGTTGACACAACGTTTGGTTTCCACTTCTGCCGAATTGTAATTTGTTTGCAATCGATATTTCAGTTTGGCGGCTCGACATACGAATTGGTGGAAAAGGCCAAAGTGTCGTGCACGGTTTTGCCGGACATTGAGTGTTACGGACCCAGAACCTTCGACCGGGAGGGCGTTCCGTGCGTTCGTTACAGCGGACATTATTTTACAACAACGCTTCTGTACAGTATTCTACTGGGTTTCCTCGGGATGGATCGTTTCTGCCTGGGACAGACAGGAACGGCGGTGGGAAAGCTACTGACCCTGGGGGGTATCGGAGTCTGGTGGATCGTCGACGTAATTCTCCTCGTGACGAACTCGTTGCAACCCGAGGACGGCAGCAATTGGAATCCATACGTTTAACACCTTTTTCACGTCCCTTCGTATTTTCCTATTTTTTTGTAAATAATTTATCAGCCGGAGCGTAGCTGATCACACTTTTTTCTAATCATTTTCGACGCGATCGAAACTTTTGTATATTGAAAGCCAAATAAAAAATGTATTTAAGACTAAAAAATGTTGAGCTTTTCGGCTCAATAAGCAATAAAAATATGTAAATATAAATCTCGCGGTACGCGCGGCTGACTGAAAAAATAATTTAATCATGTGCATAACATTTTTGTATTAAAAAAAAAAACACCACAAATCCTAGAAGTGTTAAAAAATTTCGTTACACGAGTCGCGTAATCACAGATGCGGAGTTTCCTTCGTCGTGACGGCCAATCGCGAGAAGTCATAACTCGTAATCGTCGGGATGGTAAAGTTCGCTCAACAACCGATAGATATACGAAGGCGCGTTTCCTCCCCTGTAAAAAAAAAAGAGAAATCGTTGCAGCAAATATTTTTCATAGGATGCTTCAATGTTTAACGTACGTGTTTGAGATAAAAAGGGTGACGAGCTCGGGCGGTACGTAGTCGAAGACGGGATTGTAGACTTGAATCTTTTCCATGAGAGGCGCGTTCGCACCGTCGATGACTCCCTGGGTCGGCGCCGCGTGTCTGTTGAACGCGTCCTGCTCGTGCGAGCAAAAATACAGGGGCGACAGTTTGTACAGCGGCATCAGGACCATCACGGGAACGGAGTAGTGTTTGGCCGCTTGGGCGACGGTGTGCGAACCGGTGATGGCCTTCAAGCCGCCGTTCGCCATGACCGTATGCGTGCCGATTATGACTTTATTGACGCGCGACATCATCGCGAATATCGCCACGTCAGAGATCAGAGTCGTTTTTATCTTCGCCTTCGCCAGATTCACTGCCATCTCTTGGCCCTGGAAATTCCAAACCATTGCCTTTACGATATACTTTTTTTTTCCTACTGATTTCGAGTTGATTTTTATGTTGATTCAGCGTACATTGAGAAACGGAGCTCCCTCCGCGACGATAACTTCGAAGGCTCGCGTTTTCGCTGCTCCCTTGAGAAATTCCTCCACTAACTTCGATCGTCCGAGTGTCATAACGATCTCGTTGGAATGAATGTGTTCCGACGCCTGTTCCGTTATGTTTCCCGAGCTGGAAAATGTATAATTGCGGAATCTGTTTGAACGATTTAAAGCCTCCAGCGTCTCTTTTAGGGCCGAAAGAAAAATAATTTACCAAGTTTCCAATTCGACTTCGAATTCGTTGATGTGTTCGATCAGCGCTGACTTTAGTGCTGGCATTGAGACGTCAAAGTCGATATTCTGCTCACCGCCAGAAATTGCTCTCTGCAGCGATTCCCTGTCCACCGATCCCTGGGGATCCGCTTCCTCCAGCTTGTTCTTCAACTCCAACGCGTATTCCTCCCGGATTATCTGCATTATCCTGCGCACCATGTTTCCGATGCAGGCTTCCAGCGGCATCGCGTCGATTATGTATTTTCCATTGAGCGTTATCAACTCCATTAATTTTCTGACAACAGTTGCAGCGATTAAAAAAATGTCTCCAATTACAGCATCCATGATGCAATATTGCACTCACTTTGCCGAGCTCCATTCCGAGCTGCTGATTATGTCTTTCAGCATGGAAACCGTCGCCACAACAATGTCGTACGTGCCGCTGATTTTTCTGCAATAAAAAAAAATAATACAAAATAACAAAAACGGAAAAAATTTCCTTTACAATAAAAAAAAACATTAATATTGTAGTCATTTTCATCGAGATTTTTAGGTTAGATCTTTGTTAACCAAAGTTGGTATCGAATTTCTTCACCCATAATTGACGTCCTTCACTAATTTAACGGCGTTCGCGTGAATCGCCTCGTCTGAAATTTCGACCATTTTTTTAATGACGATTCTTCGATTAACCGGAGCGAAATTGTTTAGATAGTCGATGTAACTAAGTCCCAACTGATCCTAACCTAACCTTTATAACGCATTTTCCCGTCCGCGAGTCACGTGACGCCGGAGAAGAAATTGGTCGCCGGCGACGCGCGTGAGAATTCGCCTTTAAACTGGGAAACGAGTGACAGCCGAGTTTTCGTCCGCGCTCGATCAGCTGATAATACGCGGCGAGTGGGGGAGAAATCGTCCGGTCGCGGGGTACGAACGCGCTTTTGTAATCAATCGGTATCCGCGCGATAACGCGAGATCCGCAGGAAAGTAACGCCCCGAATTAGCGACGGACTCGAGTATTCCGCGGAAACGCGATTTCATCGAGCGAGGAAATAATAACGGGAGGTCGGAGTTTGCCGCAAGTCGCCGCGATTGACGGGAGGTAAACATGGCCAGCAGCGAACAAGTCCTCGAGGGCTTCTTGTGCCCGATCTGCATGACGGATCTGAAAACGCCGAACCAACTGACCAAACACTTCGAGGACGTTCACAATGACGATCCCGAGATACTCAAATCGCTGAAGGGTAATCAATTTTTTTTTTAATAATTTTATTTTGTATTTATATTATTTGGTTAGAACGGTTAAATCGGGTAGAAAATAAATACCAGACAATTTTGGCTAAAGATCGTTTCTATGTTTCAGATCTGTTTGGCAAGGCGAAGCAGAAGATCATGAAGCAGGACGAGAGTGCGGAGGGTTTTGCGGAAACGCAACGTCCGCTCGGCGAGCGAAGACACAGTCCGGAGATCAACTGGGGGCCACAGGAAATAGGTGCGAGATGTTTTTTATTTTTGCTTTTCTCCATAATTCAACGCTCGTTGTTTTTCAGGCGCCATCCAGACGCACACAAAGTATTTCAAGGAAATACGAAATGCCAGGCTCGAAAGATATTCGACCGAGACTAACAAACTGTTGATCAGACTGGACAAGTTGCTGCACAATTTGCCGGCCGACCCGATAGACAGAAAAGGTTTTGCGCCATATTTATCAGAGTCAACGAAGTAGCCGATAAATTGAGGATTAAAAACAGTCGAGGAGGGTGGAGCGTTTTGCAATTGGAGTAATTGCAGAATGGCCTGGAGCAGCGCGAGGCGCTTCACCCTCCTCGGATCGTCGCTCTTCCGTTGTTATTTTTGTTCGTGATTTTTTTCAGTACACGAAAAAGCCATTGTTCCCTGGATCGACGACAAAGACGTCAGACTCTGTCCCACGTGCGCCCGAAGTTTTCATCTCACCAGACGAAAGCATCACTGCCGATTGTGCGGCGCCGTCATGTGCCACGATTGCACAATGTTCCTGCCTCTCGCCGACGCTCGTGGGTTTTTTTTTTTTTTTTTTATTAATTTTGTGACGTAAATCTGATTTTATTCTGATTTCTTGAATTTGTTTCTTTTAAGGAAAAATGACGAGTCCGGTGTCGCAGGACGATTCGGCGATATCGCCGACGGCTCAGGAATCCCCGTTGACCGGGCGATTCGTGCGCGCCGGTATCGGCCTGACGAAACTGGCGCGTTCGCCGTCGAGCGGCAGTCTGAACAGCGTTTTGTCGTTGATGAACGATCCGACCGGTGGCGAGCAGAATTTTCGTCTCTGCGTTCACTGCAAGGATCTCCTGGACGCGAGGGAACGTCTGAAAGCTCGGCAATTCGTCAAGCCCGCGGTCACCAGGATCTACGACGATATGCGAAATTACATGGACGAGGCGACGCGATACATGTCGATGTACAGCAAAATGTGGGATTCGCTCAGCGAAGGCGAAACGACGTACGATCTGCGTGACGCGCAGATACTTCGCATGAAAATCGCGAAGATCGGCGAGAACGTCGATCTCACGAGCAAGCGAATACTCGCGCTCGGCACGACGGACGCGGAGCACTCGGCGAACGGTCCGCAGCCGCAGCGTCTGCGACTCTACCAAATGATACGCGCGACGGCGATGATATTTCTCAAGGAGCATGTCGTGGCGATCCCGTCGCTGCCCACCGAGGACGAGTACGCGGAGCTCGTGGAGAAGCGCGAGAGGCGAATTCAGGAGAGGATAGCGTACGAGAGGCAACTCGAGATGGAGGAATCGCAACGGGAGAGACGGAGGGAGCAGAAGAACGACGGCTGGAATCAGGCGCAGATCAACTCGTCCGCCAAGAAGAACGAGGCACGATTTTTTTATAATTTCCTTCTCTTATCGTCGTAAAGTTTTTTCACGTTCGTTTTTTATTATCTTTGCAGTCGGTGATGGAAAAATCCGACGGCTGGGGACCGTCGAACGCGGCGGCGCTGATGCCGTCGTCGTCGATGGATCCGATAATCGAGCAGATGAGCAACCTACGATCGTACATCAAGCAGGCGCGCGCCGAGTGCAAGTACGACGAGGTCGCGACCCTCGAGAACAATCTGCGAGAACTCCAGAGTGCCTATTTCGCGATAAAACAGAACAGCGGCAGCGACGGATAGATCGTCGTCGATCGGCGGAAAACGAAATAGTTCCTCGACTGACGAACCACGATAAACGCATGTGCTTTTTGCGATATACACGAATTTTATATCCGATCGAATAGCTAATGTCAATCCAGTGGTACCTTCCTATCGAATAAGCTTATTCGACTGGATCGCAGCAGTCAAACCACCAAATTCATAGACTATTTAAAAAAGGGTGCAAAGAACTTTTCTCAGCAGCAAAAAATGCTCTCTAATACCATTCCAATATTATTGTTTTTTTCTTTTTCTATTCAAACACCGAAAATCGTTTGATAGATTGTAAGAATCTAGCTTTGAGCTTTGTTACTTCGTTGTATCGTCTGATATTTACTACGTCCGAATGAAAAGTGCCTCGTCACATTAAACACGCATACACCGTGCTCTAAATGTATTTCAACGATTCGCGTGACTTTATTCGCGCGACTGGTACAACGATAAAAGAATAATTTATTTACAATTAATGCATAAAAATGAGAATTAAACGTAATATTATTTGGTCATCGCTTGTGAAACTCGAGAACCGTAATTGGAAGCTCCCGGGAGGTCAGGACATTTTTTCCCGGATCCGCAACGAGTTGTCGCTTCTTCTCCTCGTTCCGTCCTCGTCGCGCGACCTCGACGACGACGCTCGGAATTTCCGTCGCCGAATCCGTGACCTCGCTGTCGTCGTCTTCGCTCTCGAAACATTCCGACGACTCCATCGACGAATATTTCGACGTGCTCGTCGCCAGTCGGTCGTTTATGCAGAGCGGAAGCTCGGCTGACATCAGTTCGCGATTGAAGTACGAATTGTCGGGCTCGGCGATGATCTCGATCGACGACGACTCGCCGGCGGCACCGAAGCCGCCGAGACACGCCGGAAGCTCGGCCGACGTCATCTCCACGTTTACAGCCGGGCCGAGACTCGCGTTTGCGGCGGAATTCGCGTTTACGTCTGCGTCATTTTTCGACGACGAATTCGCGCACAAAATGCTCAAATTCGGCATCACAGCCTCGTAGTACGCGACTTTGTCGTCGGGATTTTCCACCGAGTCGAACTTCAGGAGATCCGACTGCGTCTTCGAATCGTCATTGTCGTCTTTGCTGAATTTTATCAGATCCGATTTAATCGCTCCGGAGGAAAATTTCGCGGGTTCCTTGGAAATTTCGTCGCGTCGTAAATGTGAGAACTCGTCGTTTTTGGGAATTCTCGCGGCCTCGAGAACCTGATTCGACCTCGATTCCGCGTACTGCATCTCGATGACGCCAACGTCGCCGACGTCGTAATGCAAATTGTCGTCGTTTGTGGAGTCGTCGCCGTCGTTGAAGACGCCCATCGAATAGTCAACTTGGCTGAGGCGCATCTCGTCGGTCGAACGTCGCCGGAAATCCGTGTTGTTCGAGCAAGACTCGAGATTCTGGCGCAGCAGCAGATCGGCTATCGCTTCGACGTCGATCGCAGCCGCTGGTCCCGACGACGGTCGCTGCGGCGCTTCCACTGAAAGAACCAATCAAGCAATTAACAAAATAAAAGTAAAAGCCTCGGATCATAAAAAAAATATAAAAAAAAAACGATCTCAAGACCCTGACTTTCAATTCTATTGTAAATCTGACCCGTACGAACGATTTCTGCAATTGTGACCTCATTGTAAACTCGATTTGTAAAAATAAATTGAATTTTGATCTCACAGTACAGTGACTTTTTGTTTTAGACAAACCTTTCATTATGTCTTGTGCAACATAGTCAGCTGCCCGGAAGAGCTCATTTTTCATGAGAAGATCCAGCAGCAGACCCACCGTTGGCCTCTTCTTTCCCATTGTTGCCCATTCCTCCAAAAATATTGCAGCTGCCAATTTGCGCTCCTGACGAGCTGCTTGCTCGACAATTCTGTATAAAAAATTAATTATTTTATTAATTTTTTGAATTATTTATTTTTTTCTGCTTTATTAAGAAAAATGTGTTACGTACGATATATATTCGCCTGGAAATTTCGGAACATCGTCGCTGCCGTCCTTAGTCACCGAGGCCATGAGCCTCTTCCAATTGTCGGACGGATCGAGGATCAATCCGAGATTGTACAGTTCCGCAGGGCGAAGCTTGCGCAGTTCGGTGCCAGCGTTGACCATATTAACCATCGGGAAAAATCTGTCCTAACCTCAATTGATGTTGGATGGAAACCAAAAAATCGATATCTTCCTATGGCGAAACAATCACTTTTCAATTGATCGACGAATTGATCCAATTATAATCTAATATGATCGATATATAGTCGTAAACAAAAACATCACTTGTGTCACTTGTGACACTGAGCGCCGATTACACATTGGTGACATTTGGCAATACACTGCTGGAATTTCACATGTTACGCTCAGCTATTTACGTGAACAAGTGGTGGGGACAATTCGAGTCTTCCCTTTGAATCAGGCGGATCAGGCGGGAAAGGGAGGTACGGCTTCATCAACGTGATTGGTCCTTCACCACGTTTCTTTGGCCCGAATCGAGTAACATGTGGTGAGAGCTTCTACTGTTATTTATGGCAATAAAGCTCATTCGTGGGTTTTACCGCGCGTATCATTCGGGAAATTCAAGATAAATGAAAGCAAGTGGGGAATTCCCCCACAACATGCGGTTAGTATGCGCTTTAGTACTATATATATATATATATATATATAGTACAAAACTCGGGAATTGAAAAAAAAATTAAAAAGTGTTAGGCGTTTTCGAGGGAAAAAAATGCGTTGTATTATAGTATATTATGTTTCGTATACATTTTATTTTTACGAGTGCGAGAAGTAACCACTTCTCGCACGGAGTGATATAAAAAATATGAAAAACATTGTATATAATTGAAAAAACATCAGCAGGTGGGGGCGAGCGTCGTCGCGGATCGGACGCATTTGGACGTCGTTTGATTAAACACGAGCTGGTTGGGACACTTCAGCGGCCACATGAGAAACTTGCTGCCGTCCCAGGAGCAGAGTATATACGACTGGCCGCAAGGATCACTGGGATCGGCGAACCGGCCGTTCATCTTGCAGGTCGGCGGGGCGGAAGTCGAGGCGGAAGTCGGGGCGGCGGTCGTGGTTGTTGACGGCACAATTGTTGACGGCACAATTGCTGACGGCACAGTTGTTGACAGCACAGTTGTTGACGGCGCAGTTGTTGACGGCACAGTTGTTGACGGCTCAGTTGCTGTTGCTTCAGTTGACGACGAGCCGGTTGCCAAACACGACGCAGGCAGCGGGGTCGCCGGTTGCACGCATTCCGACACTATCTGGCTGAACACGAGGCCGCCGGGACACTTCTCGACGTACGAAATAAACTTGGTGCCGTCCCACGAGCACAGGACGTACGTTTGACCGCAGGAGTCGCTCGGATCCGCTAAATTACCGTTCATGGTGCAGGTCGGTGTGGCAAGTGGAGCAAGTGGAGCGGTCGGTGAGTCCTGGTGAATATATATATATTTTTTTTAATCGAGGATTTAAAAATTTTTTTCTTTTGAAAAATAATAGAGTAGAGTGAAATTCATTAAGGTCCTGGAATATCAATTCCCTAAGGACTCCCTAAATGACCGAGAGCGATTCCCTAAAAGACGTATATAAAAAAAGAATTTGTTTTCAGGGAAAAATTATCAGAAAAAATCAGGGAAAAATTATCAGAAAAAATATTCACTGGAGTTGGCGTTGTTGATGTTGTCGTTGTGGACGTCGTCGTCGTCGTCGGGCAGCTGGAAGGCAGCGGTTTGGCCGGTAAACTGCACAAGGATGTTTTTTGATTGAAAACGAGTCGGAGCGGACACTTTTTTGTCCACGTGAGGAACGTCGTGCCGTTCCAGAGGCACACGACGTAAGTTTGACCGCAAGGATCGCTCGGATCGATGATGCGACCGTTCGTAACGCAGGTCGGCGCCGCAACGGCTGCGCCCGTAATTATCAGCAGTACAAAAATTGATAAACAATTATTCATCGTTGAGAGCATTAAAATTTAGACGGACGAAACAAAAATCACGATTGTCAGATTTTGTCAACGTTCGCGAGACTTGAATTGTTCGAACGAAGGCGACGAACTTCACGAGCAGCTTCGCTGCGAATTGAATTTATAGGAGACGGAACTATCGACTTAAATTAGTCTCACGATAAGCGCCGCGGTTGTCCTCGATGTTCCGGGAATTGTTTCTCACATAAAACGATTATGACAGATAAGAAACTAGGATCAGAAGCTTTGATTCAACAGGAAACGCAAAAAAGTGGGACAAAGTCGCGATAAACGCGATTACAAGCTAATTGCTATTGGATTTGGCGATTAACGGAAGAAATCTTGAGAGAGATGCGAGAAAATTGCGGGATTATTGTTAAGACTCGCTACAGTCTTCATCACAGATCGCTTTAGTATTGGATTGCTTTTTTTTTTAAATGAAAACGTTAAACTAAATTCCGACATTATTTTCCGTATACAATTTTAGCTGACAGAAAAATTAAGTTGCAAAAGTATCAGTGATTTTATTATACATCTTAAGTCTCACGATGAGTACACAAATATATCGTCATCTCGTTGGTATTATTTCGCAAGGATTAACTTTGTTTTGCGATCAATCTCACCAAGTTGTCGTATCTTAGTTCGGTCTTTTTTTTGGAAAATATTCTTTTCACTTCGCATAAATAAGAAGAGTCTTTAGTTCTTTCGTCGTCGAACTCGCGATATTCGCCACGAGTTCGGCTCCTCGTATTTGTTGTAGAGCGGCTCGAGCCGCTGGTTCTTCTTGAACTTGCTGAGTTTCGTGGGGTCGCTGAACTTGAAGAACGCAGGTGCGAATTCCACGAGCCACTTGGGGTCGATCGTGGTGACTTCTCGCATGTATTCCTTGGTCGTTTGTACCAACTCGTGGTAAATAACCTGCGTACAAATCGAGAATAAACATTTAGGAACATAGAATGAAAAATCGAAAACATAAGAAAAATTTTAAGATGAGAATAAAAATTCGAGAAGAGAATAAAAATGAAAATATAAAAAAACGTACCCATTCCGGTTGTCGATTGAAGAGCGAGCTGCTCGGATGAATGTAGACGACCTGACTGTCGACGAGTGTCCTGTAGCCCTCCTGGGGATCCTTCTTCGCGGCGTTCCTGAAGAAACCCGAGCAAACGGCTTTTTGCACCCTGACAGTATTCTTCCCCGCCGACACGACGTCGAGCTTGTGCCTGTCCATTATACCCAGCAGCTGCTTCCTCACGTCCTGCGCGCGCTTCAGCGTTCGCACCTGCACGAAATTCTCGTAACACCAGGGATTGCTGAATTTGTTGTTCTTCCAGGAATTATAAACCGCGAGGAGAGTCAGATGATCGCCCTCGGCCTGATTGAACTTGGCTTTCTTCTGATCGGCCAGCGCCTGTTTGTCCTTCGGCCGGTAAAATACGTTCTGCACGGACAGCATGCTGACGATCGTGAGAATCTCGTCGGAGCACTGAAGATGAACGCTCATTATCAGCATCTTCGAGAGATTCGGCTCGAGCGGAAATTCCGCCATTCTTCGCCCGAGACGCGTCAGCAGTCCCTCGTTGTCGAGTGCGCTGAGGCTGTGCAGCGACTCCATCGCCATGATGAGCGCCTCGACGGGCGGCGCGTCCATGAAGTCGAAGTGCAGGAGATCGTTGATTCCCATCGTCTTGAGCTGCAGCACCGTCGTCGCGAGATTCGTCCGTTGTATTTCCGGTACCGGTGTGGCGAGCATCTCGTCGCGATAGGCGCGCTCGGTGAAGAGTCTGTAGCACTTGCCGGGTCCGGTTCGACCTGCTCGACCGGCTCGCTGCTTCGCCGCCGCTTGACTTATCGGCGTCACTATCAGGCTGTCCATTCCCGTCTTCGAATTGTAGACCTTTTGCTTCACGAAGCCCGGATCGACGACGTAGTAAATGCCGTCGATCGTCAGGCTCGTCTCGGCGATGTTCGTCGCGATGACGACTTTACGCGAGCCCGGCGGCGCCGGATCGAATATTCGCGTCTGCATTTCCGACGGCAGAGCCGAGTAAACCGGAAGAATAATCAGCTCCGGGACTTCCGGGCCGAGGGACTTCATACGCTCGTAGAGACACTCGCACGCCGTGTCGATCTCCTCCTGACCCGTGAGAAACAGCAGAATGTCGCCGGGCGGCTCGCGCAGATGAATCTGCATCACCGTGATAAGCGCCGCGTCGAGATAATCCGTCTCCGGCTCCTTCGTGTACATCACCTCGACGGCGAACGTTCGTCCGGGTATCGTGAATATCGGCGCCTCGAAGAAGTACTGCGAGAATTTCACGGCGTCGAGGGTCGCGCTCGTGACGATGAGCTTGAGATCCGGGCGACGGCCGACCGCCTGCTTGAGCAGTCCGAACAGCACGTCCGTGTGGATGGTTCGCTCGTGCGCCTCGTCCAGCATTATCACCGAGTAGGTCTTCAGGTCGAGGTCCATCAGGCACTCGCGGAGCAACATTCCTGAGCAGGGAAGAAAATCACGTTATTACTTCGAATTATCAAACAGAAAGACATTTTTTTAACCTTTTCAGGACGGTCGATATATCGACCATCCATGGGATACAATATATTTGAGGTTTTCTTTAGATAATCTTATACGCTAAACACGAACAAAATAGTGTGAACATTCCTGGAAGTTTACTTGACCGTGACAATTGTTAAGTGAATCGAAAAAAGCAATTTTTAAAGTCAAGGATACCTTCAGGGTTTTTTTTTGTATTTAGAGCATCAAATTGCGTTGGAAAAAACTCTTGAGTGGTTAGAACAAATTTCTAGCACAGGCTTTTACATTCCAGATGCGTCTGATCGGGCATTCCCCGTGAAAAATTAATTTATATTGTGCACAAATTTCGTGTCGAACATAAAAGGTCGATTTCAAGGTAAAAATCCCCGTCCTGAAAAGATTAATAATGAATTTGACGAAAAAAAAAAAAAATGTATGTACGTACCGTCCGTCATGTACTTGATGCTCGTTTCCGGGCACGTGCAGTCCTCGAAACGAATCGTGTATCCGACCTCCTGGCCCAATCGGCAACCGAACTCCTCGGCCACTCGCTTCGCCACCGACATCGCGGCGACACGACGCGGCTGCGTGCAGCCGATTTTCCCGCGCGCGCTGAAACCCGCCTCGGCGAGATACTGCGTCATCTGCGTCGTCTTCCCGGATCCGGTCTCGCCGATGACGATGAGTATCTGATTGTCCGTGACGGCTTTGATGAGATCGTCGCGCAGCTTGTAGATCGGCAGACTCTGTCGCTGCTCGAGAAGCGTCATCGTCGTCTTCTTGCCGAACGACGTTTGCTTGCCGCCGATCACGTGCTTCTTCCACTCCGGCAGATCCTGCGCCTGCAGCCCGATGCCGCGCATGTTCGACGCAAGTGCCCGGCTCTCCGCCTGAGGCAGAGGATCGATCCAGTTCTTGTTGAGTCCTGATGGCATCGAATCCATCTCCTGCTCGCGCTCCAGCATCTTCTGCTCGCGTCGCTCCTTCGCCAGGGCGCCCTGCATCATCGCCGCCTGTGCCAGCGAGCCGTCGGGATTCTTTACTATCCGCACGGGGCTCAGGTCGCCGAGAGCTCTCGCGTGTCCCTGTTAAAAAGGGTTTATTAAAAATTGATTTTCCATACGCAAAAATATTCCTGAATTTCCTACTCGAATAGGCCGAGGAAAATACATTTTTTAAAGTTGCAAAGTAGAACCTTGCACATTACTTTCTCATTAATTTCTATTTTTCATAAAGCCACCTCTATGACGAAGCAGATTTATTAGTATTGACTTACTCACAGAGGAAGCTTTGTGAAAAATAGAAATTAATGAAGGAGCAATGGTCTATGAGGAAAGAAAAAATTGCACCCACCTGTAAAAACGGCGCCTCTTCCTCGACGAGCTCGATCTCAATGTCCTCCTCCTCCTCGTCCTCGCGCGGCAGGATTCCCGTCTCCGTGTCGAATTCCGGCAGCTCGCTCTTGTCTATGCACGCGGCCGCGAGCATCTGCTTGATCTCCCATTTCTCCGGCGACGAGAGACGCTGCACTCGCTTCTTCCCGTACGACTCGTCCTCGTCGATGTTGCCCTGAAGCTCGAGCAGCGACGTCGGCCGGTCGGGATTCCGCAGATGACGCTCGTCCTCGGCGCCGGTCTTCGCGACCGCGCGCACGGGATTGAGATCTTTGCCGGTCTCCTGGTCGACGTCCTTCATGCTGAGCGACACCTTCTGACCGGCGATGCTGAGGACCTTGACGAACACCTTCTGACCTCGGTCGACAACGTCGTTGGCGCTGGTGACGCGTCCCTCGCGTCTCAGCTGTGATATGTGTACCAAACCCTCGAGACGACGGCGAAGACCCTCGAGCTGGACGAAGCAGCCGAACGCGACGACATTGGCGATTTTGCCGGTGTAAATTTTCCCGACCTCGGGCTCCGAATTTTCCGGCGAAGGCGATTTCTCTCGGCGATTTCCACCGCGCTTCGAGTCTTTACGGTCGCGCGACGACTGACGATGATGAGGACGATGATGATCATCGTGATCGTCCTTCCGATCGCGCGACGACTGACGATGACCGTTGCGCTGCTGATGATTATTGTCGCGCTGATCGTCTCGCGATCGCGAGCGTCGACGGTCGCGCGATCGGTGCCGCTTGCGATCACGATTACCGTCGCGCGATCGCGAGCGCGATCGACGCCTGCGGCCTCGTCCTGCCGATCTCGATCTACGTCGCCGGCTGCGATCGCGCGACCGACTTCGTTTGCCGCGCGATCGACTGCGATCGCGCGATCGGCTGCTGCGTTTCCCTCGCGATCGGCTTCGACGATCCCGCGATTTGCTGCGATTTCTCGCGGTTTCCTCCTCCTTCCTCGTCGGTGACTGCGGCTGCGACTTTGCCGCCGCCGGTTTCGCCGTCTCGTTACCGGTCTTCGACGACGACGACGGATCGAACGCCTCGAGAAACGCCATCGCGTTCTTCACGACGTCCTCGTCCTTCTCGCGCGCTGGCGGCGAACTCATCGGCTCGTTCGGCATCGCCAGAGCCGGAAATTTGTTCGACATCTCGTCCTGACGATGATGCTGAGTCTGTTGCTGCGAGTCGCCGGGCTTTGACGGCTTCATGTGCTGAATTATTCGCAGAAGATTCGAGATGAACGAGTCCTGATTTTGGGAGCAGAAAATAGAGCGTGAATACATTTTTAATATCGAGGTAGAATTTTTTTTAAATACTTGAAAGGAGAAATTGAAAAAAAAAGGCCAACTTACCGAGAATTCGGCTCCATTCTCGACGAGAACTTTTTTGAAATCTTGAAACGTTTTGTTTTTTTCCGACAAGTGGATTATGAATTCGGCTGAAACATTGAAGGACCGTATTAATTTGCGTAATTTTTCGTTTTTAATTAATGTTTAAGATGTATAATTAAATTTATAATTAAATTTAGTTTTGTTTATAGTTACCCAAATCTTTGTCATTGAGGCCCAAGTGGTTTTCCAATTCTGTGCAGATTTTCGAGACCAGGGAGAGATGCTCCAATTTCGCTACTTCGTCGACGTCCATCGTTGGTGCTTATTAATCTAAATGATAACAAATCGAATTATAGCAATCACGTAAAACTCTATTTTTCAATTAAAAAATTATATATATTTTAATTATATGAAATATGTTTCGAATGCACCAAACGCAGCACAAAAAAAACGCAGCGCAACGTTTTCGCAGCGGAAGCGCAACGTTTTCGAAGCGCAGAAAAAAAGAAAGAGAGGAAAATATAGCTGCAGGGGGCGCGAGGAGCGGGGGGAAGGCGACTCACGAATGGCACTTGGACGCTGGCGCTCGACGCGTAAACACGTCGGGAAGCGTCGACGAACGTACCTCGATATCACAAGTATTCTCGACTCGACGATTCGTCCGAGACCCGACGAATTTCCAGCTCGTCCCTAGCGAAAATCGTCCTCGTGCCCGTGAAAAAACATGCCGGAAATACTGACAATTGTGGCGAAAAAGGGTTTTGCAACGGGTTTGAACCTTGCGACGTCGAAGTTCGATGAAAACTGACGAGAACGCTCGGCACATGTGCTCAGGTGGCCTCGGCTTCGTTCTCTCTGCCCCCTTCGAGGTTTTGCAGCTGTTTGGAACCAGATTTTTTTTTTTTTCATGCGCTTGACCGAATGTTGGTAATATACCGACAGAGTCGAATTCGTTCCTATCTTGTCGGCGAATCGATTAATTGATGGTTGATCCTCGATTGATCGATTGGTAAGAATGCAAAAAATTGAGCATCCGAATGTCCTTCGAATAGTTCAACAAATAACAAAATGTTTTATTGCGTCGCCGAGACCTCGTATAATTTGTCGCCGAGATCTCGAAATTCGGCGGATCCCTCGCAGTGCTGAAGGAGCGCCGAGCTGAGTTTCGTCTCGCCGTAATAGGCACCGGCCACGGCGCCGGCCATCGCGGCTATTGTGTCCGCGTCGCCCCCGAGACTTATCTGCGAATCAAGTGGCGATTAATAAAACCTTGGTCCGACTACGGCGAATCGAACGAAGCCGCTGAATGAACTTACAGCGTATTGGATGGCCCGTCTCATGGGATTTTCCGTCTGTATCCCGTCGATCGGCTTCTGCGCTCGGAGGAAGCAGAATATCGCCGTCGGCACCGAACGCAGCGCAACGACGTCGTTGCCCAATTTCTCGACGACCTTCTCCGTGTGCGGCGGTTCGTCCTGCTGCAGCCACTTTTTTATCACGCCGAGCTGCGTTTTGAACGGCTGCGCCTCGACGAGGTCCAGTCTTTCGACATTAAAACAAACTTAAATTTTGTTATAATTTTTTTTTAACTCGCGTAAACTTGAAAAATAAAAATTGTTACCCTTCGTCGTCCACTTCGATGAAATTCATTTTTTCAATCAAATCGTCGACGAACTTGACGGTATCGAGCTTCTCGTTCGGATCCATGAGAAGCGCTTGTTGAATCGCAATGGCCTTGAATTGAAATATTAGTAATCAAGAGTAAAATTAATTGAATAAAATTAAGATTACCTATGATAGAAGAATCGAGAAAAACTTTCACCTGAAGTATCGCCCCGTCGACGCCCATTTTGTGGGTGTGCGTGATTTCGGTCTCGCGTCTCGTCATTTCCAGGAGTTTCGTGTATTCTTGATGAAAAAATAAAGCGATCGGCGCGATTCTCATAGCTCCGCCGTTTCCCAGAGAGCCGCCGCCACCGAATTGCTCCTTGGCGGGTCCGACGATGTCGGTGAATTTGTTAGCTCGCAATTTCTGAAATACCGTGACAACACCGGCGCCGTAACATCGATTGGGATCCTGATAATAACTTTTAACGAATTTCTTCGCGATGTCGAGAAGATCGAGGCCTCGATTTTCAATCAGCGACTCGGCCAACGATCGCGTCATTGCAGAGTCGTCTGTGAATTTCATCACTGGAGCTGTAAGATTAAAAACGGGTGTTTATCAAATTGTTCACAGAAAAAAAAATTGATAGGCAATGGAAAAGTGTAAACCCTTAAAACTAGGTCCTTCCAATTTGTCCAGTGATTTTTGAAGGACCATTTTCTGTCCACTGGTAAGCGTGTCGTCTCCTTCGTACGAACTGCCCAGACAGTCGCCGCTCAGGACGCCCAGCATCGAGCCACGAAACTTTTGTCGCAGCAACGCCAGCTCCATTTTCGCCATATTCTTTTCTTTCTCCCTGAGTTCTTATCGCATCTGCGTAAATCAGAAAAATTGTAACCGGCTAAAAAAATATGTATTAACATAACCTAAAAATTCATTTAAATTGGAATTTTACAAAAATTAATAAAAATACCCCAGGAACACGAAAACTCGTAGAAATGTCAAGAAATTCACTATTTTTACGATCTACGACGATCGCCGACATTCGAACTTATTCCAAAAAACTACTTCATGCGTCGGTCGACTATTTTGAATATCGCAGCTGCAGGACGATAATCATGTAACATTTGTTTAGAATGTTTCGATTCTGCCGGCAGGTCAGAGGAATTCGACACATACGACATCGAGTGACGTTGTACCTTTTTTTTATATTACCGTTCGTCGGTAATGCAGGAATCGTGGTTGTTAGCGTTTCAAAATAATTTTGAATGCTTCTGGGTAGTCGAAACCACAGTAATCTCTAAGGTCATAATAACACTGCGAATGTTATTCCTTCATTTCGTATATTCACATATCGCGATTTTTTGGTGTCGAATTTTTTGCGAAGAATCCTCAGTTTTCGAAAATGGGTCGAAATTCCCAATATATCGTGTCCCGCGAGGATAAGTACCCGAAGCTCGTTCGGGCTCTGATGCCGTACGAGAAAAACATAGTCTTGGGAAGTCTGACGAAGGATATACTGGAAGTTGTTGCATCGGACGTGTGGAAGGACCACAGAAAAGCACGCAGGATAAGATTGGGCACTTTCATACGCTTCAACGAACAATCAATTCTGCAACACATCGCTGGTATTGTTGTTATTTTTCTTTTTTACAAACATTTGTACCTTTAAAAAATTTGGAATTGAACAATTCTGTTTTTTCGGCAGAGTTAAAAATAAATAAAGACGCTGTGGTTCTCCACAAGCAGGTGCAAAAGCGTGAGAGCCGTCTCGAAAGTGTCGCCGTAGCCATGATTTCCCACAAGGAGTTTCTACAAACGGATCGCTTGGTTCCAATTACTATTCTGAGAGGTTTGTCCCAGCAATTGGACAGCCCACGAAACGGCCGGACAAAAGTGGCCGCCCTGCAAGGCTTCATTCGGCACAACAGGAATGCACTTTTGAAGAGAATATACGAAATTGATGTAAGAAACTAGTAGTATAGATGTAAAATGACTAATTGCTGTGCTCAAATATGCCATTACAATTATTTTTGCTTTGCTGTCGATTCCCAGAAAGGAGCTAAAGAAAATTTGAATCCATCGTCAGAAGAGAAAAGAACAGAAGAAAATAGTGGTCTAGGGAAGCACAGTGTGTCAACGTCGTTAGTGGAAAATCAAGAGGACCCTAAAAAGAAGGTAATGGAAACGCTTGTGTTTTCAAAATTAATTTTAAGTGTTGATCAAAGTTACAGATGTATCTTATTGTACAGAATAAGGACCCAAAACTCACGAGCCCTGCGAAATCTCACTTGTTACCAAGTCGTAAGCGATGTCGAGGAGACGAGGACGACGAAGAGCGTTTGTCAACAACATCGCCGTGTCCGAAGCGTCGGCACCTGTCGGCCGACGATTTGGCCTTCGCTCGTTGGTGCCTTCAAAAAATTCGCCCGAGATTTTGAGTTGCAATTTTAAATTGCAAGCAACAATGACTGTAAGATGACGATTTGTTTGTGATGATTTCTGTTATTGCAAATATTAATATAAATGAAATGACTTGTTGGATGGGATCTAATAAAAAAAATCTGGGTTCGTATTTACTGATAAAAAAATATCGTCGATTAAATCCGACTTTCAAATTGGCGTGGAACACCCTGTATAAGAGCGCTGTTTTACCGACGGAGACAAAGACGCGGGAAATTCGAATCGACACGGGCAGTGCGCACGCGCAGCTTTGGATTGCGCGCCTCGGAGGTGGCGCCTGCGTCTTTTAATTTCGCGTATCGCTTTTCCGACTTTGATTGGCGCCCGCCGGCCCGCCTAATTTTCTTCTTCCCCGCCCGGCGAATAGGACGACCATTGGCAAAGCGACCGTTAACAAAGAGTCTCGTCTTTTTATCTTCGGCTTTGTTCCCCGCGGTCACAAAGACACCCGACACGTCCGAGAAACACTTGGAAATAATCAGATTTATTTCGCTCACGTGACGTCGTCGATTTCTTGCGCGTCGAACAATGTATATCAAACAGGTAACAAAAATGAAATAAGTAAACATTTGGCGTTTATCCCCCAGCAGCAACAAACGGCAAAGTTCTCGAAGCTTCGAGTTGGGTGGACGAAAATGGCCATTTTTTCTCGGCCAACCGACTACCTGTTCAGAATGAATAATCAACCTGATATTGTTTTTAATCGTTTTTGATCTATCACATTTTTACAGTTGATTATCAGCGGCTTCAAGTCGTATCGCGACCGAATTGTGGTCGAGCCCTTTAGCCCCGGACACAATGTAGTCGGTATGTATATATATCCACGATCCATGAAAAAAAAAGTTTGCTGGCACAAAAATGAATAAATCATATCTGTTTATTTGTCTCCGTCAGTTGGCAGAAACGGCGCAGGAAAGAGTAACTTTTTCTCGGCGATACAATTTGTACTGAGCGACGAGTTTTCGCATATCCGATCTGACCAGAGACAAATGCTGCTGCACGAGGGAATCGGCCCACGTGTCGTCAATGCCTTCGTCGAGGTCGTGTTCGACAACACGGACGGGCGATTGCCGGTATTTACGACGATGTCTCGGAACATTGACGAATTTTAGAATTTGTAAAACGTTATATTCATTCATGATATTTTTTGTAGCTTGATAAGAAGGATGTTCACCTGAGAAGAATGATCGGCTCTAAGAAGGACAACTATTATCTCAACGGGACGCCAATTCCGCGTTCCGACGTGATGAATCTGCTGGAGTCTGCCGGGTTCTCCCGAACGAATCCTTACTACATAGTCAAACAGGGAGAAGTCAGCAGAAACAATTTTTTTTTCTGCGGCTGTTTTAACAAATGAAAAAATTGATTAACAATTATTTGTGGGATCTCGATCGTCAGATCAATCAAATGGCGATGGCCTCGGACGCCCAGAGGCTCAACCTGCTGCGCGAGGTGGCCGGAACTCGGGAGTACGACGAGAGAAGCGAGGAGTCGCGGAACTGCATAACGGAGACGCAAGTCACGCTCGAGAGATGTACGGAATTATTGAAAACTAACGGCAAGTGCAGATCGATTGATTTACGTTCGCGCGATCGACGGACGATTGAAAATATGTCTTCGCGGTTTAATGGGTTTCAGAGAAGCGTCTGCAGGTTATCGAGGGCGAGAAGGCGGAGCTGATGGAGTACAAGAGTTTGGACAAGCAGCGTCGTTGCCTCGAGTTCACGATCTATCAGCGCGAGGCGCAGGAGGCTAAGCAGAAGCTCGCGGAATTGACGGAATCGTACGTGGCGAACATCGGCGAGCAGCGGATGCTGGAGAAGATGTCGCGGGCGGCGCAGGAGAACATCTGCGCGGCCACCGAGCGCTGGAAAATCGCGAGCGACGAAGTCGAAACGGCAAAACAAGAGCAAGCGGCCCGGAGGTATTTTTTTTTAAAGTTACATAATGTTCTTTCAATTTTATCTCGTATCGACAACTACTGATGTAATACACCGCAATCACAGCGCCGAGGTGCATCAACTCATAAAACAGATAACGAAACTCTCGCTCACGATAAAAGATCTGCGAGAGGAGATGCGAAGCAACGAAGAGGGGAAAAAGAGCGCCGAGGCGGAACTCGAGGATCTTCAGCGCAGGATCGACGAGAAGACTAGCGATCTCCAGGCGATTAGTCCCGAGGTACGATTTTTCGCAATTTCCGAGAGAACTCGGCCTGCATCGCGATCATTTTTTTTTTGTTTTCCCGTAGTACGAGAAGCTGCTGAAGGAGGAGGAAGAAGTGACGCAAGAATTGACGCTGAAAGAGCAACAGCGCAACGTGCTGTACGGCAAGAGAGGACGAGTCGTTCAGTTCGACAGCAAAGTGCGTTTAGTGAACAATTTCACGTCCGCGTATTTATCTTTTGATTCGCGGATGACAAAAAATGCACGCTTTTCAGGAAGCGAGAGACGAGTGGATCCACGACCAGCTGAAAGAATTAGAGCGACAAATGGAGAAGAAGCAGGCGTACCGCGCGAAGATAGAGGCGGGTTTGGCGGCCGATCGCGAGAAGCAGAAAACGCTGGAGGAAAAGATAAACCTACAGAGACGTGAGATCGAGCAGCAGAAGAAGACGATCGAGGGTTACGAGGAACAGCGCTACCGAGACGTCGAGGAGAACGAGTGCGCGCAATCGACGCTCAAGGAGCTGTGAGAATTACTTGTTGATTCGTATGTGTCCTGAGAAATGAAAAACAAAATGTACGATTTATGCTTAAGGCATCGACAAGAGAACACGTTGGAGGACAAATTGGCGAGCGAGCGCGAGAATCTGCTTCAAATCGAGCAGAGCGTGAGATTGTTCGTCGGCAAGCAGATCACCGACGGCTGCAACAGCGTTCGCAAAGTGCTGGACACTTTTCGGTGATTATAATTCGGAAATCTTGAAAAACGAATGAATGCGAGTGATTTTTGAAATAATTAATGCATTACATTTTTCTTCCCTTTTCCCTTTTGTTTTTTTTCACTATTTCGTCCAATATTAAATTAAATTAGTATTGTTTTCAGCTATTTAAATGTTGATACTTTATTTCATAATCACTACGCATTGTTATTATGAAATCTTAGTTACAAAACAAATTGTACTGTAAACTATATCTCACGAATTTTTTGAGATTTACAAGTATGGATTTTTGAGATCGTTGATCTTTGCTTTGCAGCGAGAGTCCGGGAATGTCGATAGACGTGGATCGCTACTGCGGTCAGGTGATCGACAATTTTTCGTGCGAAAAGGGCACCTACACGGCGGTCGAGGTGATCGCGGGAAAACGTCTGTTTCATCACATCGTGGAGACCGACATGTACGGCACGCAGATCCTCAAAGAAGTCAACAGGCAGCGTCTTCCCGGCGAAGTGACGTTCATGCCGCTGAATCGTCTCAAGCTTGTGGCGCCGAATTATCCGAGCAGCAACGACGCGATACCGATGATAACGAAATTGGTTTACGACGAGAAGTACGACAGGGCGATGAGGTAATCGACTCGAATTTCAACGTCAATTGATCATTCACTCGAACGAAATTTTAATAACGAAAAATATTCTCGAAGATTCATCTTCGGGAAAACTTTGATATGTCGCAATCTCGCGGTCGCGACGCAACTCGCCAAGGAATACGGCCTGGACTGCGTGACCCTGGACGGAGATCTCGCGTCGTCCAAGGGTTTCCTCACGGGCGGCCACTACAACAGAGAGAGAACGCCGCTCGGCGCTCACGCGAAGCGAATAAACGTCGCGGAGACGATTTGGAAGCTGGAGGAACAATTGGCGAACGTGAAGACGGAAATCAGTAGCGTCGCTCAGGCTGTGATCTCACGCATCAGCCAAATTCAACGGCTCGACACGCTGATCTCAAAAGCCAAGTACAGAACTTCTCCCTCCCCACACAAAATCGAGACGAATGATTTTCTGTAACGAATGTTTTTTTTTTATGATTCAGAAATACTTGCGAATTGATGGAGTTCGACATTCGCATGATGAAGGACGAGCTGAACGCGATCCAGGTTAACCGAATCCCGGAGCAACGTCTCGTTCAGTGCGCGGCGGCCCTGGAGGCCATGAAGGTGACCCGCGAAGGATGGGAGAGGGAATTGCGCGAGGATCTCGTGGAAAATCTCTCGTCCGACGATAAGCAGCTGCTCGATACGCTGAACGCGGACATACGGGAGCTGACGAAGCGCAGGAAGAGGATCTTCGAGATGCGAATCAAAGCGGAGGGTGAGAAAGTTCAGTTGGAAAATTTGTTGAAGAACAATCTGACGAGACGCCGGGACGAACTGACGGAGACGCTGCAGAAAATCGTCGGACCCGAGCGGCAGCGTCAGCTCGAGTCGTACGAGGCGCAACTCGCGAGACTCGAGGAGGAGAGACGAACAGCGGAGAACGAATTGAAGGCGCAGTCCGAAAAGTTAGATACTGCTATGCGAACGGTAATTACGAGATTCGCGGAGTCGTGTAAAAAAAAAAGAGTTACAATTTTTTTAATATGAGATCCGTCGTTTCAGCTGAAAACCCAGTCGGAGGAGCTGCAAGAATGGAAAGTGATTCGCAAATCGACGCTCGAGAAATTCGAGGAGGACGCGAAGGCACTGGAGAAATATGCGAGCAAGAAGAACACGTACGAGCATACGATCGCCGAGACGAAGGAGAAGATCAGGATGCTGGGCGTGCTGCCGAATCCGGAGGTTTTCGAGAAATTTCAGGAGATGTCGACCAAGGAATTATTCAAGGAACTGGAGAGGATAAACAATCAGCTGAAGCGATACAGGTGGCAATTTTTGTTCGTTTCGTGCATCGAATAAAAAGCGTAAACAGTTATTGAATTAATGACATTTTCCACGACAGCCACGTGAACAAAAAAGCGCTCGACCAGTTCGTGTCATTCAGCGAACAGCACAGGAAGCTGGTGCTACGAAGGGAAGAACTGGGTCTCGTGATCGAGAAGGCAGAGGAACTCGCGAACACGCTCGATCACCGAAAGTACGAAGCGATTCTGTTCACCTTCAAACAAGTCAGCAAGTCTTTCGGCGAGATTTTCCAAAAATTGGCGCCGACCGGTCGCGCGTTCCTGGTGATGAAAATCGCGAACGGTGAAAGCAACGAGGACGACGATTCCGGAGCCACATCCTACGACGACTTTGCCGGTGTTGGTGAGAAATATTTCGGCGATAATTCCGTAAAAATTTCTATGATAACTAGTGAAGGGGAGCCACTTATTTTGTATTTTTTTCAGCAATTAGGGTTACGTTCTCGGGTCGAACGATGGAGCCGCACGAGATGAATCAGCTTTCGGGTGGACAAAAGTCCCTCGTCGCTCTGGCGCTGATCTTCGCCATTCAGAGATGCGATCCGGCGCCATTTTACCTGTTCGACGAGATCGATCAGGCCCTCGACACTCAGCATCGCGAGGCCGTCGCAAAGATGATTCACGAGTTGAGCGCCGACACTCAATTTATCACAACTACGTTCAAGTACTTAAAAAAAATGATCCTTTTTAAATTCTCTTTTTTTGTATCGTTCTTAATTCGACTTTTTTTTCCAAAGGCCCGAATTGATACGAGGAGCCCACAAATTCTACGGAGTCACGTATCGCAACAAAGTCTCGCACATCGATTGTGTGACGGAAGACGAGGCCGCGGAATTCGTCCAGGACCAAACGGACGACGTACAATAAGAATCTCCGCGCGCTCGTCGTTTGTTTTAAATATTCCGCTCATTTCCGCGTCCGTGAAAAAATGCTGACAATGGGAATCAAAAGGAGAAACGCAATATAAAATTGTTTTGTGAGAAAAAACATTTCTCGTTTTTATTATCATTAGTGCGGGAACACTTTGTGAAACCCGGGATTTTGTAAACTTATTACAAGAGATTAGTACAATAATTGCTTCGCTTCCCGAACGCACCCGGACGACGTACAATAAGAATCTCCGCGCGCTCGTCGTTTGTTTTAAATATTCCGCTCACTTCCGCGTCCGTGAAAAAATGTTGACAATGGGAATCAAAAGGAGAAACGCAACATAATAGTACATTACGATACAAGTGCGAAAAAACTTTTTCTGACGAGTGTGAGTTTGCAGCGCGAGCCGAAGGCGAGTGCTGCAATCACACGAGTCCGAAAAAGGTTTTTCGCAAGCGTATCGTACGAAATTTTATTTCACGACGTCGGAAAATGCGGTATTACGCACGCGAAGCGTGCGTAATATCGCGTTTTACGCACGGAGTGACATAAAATTGTTTTGTGAGAAAAAAAATTTCTCGTTTTTATTATCATTAGTGCGGGAACACTTTGTGAAACCCGGGATTTTGTAAACTTATTAAAAGAGATTAGTACAATAATTGCTTCGTTTCGTTTGTTTTTTTGTTTTTTTTTGGTAATGTAACAATTGCAAAATTACTAGATAACGTCTAGTAACAATGTTTCAGTACAGGCATATATACTCGACTACACGTGGCAACAACAACTAACACGTACGCGTTTTGCTTTCCTTTCTACGTTCTAATACTTATCGATATTAATATTAAACACAGACTTTAAATTTCGCTCTCCGCAATAGAGGAAAGCGAGTCGATTCAACGAAATGTCAGATCTTTGATAATATTCACGTTCGACGATACAAAATCTTGAATACATTTTTTTTTGTGCTTTGCTCTTAAGTCATGGTCAAGGTGGCAGTACGTCCAGTTTGAGTCCCGTTATCGGCCAACAGTAGCCGCAGTAGCCACCGCACCTCCCGGTGACTCTTTGATCATTCTGTAAAAAAAAGGAAAATAAATATTTTTTTAAATTCGTTATTTGCTGTAGGATGCGTTATTATGGACGAAATCGTTGAGGCCGCGAAGACCGAGGAGTCCGTGGATATTTATGAAAATGCTTTCTCTACTCACAACTCTATTGATATTCAGAAAGGCTCGCGACCTTTTGGGACCCCACGTGACGTCGGAGGACAGTCTGAATTGCGTTCCTGTGAGGTCGATGCTAAAACGGCCCTGCGGGCAATTCTCCTGGCTGTAACAGTCTCCCGCTTGGCCGAACTGCTGCTTCGCTCCCGTCGTTCGCGCGAACGTGAAGTCGTCGGCTGGCGATAAAAAAAAAGAAATAATCGTTTGCAATGATTTTAGCAGTGGTGAATTTTCAACTTTACGATTACGCATTCGACTTACCGACGATCATCAGTTTCGCGGGATCGACGCGGACTCTCTTGAAGTTCGTGAAACCCGAGTTGCCCAGAGCGTCGTTCACGCACTCGCAGGAATTATTTCGCCGTCCGTTGTGAGGACATTGATCCGGGTTCGACAATCTAAAGAACATAAACAATTTTCTTGAATTAACGAGGCTAATTGCACGCGCTGGCATTTCCAAAAAAAAATGTTGCTCTGATGCATTCTTATAAAGCTTTAAAAGGCTTAAATCGAGGCCGCGACATTTTTTAAATTTTATTTCATTCTTAAAATATCGACTTGCATTTCTATTCCTGAAGACACTGGTTTCAACTTTTTTAAAAGTTGATTTTAAAACCTCACCTTTTGTTGTAGATTTCCGCATAATTTCGCCGGTCGCCCGCAGGCAACGTCACATATTCCCGAGGCTCGTCGCTGGCCATGTTGTGACAATATATTTTCGTGCTTTTGCCGCCAAGCAGAAGCGTGTACTCGCCGTCGTTGATCGACTTGTGGCGTCTCTTCGCCTCGGCGCACGTTCTCGGGCCGCATCGCTTCTGGTTGCATTTCCGCTCGCGCGGCGGTATGAACTTGATGGGGCAATTGTGAAGCGCGGTTCTCCGACCGCTCGAGTCAACGCAAGACAGCAAACGGGTCTGCTTGCCTTTTCTTCCGCAATGACGACTGCACTGAAAGTAAAAAGATTTATTTAAAGTAAGTAAAAAAATATAATAATTCAGTAATGATAAAATAAAATAATCCAATAACGATTTTTTATTTAACGCAATAATGATTAGAAAAAATTTCATTCAGGAATGATAAAAATAAAATGTATTGTCTTTCATAACGTAAATTATTACATTTTCCAGTTACCTTTCGCCAATTTCCCGGCACCCAAAAGAATTTGTCGTCGCACTCGCGGAGTTTGCACGTTCGCTGATCGCTCGGTCGTTTCTCGGCCGAGCAGCAATTCGTGCGTCTCGGATCGACGTAGCCCCAACGATCCACGAGATGACACATCACCGATCGATGCTGAACGCCCTCGCCGCAGTCGGACGAGCACTGAATGGCAATTTTCGAGAAGTACGAATCACAGGTAAAAATACAAAATTACGGGCGGTAATTTAAATATCATCGGCGGTGCGTGAAAAATATATACTCACGGGAGTCCAATTCGACACACGCCATCGGCATCCGCTCTTCTCGCGCGACGGATTCGGCCCTCTCGGATAATTCGTTCCCGCGAACGTCGAGGTGTTGTTACAATGTTTGCGATGACATTTCTTCGAGTGTCTTGGCTTCTTCGCCGGATAACACTTGTCGTCCGCGACGACTCCGCCTCGCGTCGTTTTGCAGACGACCTGACGATAGCGTCGACCAAATCCGCATTTTGTGTCGCACTGCAGAAATATAAGAATCAATTTTATTTTATTGTTTCCATTTATTGAAAAAAAGAAACTTTAAAAACTTTTTTTCTTTCCATTTATCAAAAAATAAACTGTATTTCTATAAAATTGAATGAAAAAATAAGTGTCGAAATTAAACAGTAATTTATTTTCTCCATTTATTGAAAAAAACTAAATTTCTATAAAATTGAATGAAAAAAATAAGTGTCGCAATTAAAAAAAAAATTTATTACCGCGCTCCAGTCGCTCGTGTTCCAATGGTGACAAAGTCCGGCGTCGCATATCTCGCTAACATCGGGCTTGGGTCCGGCGCAGCGATCGGAGTGCACGACGCGATTGTCGATGTGGCAGAAATTCTTTCGTCGTCTCTCGCCGGTACCGCAACTCACCGAGCACTGCGAATAAATTAATGCAAACCGTGTGACGAAACTCCGACTCGGACGAGGAGGAAACATATATCAACGAGTATAACAGTTCGAAACGAAAGTTAATGAAATGACTATGCAAAGCAGTCGACCTCTTCCTCGTCTAGTCTCTACATTATTTCCAATTTTTCGCTAATTTGATTTCACATCGATTCCTCGTTCTGAATTCTTTCATTAAATAACATCTTTTATTTCTTTTTTGCAGGTGTCGTTTTTGCTCATCGTTTTGGATTCTTCTCCAGAAAACATCGACTAAAAATACGAGACGAGGGATTTTTTGATTTTTCTCTAAAAAAACATGCGCTAAAAATAAGAAACGGTGGAAGAATCGAGGAAAAACGAGAGATTTTCTTACCGATGACCACTCGCCGATTCGCCACTTCGGACAGGTTTCCTTGGCGCACGTACGCGTGACTATTTTCTCCTCGGCGACGCAAGTCTCGTCGGGAACGACCTCGTCGAGGGCGGTGACGCAGCGGGCGAGCCTCGTCTGGATTCCCTCGCCGCAGGTCACGCTGCAAGACTGCCAGTCGCCGTACGACCAGTAAACCGCGTCGCAGGGACCGACGCAGGGCTGAACGTTCGACGGGCGTTTTAGGTGCGAGCACGCGCGCATCGCCACTGGCTCCGGCGACAGGTGCTTCATTATCTGCACGCACTGAGTGGCGATCGTGCGGTTTCCCGGGCCGCAGTGATTGCTGCACTCTGACATGTGCGTCAATTGCCACCTGGACGGAATTTTGCATTATCATTTTTTTTTCCTTTTTGTGAGAACTTAGAAAAATTTCTTAATTGTATTGGTGACCAGAATTGGACAGAATTTAAGAACACTTCTCGATGAGTTAAAAATCTGAAAAAATCAAGCATGTGGAAGCCGTTGAAAAGATTATTTTGGCACGATAATCTTTTCAGCACCTTCCACATGCTTGATTTTTTTAGTATTTTTATCTCATCAAGAACTGTTCGTAAATTCGTAAAGGACTCCCTTAATTTGATATGAATATATTTAGTACGAGGCGGAAAAGAGGCAAAATAAATTTTCAAAAAAGACGGACGTACTCCAACATGCAGTAATTGTTGCACATTCGAGCCTCCTCCTTTGGTTTATCCTGCGATCGGCAGTAGTCGTCCGACACGTTCTCTTTGCTCTCGATACTCTGGCATTGAGCCACGCGATAACTCGTGCCCTGGCAAATGCGGCTGCATTCCGACCAATCGCTGAGTATCCACGCGTAATTCTTGAGAATGTACTTTGGCACCGTGTACTCGTACGATATCTGCGGCGGGTGAATCGCTCCGACCGAGAGTACCTAATTAAAAAGTTTTTGCATAAAAAAAATCAGACTAAAAATTCCTTCAAGACTCGAGAATTCGTACCTCCAGAATCAGATCGACGTTTATCGTCCTCGAGCTGTTCAGACGCTCGACTAGAGTTTCCGGTCCGCTGTACTCGATTGTTATTCCCGGCCGTATAATGACTTTTCTGTTCATCACGGATTTTCCGTTCAGGATGTACTCGCCGCCCTCGCCAATTCTCAGAGCTGGAAACAAGAGCCAAAAACGCGTTATTCTCGTGAGTCAAAGGATCGTATTTGCCATCGTTACTTAATTTTCAATTTATCTGGCTGATTGAGAAATAATTTTTTCGCTGTACGTTTTGAAAATAACTATAAGTCACGAGAATGTTGTGTGATTTGAGCGAAAAACTAAAAGTCACGTGGACTTTGTGTGACTTCAATAGTGACATATAGTTGTTACAATATATGCAGTTATTACAAAAGTCCCGTGGGCGTGATTTGCGTGACGCTAGACACGCAATTTTTTTTTTAATTCCTACCTAGGTAGTTGCTGTCGTTGAAACAGCCTTTCCAGCCGTGCTGACGGATGTCGATGTTGCTGCTACCAGCGGGAATCTTGACGACTCTCGTGTAGCCGTAGGCGCTGGAATTGTGGGTTCCGGTGATGCGCTGACACGTGGAATTGTTGCCGCGACAGACGCCGCACGTGTCGAGCTCGGCCGTGGAGTTGAGGATGTGATCGCAGCCAGCCGGTTCGCAGTGGCCGTGCACGCAGATGTCGAACGAGTCCGGACCGCAGGGCGTCCCGTCTATCACCCTCTCGCGCACGCGGTAGTACTGCTTGCCCTCCAACTGACAGTACAGCTTGCAGCGATCTTGCGGAATGACTGCGAGAAAGAGAAATAAAAATAAACGTTCGTATTCACTATTCTTCGTTGGTGCTTTTATGTAGTTTAATTTTTCATATTATAATTTTCAGATAAAGTCTTCCTTGCGCATTGGTGTCGAGTTCGCATATGTTTTCGAAAAATGGGACAAAATTGCTGACACTTCTCGATAATATAAAAATATTTAAAAAAATCATGCATATCAAAGGCATTGTGAAGATTAATTTAGCAAAATAATAATTTCAAAATGTTACTAACTAATTGGGCAAAAATAAAATTGTTTAACACATCTTCCGGCAAACGCAAGGAGTAACTTAAAAAAAGAAATACTAAAAAGATAAAAAATGAGATGAAGACGAGGACTTCCGGAGAAATAATTAGAATTATATTATGGAGATACTCACGTTCAATGTACTTGGCGTGCCATACGATATCCTTGGTGTCGTTCAGTCCCGGTATATTTAAACTATCACCGTCATGCTTGGAGCATTGTTCTTGTCTTCAAAATAAACATGTGACATCTGAAGTATACGGGTTCGGACATCGGGGTTGCCCGGGCACAAGAAAGAAGAAAAAAAAAAAAGAGTACCGGTGTTTGCTTAATTTTAACTATTCATTCGCAGCGGGTTCGCTCGCTTAAATTTGTTCACCTGAAGTCGGGCGCGTCGAGGGGACACTCGTCGGTGCCGCAGCTGCGGTACTTGATGCGCTCGCCGATGCAGTAGTTGCCGCCGTTCGCCGGCGGCGGACGGTTGCACTCGCGCGACTTCTTCTGCACGCCGCCGCCGCATTTTCTCGAGCACTCGCCGTACTGGCCCCACTCGCCCCACTGGCCGTTCACCGGCGCGAGATTCTTCACCGACACGCACTCGCCGCTCTGGCACCACTTCACCTGCGACTGATCCTCGCCGCACGGCGTACCGTCCGCCCAGGGCACGTTGCGCGTGCTGCACTTCTGTTCACCCGACGACATCGTCGTGCACCAAAGTCTCTTGCAAACTGCCTGGCCAATAAGAAACGCGAATTAAATTTATCTTATCGTCGGCGTTTTTTATTTATTTTTATTTTTATTTTTGTACCTTTGGTTAAAAATTGTAATCCTGTATAATTAATTTTCTATTGTTTTCTACCAGATTTGGAAATATATCGAGCTGAAGGAAAAATTATACTCTTGCAAACTGAGAATTAAATTGATCTTATCGTCGGCGTTTCTAGTTTTTATTTTGTTTTTATTTGTATCTTTGGTTAAAAATTGTTTAATCCTGTATAATTAATTTTCTATTGTTTTTTAACAGATTTGGAAATATATCGAGCTGAAGGAAAAATTATATTCTTGCAAACTGAGAATTAAATTGATCTTATCGTCGGTGTTTCTAGTTTTATTTTATTTTTATTTGTATCTGGTTAAAAATGTTTGAATCCAGTGTAATTAATTCTCTATTTTTTTTACAGGTTTGAAAATACATTGAGGAGAAGGAAGAAATGATACTGCAAAAGAGACGGACTTACCATCGGCGCCGCGTTTGTGGGAACAAACTTTGGAACCCGGACCAAAGACCAACTCGCATTGTCTGTTTTCCGAATAATCCTCGCCCGGCAATCTCGCGTCCGGCGATACCATGTTGTACGGCTCATCCAGCAGACAATTGGCAGTCCTGAAAGATACTTTCGAATGTTAAGATTTATTTTTATTTACTGAAAATTATAAAATATATTTTTATTTGCCGAGCGGACTCACTCGAGAAATTCGGTGACGTGATGACGCGAGCACTCGGACCATTCCCAGCGAAATTCGTTCTTGTCGAGTCTGCGGGCCATCAGGTTGAGAACGTCCGGTCGGATGCGGAATCTTTCGCACTTTGCGTCGTCGTCGTGGGGCATATTTAGTCTAAAATGTCGTAACGATACATTTGGCAAAAAAAAATGGGAATTAATTATACAGGATTAAAAAAATGTTAAACCAAAGATACCAAAAAATAGGTAAGATTCAAAAACATTTATCAAGTATTTCACTTACACGTGTCCAATTTCGTGGGCTATGGTGAACGACGTCGCCAGTCCGTAATCTTGAACGATGGCGCAGGACGAATGAGCCGAACACATTTGACTCATTCGGGCCAAACCCAAAGTGTCGCAGTGGTTCAGTGCCGGATCCTGGCACAACTTTTCTCTAAAAAGAAAAAATTATGCTGGTCAAATTTCCGATTATCGATTGTATAGCCGTGCTTCCTAATGGAACTTTGCACAATTTATTCCCAAAGCCTAATTGAAAGTACTTTGCACATCACAAACCTGGTGAGAAGTAGCGCCAGGTCGTGATGCTCGGGCGAAGGTTCGTCAGGATTGTGTCGCCTCTGCCACCGGCAGAATTTATTCAGCATTTCGGTCGCGTTTATTCCCCCGGTCCTGTTGTGTCGCGTTCCAAAATAGTCATCGATCTCCATGATCTTGATGACCGCGATGCTTATCGGATTGCCGATCGAGGGATATTTGTATATGCGCGAAACCTAGACAAGTTAAAAAAAAATTCTAAAAAATGATTTACTGCCGACAACCGACGATCCCGTTGGAACGACGATTACAGTGCTCATGAGGACTAATATGTAGCTGAGGAGACCGCTGCCGTGATATTCCACCATCTTCCGGTCGGCGACGATCATGAGTTCGACGAAGTATTCGCGCGACAGTGTCCGACGATGTCTCCAGGGATTCATCGGCCCCATCTCGGGCAACAGTCGGTGCCGGAATTCTCCGTGTCTTTCCCATTGTGGGTATCTGTGAGGAACGTATACAAAATTCACGGACTACAAGGACTATAATGACTACAAGAAATGAAAGAACTATAATGGCTACATGAACTATAATTATCACAAGGACTATAAGGACTAATGACTGAAAGGACTGCAAGGTCTATAAAAACTACAAGGACTATTATGACTACAAGGACTAAGTGTATAAGGACTGTCAGGACTACATCAGGATTATAAGATCTACAAGGACTATAATGATTGTAAGGACTATAACTACTACAAGGCCTACATGTATAAGGACTGTCAGGACTACATCAGGATTATAAGATCTGCAAGGACTATAATGATTGTAAGGACTATAACTACTACAAGGACTATAAGGACTGTGAGGACCATAACTACTACAGGGACTATAAAGACTGTAAGGCCTATGACTACTACAAGGGCTATAAGGACTGTAAGGACTTTAAGGACTACAAGGATTTGTAAGGACTATAAGGACTAAAACAAAACCGACCTGTTCGCAATACCGTGAACGGGATACAGCCAACGTTCCTTCGGATGAGCAAAACGCTCCTTGGAATAAACGAAACGCCCCGATCCGCTCTTGTCTATTCGGTTTTCCCTCGACGGACCCCAGAAGATGTTCGCCGGCGACGATCGTCGCTCGCGATGTCGCTCGCCCGCCCGTATTTCCTCCGCCGAACTGTCTTCCACCATCGGTACCGGCGACTCGTCCGACGATCCGTCGTCTGCGGTTGGACGGAAAAATGTGCAAACGAGAAACACGGATGGCTTGTTTCTTTTTTTTTTTAATAAAAATATTAATTTGTCTAACCGACTACACCGCAGGTGGCGGGTGTTCCCCACGAGTTGGGCGCAGCGGCCGCGAAGTCGTCGGATCCGTTGGAGGAGGTGACGTTCGCGCGGCTTTTGATCTCCTGACGAAACGCGTGTCTCAATGTTCGATCGTTGTCTTCGGTCCAATTCTCGGCCGGTTTTATCGAATAACTGCCGTTGGCCGTAATCACGTGGCCCATCTAAAAATGTGTTTATAAATTCGTGTATGTCCATTCGACTCGTCGATGAAACGCGGGTTTACGATTTTTTTTTTTTTTTTTTTTTCTTCAGACGTACCATGCCATGGCACAAGGTCACGTACACGTGGGACGCGTTGTCACCCGCGACTTTGCCGTGATACAGGCATCGGTTCTGATAAGTCGGCTGCTCCCTGATCGTCTCGTTGTTCCGCACGTGAGTCACCTAAGACGTGGAATTGAAATTTTTAAAGCGAAACTTTTTTTTTTTTTTTTTTTTTTTTTTTTTTTTTTTTTTTTTCAGATGCCGCTGGGCAGGATTGGTACCTTAACGTCGGTGGCTATGAAATCGGAATCGTGGGTCAACAGTAAACGAAATTTACGACCGAAGGCCTCGAACTCGTATTGCGGATGGGGATCCCAGACCTCGGTCGTTGGAAGACGAAAATTTCCGCTGTGGTGTCGCTTCCCCAAGGACGATGCATCGGCTGGTAACACGTGAAAAAAAAAAAAATAATAGTCGCCGGGAATTCTAACGGCAAGAGAAAATTTCTTTCAATGATTTCTCGGCTCGTTTGACCGGCCCGAGTGACGAAATATTTTTATTTTTTTATTTCAGGTTTATTACGCCGACTGTTGCGTAATTAAAAAAATTGGAAAGACACTTCTCTCGTCCTGAAACTAAAATATGCGCGAGACGCGCGACCAAAGGCCAATGGACCTGCGCCTGGGCTATGAATACTCATAGCAGATGTGGCCATCTGGCCTTTAGACGCAAGCCGATAGGATACAGTTTTGACGATACATTGGAAACCCCGTCGATCGTCAGCGAAGAGACCGGCCATCCGATCCTGTTCGTCGAAAAGATCGCAACGTGCGCTTTTCGCTGGACACCAAAAGTGCATCGATTCGACGAATCCGGTGCGGCTTTTCGCCTCAGTCGGTAAACCGCGAATCGCATTCGTCCGCAGCTGCCGAAGGTCGAGCGAATTCGTCGAATCGACACGGACCAATGAAATAAATCGTGTAACTTCGGTGAAGCGGCGACTCGAGTTGCTATTTTCGCGTCGATCGAAGAGTCCCGACACGCGCGTGCGGCACTCGAGGCGATTTTCCCGCAACGCGCGAAAATAGGTCGGAGACGATCTCGCCGCTGTTCGCCAATCGCGGTCACGGCCTCGCCGTACAAGTCTGTTTGTTTTCGCGGCAAACTGCAACCTCGGGTTCCTAAACAAACACCCGAGTGTCTTCTGCGCTTGGATAGCGGCCGGCGACGTCGACGATTCACTGAGAAAAATGAGTAGTTGTGATTACCAATCATTGGTTCGATACCAAAATATTGGTTGCAGTTACTAAAATATTGGTAGCTCTGATCAACGATTGGTAATCACAACTATTAACTTTTTTCAGTGTTCGTCGGCAAAATCGGCCGATCTGTTACTAGGATGTCGGATACGTTTTTTTTTTAAAGAGAATCCGATGAAGGATATTTTTTTTTGGGCAAACAATGCAACACTTTTCAAACTTTACGAGATCGAACTTTTTTAGCCAAAAACGCAAGGGGAAATGACAATAATTGCGTATCGATTTGTTTCGGTTACAGACAACAGTCATCGGACTCACGTGGATCTTCGTATTGGTTCTGGCTTATCTTCCGTGGCGTGACATATTCGATGACATCACCGCTGTCAGCGGGAAGAATATCGTTGCTGTTGACGGTCCCGTCACGATCTTCGATCTCTTCCGTGACCTCGTCATCCGGAAAAGCTGGAACTGAGACGGAATAGTTGGTCAGTTTGTATAGCGAATATCAATTTTAATGTACCTCTATTTTAATCTCTAATTGTCACAAATCGCACCGCATTGAGATTCATCTCTTGGCATTTAATTGAGCGCTGCCCTTTTCATGCAATAAGTAAATAAATAAAAAAAAATTGAATTCTCGAAACTCTTCAAAATCCATCGATTTCTTGACACGAAAAAATTGACCATAAGGTTTTTTATATTTGTAACGTCGTTTTTTGTGTTTTAGGATCGTTTTCTCACCTTGAAAGTCCTCTGTTACCGGCCTGACCGACGGTTTGTACTGCAACGCGGCTCCGTCGTCGATTCTTTGGGTCTGACCCTTGACAAACTGATAAGGAACGCTCATCGCTGTCTCGTTGATGATTCGATAATCTTCGGGACTTTTGACGCCACCGGACGCGCCCATGGTGGTCCATACGATAATGAGTAATATGACCAGGAAGAAGATGCCAGCTACAGCGGCCGCGGTGGGAGTAACACGATTTGAAAACCACGACATCTCCCACCGTGCGTTAATTTATTATTTGGAAAATGCTCTTCTCTAACGCTTTTATTATTTTATTTACTCGCGCATTCACTTATCTCGCTAATATTGCACTGAATTAAAATAAATAATCTTCTAATAGAGTTCTCCACTTTCACTCGAATTTTCGTTTCTCGTCGCTATTGCTTTGAATTACGTAAAATGATTAAAAAAAATTGGCACTAGGAATTGATTAATCGTCTTTATGGATCGGCAGTACAAGCGGCGACGAGAATGTGCAGCAATTTAAAGATATACGCCAATCTGACGTTGTCCTGTATCGTTGAACCGCCCGAACTCGACGAGTTATGCATTATGTCGAGTTCCCTGTGTGCATAACGAGAAATCGTATTCAAATGATTATTTTTTGCCTTTATTTCCCTCGAGTTCTTTAAACTCCGGTTATCGGTTAGCCGGTTTATTTTTATTTTCTCTTCGGTGTCAGAGGCTACGATTTCTATCTACGCTCGGCGGTTCATCGTCCTGAAACAAAAAAAAAGATAAGCGTTAAAGAGAAGCGTAAAAGTGTTTTTTAATCATTATCTTTTAATAATAGGAAATTATATATTTTTTAACAATTAAAAAAATGCACGATAATTCTCAAATTTAAAAACGTCTGAACTCAGAGAGACTGTTTTAAATCAAATTCCATTCGGCGTCGAACGTCCCGTATAATGAATATCCCGTATTTCTAGCTTCGCTGTAGTTTCAAATGTGCTAGAAAAAAAAAGAAAAAAAATCACTCGCGTGCGATGAAACGCGATTAACAATTTTTTCGCTTCCGGGCGCTGCGACTGGACGTCGGCCGAGCGAGAGACAGACGAGGACGGTGGTAATCGCCGTTTCTCGAAGGGAGAGCGAGAGGGACCGCCGGTTGCATCGCCCGGAGGCGAAATGATACACACGCGAGGGATCATTTCTCTCGCACCTCCGAGGAAGAGGCCTCGGCGTCTCTCCGTCTTCTAACCGACGCGGACGGGGCACGAGCCCACTGACGAAACTCGGCGTCGTGTATCATTTCGCCTCAAATGTCACTGAAGGATAATTAATGTGTCGAAATAAATTCCCTCTGGAACGGAGTTAAAA
Source organism: Itoplectis maculator (assembly GCA_964034905.1). Lineage (NCBI taxonomy): Eukaryota > Metazoa > Arthropoda > Insecta > Hymenoptera > Ichneumonidae > Itoplectis > Itoplectis maculator. The sequence continues at coordinate 3,381,371 of OZ035869.1, forward strand.
AAAAAATAAGAAGAAAAGAAACAAGAAAAATCATTCGCCGGATCTTTTGAAATCCTAGTTGCGCTATAAATCATAAAAACATTTATATTTTATATCCGAGAGTGAGTCGACGTCGTGATCGTTTGTTTTGTTCTTTCGTTCATTTTTCTTTTTTTTTTTTTTTTTTCAGCGCACCATTAAGCGTCGTGGGCATCGCAAAATGACTCATAAGTCGCGGCTGATGGACGTCGACGTCCAGAGATGGAAGAGTTCCTGACAATTACGGATCGGTAATTGGGAGGGTTGGGCTCTCCTCGGGTGGAATGACGGGATCGACCCACGCGAGATAGACCGACGAATTTATCGCCGGCGAGTCGACGACGCCGAATTTGGCGAGAAACAAATAGGTAAATCAGAATGTAAAATTTTTTTTTCAAGCCGATTAGAGGCGTTTCGCGCTCTCGATTTGAGTCGTATGAGTCGACGGCGACCGTCGAAGCGCCGGTGTCTCGTGCCTGGTCCGCGGTTCTGCTGATGCCAGCGATCTCACGGTGAACACGATGCACGTGTCATAGACGTGTGACATCCGGTTCATTACCCGCTTTCCCGCATATTAATATCCTCTATTGCTCGATGCTCGGTTATAATGACATTTTTTTATTTTTTTTTCGTTCATAATTCGAAGCACGAAGACGGGAAGGCTGAACTCGACATTCCAATTCTGTTTTTTTTTGCATCTCGGAAATACAATAACGCAGAATTTTTTTTTGCAATTTGGTTCTTGCAATTTTTAAATTTATTCTCTATTGCTCGGTGCCTGTTACGGTGACATTTTTTTTCTCGAAGGCTGAACTCGACATTGCAATTCTGTTTTTTTGCATCTCAGAAATACTATAACACTGATTTTTTTTTTGCATTTTAATTCTTGTCATTTTTAATTTTTTATTTTATTCGCTCCTGTGATTCCAAAATCCCTGAGGACTGTAGCACACAAAAATAGCAAATGAGAAAAATTTGCTATTTTGCAGAGAAAATGAGATTGATAGATGAATAAAGGTTTTTTTAATTTTCCTACAGAAAATATTTGGACTTATGACGAAAACGTTGAGGTCGTCGTTCAATAGGATCCTACGGGTTCAGTATGCAACCAGTGAACCCCCAAGACATCCGTTTTCTTTGGCTCGTTTCGCAACGTCAATCTTCCGCCTCTCTCATCGCTGATCGCAAAGCAACAGCAGCAGCAGCAGCAGCAGCAGCAACAGCAGCGACGTCTCTCCAATGGGCCTCACCGAGGTCTATGTTTATTTAACGCCTCGCTGCCTCCACTTATAAACACGCACACGAAGCGAGCAGTGGTCACGTCTCGTATGCGTCGTCTCTGCGCGGCTAATCGCTCGGCCCTCGTCTCTCTTCTCGTGCACTCGAACGTAAACGCAGATATCGAGTGAGAGACCATAAACAATCGCGCGAAAAGTTCTCCGCTTCTGCGGTTGTTTATATGGGACTCTACGGCTCCGCGATGGCCCATGGGAAATTACAATATTTACCCGCGAGGTCAAAACTCGGCCACTCCGAGGGATCTAATTATTTTTTAACGTCGATCAGACGATCCGAGAGAGATTCGAGAAATTCTGGAACACGTTTTTTCGCACCGACCCTCGATCGCTGTTATTATTTCACGGCGGCGAAAAATCTCGCCCACGTCAAACGCTGAGACTCGTGCTTTGAGCTGCGAATATTTCTTCAATGGGAAAGGAATGTGTAAAAAAAAGTAAAAAGTGATAGGAGAAAAAATGTTCTTTTTTTACTTAATTAATTTATTCGACTGATGAATTAAAATCACAAATCAATAATAATATCCAAAAATCAATAATCATCATCATCATTAACATTTTGTATATCAATAATTATATTCAAAAAATTCAATGGCAAAAATAAAGACGTTGTCGAGCACCAAAGTCGACTTCGAAATTCCGGAAACCGAAACATTTAGTCGAAATGAAATACAAAGTGGAAACAGACTCGCGACTTTTCGTCGGCTTCAGCGAAACCGCGAGAGACACCCGACGCCTCTATTTTCCGTCTCCTCAACGGTCTCGCCGCCTCGAGGCGACTGCGAAGACGCGATGCTCCGGGCATTGTGCGGGGCGTGTATAAAATTTGCAAATCCAAAAGCGAAAGTGACGCAATTCGTTCCAAATACAATCTGGAGCAAGTCGGGTCATCACGCACGCGCTCCGGCGCTTCTCGGTGTGTTTTGCTTCCTGAGTTTTACTTGTAAGTCACGTAGGGATCTATTTTCGTATTAACGGGCGAACACGTGGAGTGATAAAAATTATGAAAAATTGATAAATCGTTATTCATTCCATTGTTATTTTAATCGACGGCAATCACGACGTCAATTTCAATCAAATCAATTTACTGGAAACATTCCTCACAATGATAATAACTGATAATAACAATAGCAATAGTAACAAAGAATAAATTTGTGAAAAATTGATGAGCCCATTTTCATTCCTTTGTTTTTTTTTCGACAGCAATCACGACGTCAATTTTAATCAAGTCCATTTACTGGAAACATTCGCAATAATAATAATAATGATAGAACTAATGGCAATAGTAATAATAATTATAGAATAAATTTAAATGATTTATTTAAATTCATCCGTTGCTCGATAATATTGTCCGGAGGTGGTTGGGAATGCGCGTTGCGAAAATTTTTTCGTTATAAACCCTTCCTAGGCGCGGCACGTACGTATGAAATAATACAGCGCGTCGCCTTCCTTAATCACCCACGTCTGGCGAACGCGCGCGATACGCACAGCAGCAGTCCTACTCGCCGAGTACTCGGGCGTTTCCTTGCCAGAAAATTTTCGATACACCCGACTGCCGACGGCCGCTCCCGCGCGACTCGCCCGGACATCGTTTGTCGAGATTTATGTCGTCGCGTGTTTCTTATTAATTTATATATAGCGCCTCAAAGACTGCGCGGCCCGCAAGTTACATATCCGATTGTAGATCCACGTGTATTGATTCTCGAACACGTGTCTCGAGATCCAACGAGCGAGCCACGAGACTCGTAACCCTGCGGGAATCCGTTCTATTTTCGAAATCCTCGCGAGTAAATATCGTAGACTAAGGTCCTTTGTGTAGAATTCAAACGCATTTTACAAACGTGTAAGTTAGACGCTGTCTGTAGAATTGGTACGCGTGGAGTTGAAGGCGACCGTAGAATTGACGTTAACGGTAGAATTGGAAGAGCAGAATTGGCGTTTACTGTAGAATTGAAAGTTCAGAATTGACGCTGACTGCAGAATTGAAAGTTCAGAATTAACGTTGACTGTAGAATTGAAAGATCAGAATTGTCACTGACTGTAGAATTGAAAGTTCAGAATTGACGCTGACTGTAGAATTGAAAGTTCAGAATTGACGCTGACTGTAGAATTGAAAGTTCAGAATTGACGCTGACTGTAGAATTGGAAGTTCAGAATTGACGCTCACTGTAGAATTGAAAGTTTAGAATTAACGTTGACTGTAGAATTGAAAGTTCAGAATTAACGTTGACTGTAGAATTGAAAATGCAGAATTGACGTTGACTGCAGAATTGGAACGCGTGGAATAGAAATCGTTCGAAGAATTGGAACGCGCAGCCTAGAAATCAACCTTAGAATTAAAACCTGTAGCTGTGAAGCACCGCGCGACAATTTTCCTCGCGACGAGAAACCGATCTTCCCGCAAAAAAAACACCCACCGATTTACAATCTTTCTTACCGACCGCGGTGCATGAATTTCAACTTCGCGTTAGCCGCGCAAAAAAAAACACGCGCAAGTGCTTTGCGCAGGCGTTTCGCGAGCGCCCCGCGCGGGGATGCGCTCGCGTTTTTCTTACCACCGAACGGTATCGGCAATCACGGCGCGGCGAGTGCGCAGGCGTCGAAGGTCGCGCGGGCGTCGACGGCGCTCGCACGCGGAAACACTGCGCGAAATCCTGCACCGCCGGTATAACCGGTCACCGGAGCTCCTCGAATTCCCGGAACCGCGCCGATATTCCTCGGCGGCGGGATAAGCCGCTCGCGCGAACTTTTTTTCCATATATATAGATATATACGGAGATGTGCGTGTACACATATATATCGCGTAGGAATAAATTCCGACCGGGGAATATATATCGAGCGTTAGAGCTTAAAGTGATTTTACGGCGACTAAACAGACGCCACGTGCGTTCGGACTGTAGCGAAATCCGTCCGTTTCGTTTTCACGGCTGCGCGAAGCCGACCGAGTCGTGAGCGGGATCGCGCTCGTTTACCCGGAAGGACCATTGTTATCCATCGCCGGGCCCGCGCACGCGGCTTCCCAGCGGCGGCAGTGGCGGCGGCGGCGGCCGTGAAGCCGCACAGATCTCGTATTGTAATTCCGTCGGGGTATTCCGAAGCCGGCGAAGCGAAATTCGAACGTCCGTTTCGATCGCCGCGGAGTGACGAAAATAAATTTGATAGCCAAGGTCGCCGCGGGAGTCACTTTTCGGCGAGGAGATATACTTTTTCGTTAATCTGGTTTACAAATTTTTCGCACGGTCGACCGGCGTTTCCGGGCGATTGGGCCGGCAGAGCGGCTCGGAAGCCGGTGGAGCGCGTTTCAATTCTGTGCCGCGAGGGGATGAGTATCGCGGGGGGGGGATCGCGCGGGAATGAGGCGAGGCACTTACGGAAGTAGCATTTGCAGTGTAGGGATTTATAGGTCTATGTGCACTAGTGTAGAATTGAAGACGTGAAATTGAAGAGGCTCGAGGATTTAAATCGTGTAGAATTGAACCAGCGTAAAATTGAGCCTGCGCAGGATTGGTATCCTGTACGTTTGTAACTGTGTAGGATTGCCCTTGCGTAGAATGTAATTGCTGTAGGCTGCACCTTGTGTAGAATTGAACTTGTGCAGGATTGAAATCGTGTATGTTTCAAGTAGTGTAGGGTTGAACTTGAGTATAATTGAACTTCTGTAGGCTGCACCTTGTGTAGAATAAACGTTCGTAGGATTGAAATCGTCTATGATCGAAATGATGTAGGAATGATCTTACGTAGAATTGAACTTGAGTAGAATTGGACTTCAGTGGGCTGCGCCTTGTGTAGAATTAAACTTGCGTAGGATTAAAATCGTCTATGATCGAAATGATGTAGGAATGATCTTACGTAGAATTGAACTTGAGTAGAATTAGACTTCTGTAAGTTGCATCTTGGGTAGAATTTAACTTATGTAGGGTTGAAGTTGTGTAGGAACGAAATTGCGTATGAACTTGTTTAGCATTGATATGTGTAGAACTGAAACGCGTAGAAAATAAGTTAACCCACTGTCCTTTATTCATGACCATCGAGCGTCCGAAGCAGTGGCGGAAAATGCCCGTGACCAGCGCGCACGTACCAAGGCGAAATATTTAGACGAGGGCGAGACAAAGCGGCGCGATAAATAGAATCCAGAGGACCGGGCCGTCGAAGGGGTTCGATTCCTTCGGGCCGCGTGTCAATACTCCGAGAGCGCAACGCGCTCAGTGAGAGACTAAGTTTAGCGCACGTGTAACAGCCAACCGACACTAAACTCGTGGCGGACGCGTGTAGATAGACAGACGGAGTCTCGCGACCAAGCGCAACGGGGCGAGTAACGCAGACCACGCCTGTTGCACCATCGTCGATGATCGAAAAAAAAAAAAAAAAATTGACGTAAGACAATAATCGCGGGTGTTTGGCAAACAATTACGCCCTGCATTTTCATCCATGCGCTGCGGGGTCGAGGATCGAATATGTAATTAAATGCAAAATTAGATCCCATACTTTTTCAGGACTTTTTTTTCTCGTCCCTTTTTTTTATCGGGACGATAAAAATAAAGGGAAAATAATTTATAGCGTCGAAAATGTAATCAAATGAAAAATTGGATTTATACTTTTTCTGAACTTTTTTTTTTCCGCGTGACCATCAAAAATGGGGGAAATAATTTATAGCATCGGAAATGTAACGAAATGAAAAATTGGGTCTCGTCATTTTTCTGGACAATCCCGATCTTTTTTTTTTCGGGATGATAAACAAAGGGGAAAATAATTTATAGCGACGAAAATGTAATGAAATGAAAAATTAAATATCATACTTTTTCTGGACTTTTTTTCTGCGTGACAATGAAAAATGGGGGAAATAATTTATAGTGTTGAAAATGTAATGGAATGAAAAATTTGATGTCGACATTTTTCTGGACAATCCCGATTTTTTTTTTTTTTTTTCGGGACGATAAACAAAGGGGAAAATAATTTATAGCGACTAAGGTCGCGGCGCGAAACGCGAGACGTCTGGCGTGCATTTCTCTCGTTGCTCGTCGCTCACGTCCGGGACGTCTCTCAGCGCCCGGCGGACCCGAGTCTCTGGGCGCGCACGCGAGCGCTGGGAGTCTCCCCGCGTGTCCCAGACGGCTGCGGCCGTCTCGAGGCTCGTTAAACGGGTTTAAACCGAAGACTCGTAAAAAACGATTTAATTTCCCGCACGCGGGCGATGGGGAAGGGGGAGAGCCTGTCAAGGGCTTAATTGCGGTGTTGACAAATTTTATGGGATTTTAGAAAAGGGTCCGACGCGAGAAAAAACAATACTCAATCTCGAGTGGCGCTTGAACAGTCCGAGATAGAAAAAAATTCGCACGCTCAATTTTTTCCCGTTACGATGAATCAGCGTTTAACGTTAAACTGTCGATTTGTTCCACAGATTTTTTTTTTGTGAGAATATAAAACTGTCGTAAAAAGATAATAATTTGTTGCCAAGTAGAGTTTTCCCAGGAAAAGTGTTAAACACGTAAACGTTTTGAGTCGTAAATGATGGAAACTCGACTCATGTGATAATCGTGAAAATATAAAACTGTCGTAAATAAATAATTTGTTGTCAAGTAGAATTTTCCCAAGAAAAAAAATAATTAGTTTCCAAGTGTTGATAAGCGATGAATACATTGTTTTTTTACGACAGTTTCATATTTTCACGATTTTCACGTGAGTCAAGTTTCCATGATTCACCGAAGAAAGAGAACTGACGTTCGCTTTTTTGTTGGCAAAAAAAATTCTCGCTCGTTCGTCTTTGGCGCTGATTCCACCAACGAATCGCTGAGTCGGGCGATGACTATTCTCAATTAGGTTTTATGGGACGGCTTTTCCTAACGAGCAACAGGCGATAGACTCTCAAGGTTCGCCTCGGGGTCTGCGTTTCGAAATTTTTTTAGTGTAACTATAAAAAAGGCCTTTGTATTTTTTATTTTATTTTTAGTCAATATTTTATCGTATGAAATATTACGTGAAGTATGTGTCATAATAATTCGTGAAAAGAAATCGATTAATATTTCACAATAATAATTAATATGAAAAAAGTGTCAAAATTATTATTAAATAATTCGCGCGAGCGCGACACAACCCGGAAACAAATCGCTAACCGGGCAACTTCCGTGTCGCCATCGTCGACCAATACGGAAGCGAGTGAGTATTTTCTTCTTTTATTTCTTTTTCCTTTATTATTTACATGCGTGCATTTACCGAGCGATTGCATAATCAGCCTCGATGGTCAGTATCTTGAAAACTAAGCGAATGATTTATGGACTTGAGACTCCGCATTTAGATTGGACATTACGGCACTGGAAAATTGATCTTTATGTAGCGTTAAAATCAACGCTGAATTTATTTGTTTCAATTTGTATCCGTAAAAGAATCGTCTCAACAAAAAAAAAATCATGCACTTTCGCGTCCATGAAATTAACAATAAATTCCGAGTATCGATATTCGCAAATATTTTTCGCAATCGAAGATTATTTTTTAATTAATCCTCGAAAATTTATCGACTTCAACTTCCCGGAAATCGACAACCAGCATTTTTGTTTATTTCGTCCGTCCGATCCGGCGAACGGTGAGCGCGTCTAATCTGCCCGACGTTTCGTATCTCGAAACCGAAATAAAAAACAGCGACTCGCCCGCGTCGAGAAAAAATTGGTTATATTTTATTCCGACAGACACTTGACCCGCGAATCGTTTGTTTTCGCGGAGCAGAATGCAACGATAGCGCGGGTATTGAAAACAGAAAAAAAAAACTGTCGCGTTCCCGAACGAAAATAGTCGAAATCAAATTATCAAAAAGATTCGACTGCAAAAAAAATGGTACATTTTGTCTTATTATTATTAATAATAATAATGATAATAAATTACGCGGCGAACCCGGAAGCTCGTCGGTACAAAAAAGTTGAGTGATTTATTTGCCAATTAGCTAATTATAAAAAAAAGTCCCGAGACAGTCGAGCCAGTCGAGCGGAGTACAAAGACGCGACTATTTACTTCCGATAAAGTTTAGCGTCGGGCGGCGCTCAGCGCTCAGCGCGCGCGCGCTCCTCGCCTGACATTGAATTCAGTGTCTCGTCGGGCGTTCCGGCCGCGTCGGGTGGCGCGTTCGAACGTTCCGCGTGCGCCGAGACCAGAGACGCGAAGCCTCGAAACCAGTTGCTTCGAAATGTTAAACTCTCCTCTCTTGTTCCTGATGCGCGACTTCTCTCGGGCCGCCGGCCGGGATCTATTATTGACCGCGCGGAAATTCGATAGACTTTTCTCGCCGACTTCGTCGCCCGCCCGCGAAAACTTGGCCGGCACGACGCGCAACGTGCGAATTTGTATATATTTAGCGCAACAAGTTGCGGAACACGGAAAACCCATGAGGGACTCATAAATACCTCGTCAATCTTTCGCTCTCGCCGGCAAATCCAATTTTTTGGCGACTCTCGCGCTCGATCTTTTTTTTTCGCACGTCTGTAGCACCAAATTGAAACGAAATTGAAAAATATATCGATACATCGATATACAAATATCGAAGAAATTGTCAAAATGGTTTACAACCACAAAAAATATATTTTTTAATATCGTTATATTAATATATCAATATATCGTTATATTAATATATCGATATATCGTTATATTAATATATTGATATATCGATATATTTCTAAAAAAAATTTGTCGACTCAAACTTCATCCAATATATCACATTGATTAAAAAAATGCTCAATCGCTCATCGATTCGAAATATCGAACCCGATGTATCGAAATTATTTTTTGACAGCAGTGACTGAAAAAATCATCTACAAATTTTTCCCTCTCTCAAACGTAATTATTATCATTATTTCAGATCACACCACTTTTACTCGAGGCCGATAACGCCGACGTCGTACTGCCGACACGAGCGACTCGCAAACGACGAAACAACGAAGACGAAAAAAAAAAAAAGAAAAACGAAAAAAAAAAACAACAAGCGTTATTGGAGAAGCTCACCACGTGCACAAAGAAAACGCTGAATTCGCCGATTGCACGCGCCTGGAATGCAGTCTACGCGAGGCCACAAACGCGACGCCGGAGCGGCCGACGCGGCTCGCGCGCGCGTTTTGCCGTCGGGAGAGGAGAAAGAAAATAGTAACGTCGCGCTCCATACACACGCGCGCACGCACTGAACTGACGGGCCCGCGCGCGATCGCGCGACGCGCAGCGCAGCAGCGACGACGGCGGCGGCAGCGGCGGCGCCGGCGTATCCCAAGCGGCGACGGCCCTCGCGAGGAACAGGCATTAATTCCACTACTCCTCAGTGCTGCCTCCTCCCCCTCCCCCCCCCCCTCGTGCTGCTCCACCCCGCGGGTCTCAGCGCCGCGAGACTCTCCCCCTGCCGGCTATGTGGAAGCATGTGCCTATATATCCTGTAGTACATATATATATATTGATATTAATGTATGTGTACATGTTCATATATGTATCGGTTGGTAATTGCATATGTATTTGTATTTGCAAAGCGACCTTTTTTTGGAGAGCTTTTTTTTTGTAAAACCCCACGGCTGAAAATAGTTTAAACACCCGTCGAACTGCCTTATTGGTCGTTTCATTGCGGTTCTACAACATTTGCAACCCGATTACGCTTCAATTTAGATTAGATTAGAATTTAATTTAATTACGATGCGAAGATTGTGAGCGTGTTGCCTGTATATCTTGTATATCAGTACATGTATATATATTGATATTTATGTATGTGTACATATCTATATATGTACATGTATTTGTATTTGCCAAGCGACCTTTTTTTGGAGAGCTTTTTTTTGTATAACCACGGCTGTAAATAGTTTAAACACCCATCGAACCGCCTTATTGGTCGTCTCATTGGTTCAACAACATTTGCAACCCTATTACGCTTCAATTTAGATTAGATTAGAATTCAATTTAATAACGATGCGAAGATTGTCGCGTGTTGGCTGTATATTAGAATATATTATATTTATGTATGTGTGCAAGCATATTTTTTTTGTATGTATGTATATCGTATATAGTTTACTCCCACTATAAATAGTTCAGACATCCATCGAACGTCGCGTTATTGGTTCAACAACATTTGCACCCGATTAAACCCGCCTTATCGTCGCCTATCAAATTTAATTTAATTGAGATGCGTCGCTGATTTATACGTTTGTGCGGGCAGCCGACGCTCCGCGCGAAATCGCCTGTACAATGTCGATTGATAAAACGCGAGTTTTCGAAGAAATTACACTCAGTGTACTATACTATCGGTGTCCGCCGAGCGAGATGTCACTGCAGCGATGCCGGGGTCACTCGTCGTATCGGTGGGACGCCGGGTTTTAGTTAATGAAAAATTATCGTTGCTGCTGCTACTGGGTTTCAGCGACGCGCGCAGCACGCCCACTCGGCCGGAAGAAAATTGCAGCTCGGGGGGAGAGACGCGAGACACGCCGAGAGCAACTGGTGGTTTTCGTCTGGTTCGGGTCACTCGGACGTCGCTGATTGTAGCCGAAGTGGAGGAGATTTTTTTTTGGGATTTTTAAGAAATTAAATTCTGACACCTTTCAACGGCACTTCCGGTTCAGCTAGGAAATTTTTCCTTTTCTTCCGGCGACTTCCGGTCAAAGGGAAAGATTATTGAAAATTGTTCTGTAATTATTTTTTATTTTTTATTTTTTATTCATTTCGGGATATTGAGAAATTAAATTTCGACATCTTTCGACGACGTCTTCCAGTTTGTCTGGAGGGAATTTTTCGGTGTCTTCCGGCGACTTCCGGTTGAAGGGAAACATTATTGAAAATTGTATCCCTTCATTTTTTTTATTTTTTGTTTTCTTTTTTCGTCATTTGGCACCCGAGTTAAGCGACAGAAATAGTGACAAATGCTTCAAATGTTTATTTTTAGCTGGGCGAATAAATATTCCGTGAACTAGAGCGCGAAAATGAAATGTAATAAAAAAAAAAAGGAAACGAAAACAGAGTCAATGTTTGTTCAGCTGCAGGTGCATCGCGCTGCACTCGCGCTGCATTTGACCAGCAGTGAACCCGGCGCGCCGCAGGCCAACGCACCAAAAGTCGCGAGACAAAGACCCCTTGCGGTCTAGACGATCGCGAGACGAGCGCCGTTTTTTTTACGACCAGCGCGGCGCGTAACCCTTGTATTAACATATTGCAACGGGGGCCACGGGGCCCACAACGAGAGGTTCGTCCGGTTCGAATACCGTCCCGAACATTTTAAGATCTCGAGGAACTACAGTGGACTCTCTGTAAGATCGCGCGCTTTTTCGCCATTTAATTTTATACTCGCGAAGCGGAGATAAAACGAGAATCTGGAACATTTTTTTATTTAAAACAATTTTTTCCCGTTTAGTTTTACGAGCTAATTTTATTTAATTTTTTATTTATTTTGGGGTGAGACTAGTTGCAAAAAAGGTTTTGTGGAACTTATTTGAAACGCCTTTTTTTATCATTAAAAAATTGGATAACATTAGCACTGTCATGATAAGACATCGGATAACATTAGCGTGCAGTCGAGTCAATCGTATTGCATCAATCTCGGGATGCGAATTTGAATAATAATCGAATTCTCGAAACCCGCGCGCGAGGGTTCGACGATCCTATCGATGTCAATTGACTCGCCGATTTCTTTTTTCTTCTTCTCGCTGCTTTAAACGATTATGGACAGGCCCCTTCTGAAAATCACATTGGCGACACCCCAGAACGATTGTTATCGACCAAAGGTCTTTGCGCCGTTTGGCCTCTCTGCCCTTGTCGACGTTAAATTGAGATTTTATCGCGATGAATATTTTATTCGAAAAAAAATTATAAAAATAAAAAACACATTCAAAATTTGTTACAATATTTCTCAGCTTTTTGGAGCACGGGGCAACGCACGGAAATGTCAGTGAACCCGCGTCTGCTCGGTCGGTAAGGATAAACTGTAATTCAAATTTTAATAATTAACATCAACGGTACCATAAATCGATAAATTAAGCCTCAAGTAGTCAACACTCGTACTTCCGGCTTAGAGACCGAAAGCCGCTGACTAATCTGGCGCCGGGCGTGAAAAACGCGAACGGACACCGATCGACATCAATTCGAATCTGCGGTCATTTGCCGCGTTCGGCGCCCGCAGATGTTTTGCTCTCAGCTGGCAGCTGCGTGTCCGCGGATTAAACGTCGGTCGGGTGGTCCGACAAAACCGAGTTTCAAGCGTCCAAACGAAAGAGCGACCCGACCCGAAATTTCAACATGTGACGCCGGTCGGAATAACCGAACAATTTATTAACATTTTACGGCCGCGCGAACAGTCGAAGAGACGACGTCGAGTCGCGGATCCGTCGAGCGGCGGGAAATGCGCGGCGTCGCGATTGTCACTCGTCGAGAGGTTAGGTCGCCGTTGTTTTTGGGTTCCGAGGACCGAAAATGAACAGAGGAAACGACGACTTCGAGGAACTCGAGCCGCGAGCGACGCCACGACCCACCGTCCTCAAGGCAAGTCGACTGAATTTATTTTTCACAGAGTCTGAAGGATCCACGAATAGTCGCGCGCGACATAACCTCAAAGGCCGTCGAGTTAACCGCGGAAACCGCGAGAATCTTGCGAATTTGTATTCGTAACGACGCAAAAAAATTGTAACTGAGTCCCTCAAGTCGATTAAATTCGTTTTCACGACGCTTCGGGAATCCCTGGATAATCGCGCGCGACATAACCTCAAAAGCATCGGTAAACCGCGGAGACCGCGAGAAATTTGCATTGCTTCGTTAAATTGAAAAGAAGCACAAATGTTTACATCCTGAGAAATTCATAGCAAACATTTGTCTGTTTTTCCAACGACGCAGAATATTTTTGTAACAGTGGAAAAAGATGAAAACTCCGAGCTTGTGGCGTCGGTTACATTTGTTTGTGTAGTGGTTTGAGGGCACCTGGAAAAGCGTATGCGATGTAATCTCAAAAGCTTTGGTTAACCGCGAGATATTTGCAACATTCACGAGGATTTTGCAGTGGGTAGAATGCAACTTACAAACATAGCACATTCTACGTCGTTACTTTTGGATTTGCAAAATAAACATTTCAGTTTGCTGTCCTCCTGACGATGATACAAAAAAAATTTAGAACAAGAGAGAGTCATTTAATAGCATAGATGAATAGACAGTGGGTAATAACTCAGATGAATAGACAGAGGTCAATGCAATAAAGTAATCGATCGAAGCATAATCTAGAGCTAGTTTACACAGAAAACCAATAGCGCCACTGTGCAACTCATTACACGAGTATGAGGATTAAATGATAGCAAAAAAAAAACTTCTAAGGCATAAACAATTTTATCGCCACTCTCAATGCATCTTTTCTTTGGATTAACAAAGTAAAGAATACAAAGAATTCATTTTATTTTATCGACGTAGACGAATGCATTGCTAATCGCAGGCAATATTATTGTAGGAATAATTAAGTGGCAATCGTTATCAGCGTATCTGGAACATGGCAGATACGATATTTTTCAGCCGACGAGCGAGTTCTTGAATCGTTCAAGGCCTCGGCGCGGAGAGGGCAAGGCCTGGTCGGTGCTCCGGTGCCCCAGTCAGGCAGACGAAAAATTGATAAGCATCCGCGCGGCGCTTAGCGCGACTCCACGTGAACTTCTGTAGCAAACGCGGATTGCATAAGCCACCGCCGACACATGTAACTATTCACCGCGTTGATACGACGCGCTATTTTTACGACCATCGACGCGGTCTGATCATTTTTATCGGTCGAGCATTTGAGATTGTGTCTCGCTCCGATTTCCCCAGAAGTGCTCTTGAAATCTTCGCCGATTGCGAATAAAATTGATGCAACGTCGAGATTGTTCGTTATTTTTATACTTTATATATATATTTTTTTTTCAACCCAGTTTATGCGTTTATCTGACTATCGAGAAGTGCACGAAGCGACGTAACAGGCGCAGTTCGAGCTCGACGAGTAAAATCCACGACCTCTCGGGACTTGACCCGAGATTTTTTTCGTGTCATTGTTCGATCGGCCGAGCGAGTTGTGGAAAAATGTTCGATAACATTTTAGACCGATGCTTATCGGAATAATAAGTTTTTGTTATAGATTTTTTTTTAGTTTCTTTTTTTAATTAAATTAAATTGTATATTTAAGTTACAATTTGCTCGAAAAAAAAGAATTCCGTCAAGGGCAAAGAAGAATCAAAACGGCCGCAGAAAAATAAACAAACGGGTAGAAGGGGAACAAATTGGGAAAACCTTATTTTTCTTCCTCTTATTTTCACACGCGCGCGTAGCACGTGCTGCTATTAATACTCGTCTGCGGCTACCGCGAGCGGATTATTACACAAATTGCGATGGCACAGCAGAACCATAAAATAAATTACCCGGATGACCATTTACACTCAAACTTGCATTTAATTTAATGGCTCGTGACGAGCCGACGAGCGTCGCCCGGCGTCTTCGAATTAAGGGGACGTGAGTCACCGTGAAAAGGGCGCGAGAAAATATCTTCCACCACTTAAATAAAAAAAAATGATGTACCATTTCCATTTAATATAAGATCATTTTTATTCTTATTAAAAAAAAAATTAATGAACTTTATCATTTTATAATATTATCTTTTTTCATATTATCTAAAATAATAAAAAAAAATGAATGTTTTCATTATTTAAAAATGTTAATTCACATCGCCTTTTTATTCGCAAAATCAATATGATAAAATCCGTGAGTCCTTAAGGGTTTCGCAGACGATCGAAGGGCCCCGCGAAAATGATCCGAGCGGACGAGACGCGCGACGAGAGATCGCGCTCGATTAACGGGGTTTCGGATTCCTCGGTAATGTACGTGACCCGCGAGAGCGGCTGTAGCAAAAAAAAAAAAGCGGCCGGCAAAGTCGCTGACGGGGCGGAGAGATAACACGCCACGCGTCGAATACGCTGATGGTGTACAGATAAGGGAGAAATTAGACCGAGGAGGAGTTCAAGGAAATTGCAGCGAAATTAAAACATTTAATTATTTTTTTTCGAATTTTTAAAAAAATTATTATTCACTTTTATTACGAATAGCATTTTTTTTTAAGTTCAACATTTATCGTTAATAGTTGCTCATTTTTACATGTCGAATTTTCCGTCTGAATTTTGTCCGGATTTCATCGAAACTCGCGATGAGAAATTGGATCGGCGCCGACTCAGTGAGAAGCCTCAAACCGCGTCGGCTTTCTCACGGCTGCATATTAGGGTTAGCCGTTTTTTTGCCAATGATCGACGCGTTTGAACGAGGCGGGAGACGCGCGCGGGGCGGATTGCAACGCGTTTATCCAACGCCGGCACGAGCGTCCGTGACTGGAGCAATGGCCGGTTAAGGCAGCGCCTCGCCGGCGATACCGATTTCCAGTTAAGCTAATTTTGTCGGTCACGGACGCGCGAGACATTAACGTGCAATTGTCTCGGGGCGCGCCTGATTTGCAGGTGACGCTGTAATGCACGTCGACTTTGCGTTGGTGACCACGTGGATCTACTCCTAATGACATTGATTACGATTTTTTTTTATTGACCGACGAAAAAAAATCGATATTCACGATTTTATCGTCGTTTTTTTTTTGGCACAAAACCGTGAATTTGGAATCAGAAATTTTCCAACCTATAGGATTTTTAAACTTTGCGGAATCGAATTTATTTTCGCAAAAAAAACGCAAGGGAAAAAATTTACCCTTGGAAAAAATTGCGATTTTTACGGGCCGACTTTAAAATTCCGCGGAAAATTGAAAAATCAAGATAACGCGTTCTACCTTGTGGCAATCTCTTCGTTGATGGATTTTCTTTCGAATGCAAAAATAAAAATCAGATTCCATTAATCCAAAGAAAAATTACATCGATTTTAGTGAAGTGACAAAAATCGCCAAAAAGTGAAAAATATTTTTTCGCCTCGAATTTTCGATTTTTCAGGCACCGTGGAAAAAAATAAAAATTCCAGTACCATAGATTTAGCGTCAGTGCAACGTGGTCGAGAATAATCAATTCCTCTCGACTGGTACCTGCAACCACCTTAATAGGGAGCAGCGATTCTCGATGCGATTCACGAGCGATTCTCGAGAGCGATTCTTCGCCGAAGGGCTCGATGGAAATTCCCTTCGCCCCTCGATCCTCTGCACTCCGCAATTCCATTGGCGCAGAACCTGGGAGCGAGGGAAAAATCGACTCGGATACCGCGGCTGACGTCAACGACCTCCACTATCTCATTTTTTCTAATTACAGCAATTCAAACACACCTGGTAATCTTCTTATCCCCCCTCCCTTCCCCCTTCCCCCTCCCTTCGCTCTTCTTCCTCTCGCGTCGAGCCTTTTTTTTACGTCGCTGCTGGCGGCGAATTTTGCATCTGCTTAAAGCACGTTTACGGGCGAATTTTCTGCGTCAAATGCGAGCGACTGAAACTATCGACGGTGACGTCAATGACCTCGGCGCCTATCGGCTGACCCATCGTCGCTCAATTTACGTCGCTCCGTCGCGTACGCGAAAATCGCGTTACAAATTAGTACGGCTCGAATTAGCGAAAGAAAAAAAAAGAAAAAAAAAGGCGAGGCTCAATTCGAACAATGCTGGACGCTCCATGCGCGGCGCCTTAATTTGAGCTCCAATTACCGAACGTCCTGAATTCTCCGGAGAGTCGAGAGCGCGAGACGAGACTCGCACGTGCTGCTCTCTTTCGTTGCCGACGACTGTAGAATTTGTATGATTTGCCGTGATTATCGCGATTACGTAATGGTCGTAAGGTAACTCGAGAGGCTGGAGGTAATTTTTATCGAGATGTCTTTTATGCTGTGTTGAAGGTGTAGAGAAATTTATCGGTAAAATCAAAATTAATTGTGCGAGTAAATTTTAGTGCGGCGAAAAATATTTTGTCATATTTGGAAAAAATTATACTTATAAAAATTTGAACAAAAAATATTACGGAATTATTGTTATTTTTATTTTTATTTTTATTTAAATATTTTCAGTGTCTATCGGCGCCGTCGGTACCCGAGGTGTCAATTCTATTCGGCAAACGTCCGGAACCTCCGCAACATCCGCAGCAGCATCGGCAACCGACAAAATCGGCCGAGGCGGAATACGAGACCTACGCGAGTTGGAAGAAGGACGAATTTCCCGGCAACGCGGAACCCAGAAACGCATTGAGACTGTTCGACAAGTCGGCCGACAACGGAAGCCCGTTGGTCCACAGAAAATCGGCACCGAGCGATCTTGAGAATTTCAACGGCAGCAGCGCGAAATTTCACGAGAGTCCGAGACAAATCGTCAGCCAACACAATCGGCAGAGCCAAAATCGAAATGGCCAGAGTCCCGCGAGAATCACCGACAATCTGCGCGGTCGAAATTACGAGCCGATTGCTTACAACGAAATATCCGCCTATCCGCTGACGAACAAATTGGCCGATTCGCCGCATCAGAAAAAATACGACGTCGTGAAATCGATATTGAAAAGTTCTCAGTTCGAGCGTTCGGAAGCCGTGAATTCATCGGCGAGTCCCGATCGGCGATCGCAGCGAAAAAATCCGCTGCAGATCGGTCAAACGGCGCGAAACGTCGTTACCGATTTTTCGCGGTCGGCCGTTTCGAGCCGCGGCAATCGGCAGATCGACGCGACTGCCGATCACGGGACAGTTCAGGATCTGCTGCTCCTCGTTCAGAGTCAGAACGAGCAGATCAGGACGCTGCAGAATCAGGTGGAGAGACTGCTGAAGGCGCACGAGGAGTCGCTGATAAATCGGGAGACGCGCGTCGCTTCAGCCACGAGAAAATCGGCCGATTTTACGCACTCGCCGATTGTCACCGCCGCTGACAACAATGGTCGAGGAAATCGTGAGATTCCGGGGAAATCTACGAAAAAATCGGCCGATTTTTTGGAATCGACAGATTTCCCGAGATCGGCCGATTTCTCGCCAATCTCGAGAACGCCGCACGCGACGAACGAGCAGCCGGACGCGCGATTGTGTCACCAGGGCGAACCGATTCGCAACGCGATCGTCGAGCAAAAAGTGTCGATCGGTGTGATGACGAGCTTCGAGTTCAGCGTTCACAACAATCCGTTCGATACCGATCATCAGCAGATCAACGCGGTTTTTCGCGAGTGCGGCACGTACGGCGACGTCGGGACGGAAAATCGGCGTCGAAACGTCGCGCCGATTTTGACGGGAGCCCTGGAGAACATCAACGAGGACTCGGAGAGTCATCCGTCGTCGGTGCAGCTGTCGTCGAACTCCAAGAGAAATTCCGGCCTCGAAGACGTCCGCTCGTGCGAGGGAAATCGGCAGAATCGGCCGATTTTTCGGGCCAACGAGTCGTCGAATTTCGCCGACAAATCGGCGCAGCCGCCGGTTCCGGCGCCGCGAAAGTTGTCGGTGAACAGTCGCGATCGGCGGTTCTCCGGGGAATCGGCGGCTGCCGATTTTCGGGCGATCGGCGCTGCCGATCGCGAGGCCCGCGATGTGCGCCGCGTTCAAGACAGAAACGACTACAATCGCCAGAGCTCCGAAGTCTTTGCCGATGTTTACACACCGGAAATCGGCCGATTTTCCGGAAACCCGGGATTTCCCGAGGTCAAATCGACGGCGGAAAATACCGATGAGGCGAGTTTGGTGCTCAACAGCTCGGAACTGCGAGTCAACGACAGAGCTCCGAGTCCGGATCCGAGTATCCACGTCGAGATGCGGGAATACTCGAGCGACGACGAGAACGAGAAGTCGAAACAGGCGCCCAAGGTCGGATGGACGTTTTACAAGAACATCGTCGGGCAGGTCAATAGAATTTTGCACACGATACCGGACGCCAAAGATGCGGAGGATAACGAAGAACGGGTTTCCGAGGACTTTCGCGCCGAGGTTGACGGACGCGACGACGTGGATCCGGTGAAACTGGCTACGTTGGAACGACTGAAGATGCTGGGCATCAGCTTCGCCGAACATTCGGAATTTATGGGCGAACACGTGCAGAAAAAGTAAATACAAAATTATTATTCGTCGATTTTTATTTTTATTTCAAACTTGCACCGTTTCAAGATTTTTCACCACCGCAGTTTTTAAATTTCTTAATTAAAAGAATTTCTCTATTTTTTTTATCCTCTGGGAATAAATTATGCGCGGAATAAATTATCCGTGGAAAATTTGCCTGATGCCAAAGGAATTCCGTCGACCGCATTGATTCACCTGTTTCCGCAATCGTGACGGAAAAAAACGCTCGAGGTTCTGGGATGCTCAGAGAATCGATTAGCAGCGTCGCTTCGATAATTATGGAGCAGTAATTGCAGATCGATATCGAGTGACATTGATTCGTGAAACCGGTGATTCGATGGCGGCTCGATCAGTCAGTACAATTGACTGGCATCTGCAATTGTTGCTCTGCCTCAGTGATTCAACGTTGACTCACCTTTCGAGATCGTTTTCCAAGCCATTTCGTTGTATTTCGTTCGCAGTTGTTGTAATTAAATTTTATTTTTATTAGAGTCACCTTCGATTCGTCGTACTGTCCTCGTCTGGATTATCCAGCGACTTTGCCACAGCCAGCGAGCAGCGTAACCGAGTCGAACACGAGCATGCATATGAAAGCGTTGGCTCTGAAATACCTGAGCGACGAGCAACTGGCCGATCTTGCCGTTCAGAAGCAGAACGACGGTACCGGCGTGAAGCACAAGATTTTGAACAGCGTTCATGCGACTAACATGTCCCTGGCGACGATGAATTACCTGCAAAGATATTGTTTAGTTTCCGGCGTCAACTCTCCACACGCCGAAGGTACGGATCGTTATGCTAACGTCTGGTAGGGTAAAGTCATCAGTGAATGAACGATTTGTTTATTATAAATTGCTCTTTTAAAAAGTTCATGGGAAAGCATTGAAAGTACAATTTATCCGTGCTGTGATTGGCCGAGACTCTCAGACCGAGTCGAAGTTCATTTTTCCTTGATAACTTCGACAGTTCTGTCAAATATCGTATTTTTTTTATCCACTAAAAAAGGGTTGTAACCAGTGTTTTTAGGGGTACAATATGGGACTTGGGAACGATGGTATAGGTTAAAAGTCGATATTTTGAAAAAATAAATTTCATGACCCCGATTTGGGCGATTTTCGGCCCGGCGGCCAGATCTACGATTTCTGACAAACTGTTCGATCAAAAAATTTTTTTTTCAAAATCAACTAAAAAAGGGTTGTAACCAGTGTTTTTAGGGGTAGAATATGCGACTTGAGAACGATGGTATAGGTTAAAAGTCGATATTTTGAAAAAATAAATTTCATGACCCCGATTTGGGCGATTTTCGGCCCGGCGGCCAGATCTACGATTTCTGACAAACTGTTCGGCCAAAATTTTTTTTTTTCAAAATCAACTAAAAAAGGGTTGTAACCAGTGTTTTCAGGGGTAGAATATGCGACTTGAGAACGATGGTATAGGTTAAAAGTCGATATTTTGAAAAAATAAATTTCGTGACCCCGATTTGGGCGGTTTTCGGCCCGGCGGCCAGATCTAGCTAGCTTCTGCGACAAGATAATTGCAGTAGATAGCTAAAAAAAAATAACAAATTAGAAATCTAATTTTCAGCTAAGTCGTCATAATTGCTCATAAAATCTCAAAAAGCTGTTGTTCATTCAATGGCGACTGTCCAATTACTGGTGCATTCACCCTATTTTAAATCAAGGGCGTCGCACTTTAGATTAAAAAAAACGTAAAAATCCAGTCTTAAAATATCTTCGAAATACTTCATTAGATATTTGTCGTCGCAGGAAAAGGACAAGTGAACGCGATACGCCAGAAGAAAATGAAACACGTGGTGATGACGAAGGAACTTCACGCTCAGCCTTCGCCCCGACACAACGGATTCAACGATTCGACGAGCGGCAAACCGGACAACATCCTGGACATCACGACTCTGAAGCAGCAGCCGAAGCTGCTGTGAGCCGACGCGAATAGAATCAAGTCGCTCTCGCTAACCGATTTGTATTTCCCTGAATTTGTATATTTTTTGCATTGTATAGTTTTAAGTGTACAAACAGACTGTTTTAAATAACTATTTTGTCTAACAACGTTAAAGCAAGGACCTATATTTTTTATAATATCGCGCTGTAATAATAAGCTTGTGGGAATCGAGGCTGATATGTAAAATATGACTTAGAACATTACGTCGAAATGTGAATAAACCTTTTCCAATTTTGTAAAAAAAAAAAACACCCATTGCAAATATGTTCACCTCGCGTTATTATTCGTCGATATCATTTACACAACAGTCGTACAGTATTCTTCGCCATGTGCATTTTAAAAATCCGTCTTGCGAGTTACACGTTTGCAAAAAGTTCTCACTTACGCACAAAACTTACATTCTAAATACAATCATAAAAAAACTTTTGCGAACTTTCTTGACTCGATGGGAACGAATTAGCCACTGCTTCGGGCCTGTTATTCTTTATGGGCGGCGGTCCCTGCTTCGACGGTGGAGGTCCGTTCATGGGTGGCCTCATTGGTCCCATGGGACCCATCATAGGACCCATGGGGCCCATGGGGCCCATCATGGGTGGCCTCATGCCCATCATGGGTGGCAACGGCCCGTGTGGTCCCATCATCATTGGACCGCCTGGGCCCATCGGACCGCCTGGATGCATCCCCGGTGGCGGCATCATTCCCAGTGGTCCCTGGGGCGGAACTCCCGGTCTCGGGCCCAGGTTCGGAGGCGGCGGTATCGCCGCTCCCTTGTTGGAGGCAAACGGATTGGATGCTATTTTTCCGGCTTTGAAGGCTGCAGTGGTGGCGTCAATGAGATGCTGCGCCTGCTCCTCCATCCACTTCTGGTAAAAGTACTTGACATTGTCCTTGTGCTTGCGACCCTGGCAGTGCGTCTTGCGTACGCTCGGCGAGTCATGGGTCAGATACGTGTCGCAGTAGTCGCAGTAGTATTTCGGCATTTTGGAATTATTGGGTTTATACTTTTTCTGTTGACTTCAGCAGAAAGTTTTCTCGTCAATTAGCGTCTGAAAAGATTTGTTAAATTGTTTTTAGATTTGTGATTTTTGTTTTTTTAGGTTATGTTCGGTGACGTTTTTCGGAAAGGTTAAACGTCGGTCGTGCAAGGTCGGAATTTTTTACTTTGGTTTGGAGGAGATGTTGAGTTTTGGTTGTTTCAGCACTTACCAATTATTTTGGAGAATTCTTGCTGATTTTTCTGTCGTACATTTTCTTACATCGATGTAACGCGAATTTCGCGAAGTGTTTACAACTGGGTTACGTTTGCGCTTGGCTCGCGGCGTGAACTTAGCGTCTCGCGTCGATCCGAGACGCGACTGCGATGACGGAGAAAAATGGGTTCAGGTGGCGCTGCAGTCGCAGTCGATATGAACGAAACCTGTTTCATAATTTAAGGGCATTCGAAATACCGAATGCGGCAATAAAAACTGTGACGAACGATTCTTACGCATATTTGAGTTGCAGCTGAACGGAAAAATTCATTCACTGTGGATATGACTATCATTTTGCAGTGGATGCATTTTTTAGTTTAGCTCTAAATGCAAATGGCGTGGATGTTTTACATGCCCTTAAAACAGTGACAGGGAGAACGGGAGTAGCGAGAAAACACGCGCGAAGATACTGAAAATACTTCAAGTTTACTTTAATGAACTTACACGCCTTATATTACAAGGTCCTGAGAAAATTTACATACGCCGGATCGACCTGGCACGAGGTACCCGCGAATGGCTTCAGAGATTTACGGGTTTGCCGTCGAAGCGCTAGTTTCTTCTTCCGTTGCTTCGTCTGTTTGTTATTCACGTCATCGGTGAGCTTTTGCTTCATGTTTCGAGTCCGCACGTCGGCGTCCAACGCGACTTCGAGTTCCATGATTTCATTCGACGTTAGGGTTCCATCCTTCATACTCCTCTGCAGCGCCCTCGCCATCGCTTGCACCCGCTGCGATCCGCGCGACAATGCGACTTTGATCGCGACTTTAGCCACATCCCTACGTTTCTTCCGTTGCTTTTTCGTCAATTCCGTCATCGACTTGTTTTTCAGCAGCCACGGCTGCCGTTGCGCTCTGGTTGCCGCGTCTAAGGCCAACGATTCTTCGGGAAGATCCGACTCCTGCGGGAACTCCGGCTGCTCGTCGAAATTCACCGACAGATAATCCGCCTCCTGCGATGAACTTGCTGACGGATTGTCCAATTGTCCCCCGGAATTCGCCAAATTCGACGAATCCGTCGCGGTGTTAGCGGCCGAATTGTCTGCTTGACTCGTCGTCGCCAAGTTCGCCGAACTTTTCGCGACCTCGAAGACCTCGGCCTGCGGAAACGCTTCCTCGCCCGGTTCAAACGGGGAAAACTCCGGCGGCGTCTCCGCGACGACTCGTTCGAGCGCCCGTTTCAGCGGCTCCGTCGCGTGGAAAGTGAAGATCTCGTTGTAGAGATAGACGAATTTGAGGTAATCAGCGGGCGTCAGGGATTTTCCGATTATCGCGATTCTCAAGCGTTCGCGCGCCAAGTTTTTAAAGTTCTGAACTGTCGCGTCGCCTCCGTCGACCCAGGAGCCGCTGTAGAGCGACGTGACGAGCTCACACCGTCGTCCCATCGACTTCTTCTTCTTCGTCGTCTTCGTCTGGAGTTTTGCGTTCGTACGCTGAACCATTTGGTCATTATCCTTGATCATCTTCAGCAGATCCAAGGGCTTCAGAACTCTTCGCAGGAATACCAGTTTATTCTTCAGTTCATTGTAGCTCTTCTCATCGGCGCGAAAAGGAATTTTATCGTAGACCAGATAAGCCTTCTCGGCGTCGCTTCGCTCGAGCCACTGCCACACGACTCGTTCCAATTCCTTCAGGATCCCCCGAACCCGGCATCGCACGGTGATGAAAATATCCCCCTTCTTCTCGTATATCTCCACGCAGAAGGGAAAATTTTTCTCCCAGTTGACGAGGAAGTTCGGCACGTGAGTTCCGGCTCGCAAGCCGGTCAACTCGATCTTCGGGTACAGATCCAGTCGGTTGTTGACTGTTCCCGGCCAGCCGGATGTTTTTTGGTCGTTCGGCTGGCCAGCGTGAAAAATTACACGTCGCTGGGCCGTGGCATTTTTTGGCTGGCTCGGGGTTGCGACGTTGTCCGGGATCTCGATTATCTCGGCGTTTTCGCGGGGTTCGACGTACTCGCTGATGTCGACGTCGCGAGTGAAGTCGTCGGTCGGACGGCTGTACGCGTCGCGATCGGCGAATCGAGGATTAGGAGGTGACTCCTGGGCGAAATGCGTGTAGCGACGATCGGCGCCGATTTGACCGGGTGTCCCGGGCTCGTATGTCGGTCCCTCGGTGTAACTCGTGACGTAGGTCGGGGTGGGAAAGTGTTGGGACCATCGGAGCTGTCGGCACGTCGTCGCATCGTGACCGCGACGCGCGCAGTTGCAGCAGGTCAGGCTCTGGGCGGGCTTCATCACGCTCGCGGCGTCGCGAGGTATCATCGGCAGTGTGTCCGTTGTCTGTTGAGGACGACGAATCAAATTTATTGCATGTAGAAAAAATAGTACATTACGCAACAAGGGAGGGAAGTGCAATTTTTCACACGAGGTGAAAAGGCACTTCCCTCCCATGTCGCGTACTATACTTTTGTTCCGATTTCGCTGAAAAATAACGTCATTTCGTGCGTGCAACATGGACGAAAAGTCGCTCCTTTCTAACCTGTGGCGAGGACGCATGCGCAGTACGGATTACAGTACTGCCCGTGAGCAGGAATGTGCCGATTACGTCCCTAGGGAGGTAATGAAACCAGACTGCGCATGCGTCGAGTCACAGGTTAGAAATGAGCGACTTTCCGCTCGCGTTGCGGGCACGAAATGGGGTTATTTCAGTGGAGTCGGGAGAATTTTTTTTTTTTTTTTATAAATGTGACAACTCTCACCGTATTGTGATATCTTCGCCACAGATCCGGGCAGTTTTCACAGCTGTGACCGGCTCCGTTGCACAGAGTGCAGTAAAGCTGCGAGCAGAAACCGCAAGTCGGTCGGTAGGTCGCGTATTTGCGGCCACACTGAAAAAAAAAACAAATATTCGGTTTGAAAATGATTTCAGGGTGAAACCCAATTTTTCTATAGAACGGATCGTACGGTTAGGCACATTGTGTGAGGGCATCGCGTCTCCGTGTGTCCCTGAGCACCGCACATGTAGCAACACGGCCCTTTCGCCTTCTCCGGGCAGCGCCTGCCGTAATGCGAATCCGTTTTGCAGCGCGGACAGGTTTTGCGTCTCCTCGACGTGGGACCTTGAAGATCGGCGTCCAAAATCGCCCAGTGGTTTGGGTTTCCTGGCACAGGAGAATTTAATGAAAAAATGTATTACTTAATTTCTTTTTCTTCTTTTTTCCATAAAAAAAAATGTCTGGAACATTTCCAAGTTTCGCGATATTAGACAACTTACTGCCGGTTTACCAACGACCAATCAGAGGCCGAAAAAAATCGACAACAGTGGTTGCTCACTAATTTTTTGAGAAAAATAAAATAAAACTCACTCGGCATTCTGCTCTGTATGTCATATACATCGAGATTCTCGCCGCCCCACGAGTTGTTGTAATAAGCCTGCATCTCCTTGGACATCGGTTTGAAGAAATATTCCGTCATCGTTTGCTCCCTGCTCGTCTTCTGTCTGTTCTGCTTGGGTCGTTTTTCCGGAATCGCCGGGACGTCGAAGTCCTCGAACGGACGCGAGTCCGTCTGTCGTTTTCGCAGATTCTCCGACTCGTTGTCGATCGTCCTCGATGCGCGTGACGCGATGGGCGTCGACGATTGCGCCGGTTTTTCCGCAGACAGATCGGCGCTCGGCTCGCGCGTATTTTCCCGCGCGGACGATTGATCATCCCAGAGCGCGGAACTCGCGGGTTCGATCGACGAGCCGATCGAGCAGATCTCCTCGTCTACCCGCGACGAATTTTTCGCCTGTCCCGCGGCGATGCTCACCCAATTGTTGGCTTCGCTCTCGGTCATCGAGTCGTCGCTGTGCGCGTGACAAATCGGCAAAGCCGCCTCGCGCATCTTGCGAATCTCCTCGAGGCTCGACGCGCCCTTCTGAATTTCCGTGCAATTCAGTATCAGATTTCCGTCCTCCGGACACGAGATCGGTAAACGCGTCTCCGCCGTGTCTTTCGCTTTTTTCGCGGCGTCGCGCAGAATTTTCTGCAGTCGCGCGTCGCCGTGATCGGCGGAACAATCGGTTTCCGCCGCGCCGGAAGCCGATGAGAGTTCATTGCGCGGCTCGTCCGCCAATTTCTTGTTCTTTACGTTCGTCGCATCTTTCGCTGGCGTTCGAGCGATTCTCGGTGAGATCGGCGTGCCGATCTCGCCGATTTGCGCCGCGGAATTGTCGCCCGCCGAAAAATCGGCTTCGGTACCGCGAGAAACGTCTTCCCGCGACTCGTCCGATGATTTTTTGCTTTTTTTCGATTTTTTAGGGGTTTCCCGCGCGATTCTCGGCGAGATCGGTACGTCGATCGCGCTGGATCTCGTGGCGCATGTTTCCTGCTCGGAAGAATTTGTCTCGGAGCTGGAGGAATCGGTGGATTCCTCGCTCGGTTCGGCTGCTGATTTCTGCCGATTTTTCGACGGCGAAGAACCGCTCGGTTCACCTGCCGATTTCTGCCGATTTTTCGACGGCGACGAAGAACCGCTCGGTTCAGTTGCCGATTTCTGCCGATTTTTCAACGGCGACGAAGAACCGCTCGGTTCGGCTGCCGATTTCTGCTGGTTTTTCGACGGCGATTGACGCGTCCTCTCGCCCTCGTCGTCCGAGTCCTGGAGCTGAATCACGGGCGGCGGCGTCTTCGGCGGCACCGGAACCTCCAGGATCGAGTCGTCCGAGTCCGAGCTAATGTCCACGGGTTCCGGTTCGTTCGCCCGGTTCATCTGCTCGTCCAGCTTATTCTGCTTCGACACAACTTTGTACTTGCTCGTCGACTGCTCGACGCTCGCGGCCGGATTCTTCGGGCGTTTCGAGCGCATCTTCTTCTCCTTCTGTATTCTCCTCCTCTCGCGAACGATCTGCTTCTTCTTAAGACGTTTGACTAACTGCTCGGACTGACTCGGGGTCAGCTGTTTTCCCAGGAAACGAGAACAGTCGAAGATTACTGCCTCGTCCGGCGGATCCGCATATTCCGCGCGACTGTTCGTAACTCCGCCGTCGAAGTTTTCGTCCTCGACTCCGCCATCCACGAAGCTCGTGGAATATTCCGCAGCCCTTCTACGGCGATGCGCCGTATTCCTCACGACATTTCCAGCTTCGATGGCTTCGCCGCCGAACCACGAAAAATCGTCTCTCGCCCGGTTGAATCGTCTTCCCACTGGAGCGACGTTCCGAGGTTCGACGTCGTCGCCTCCGAGACGTATGAAATTGCTCGCCGGCTCGTGGAAGGGATTCACGACTCGCTCGGGGTTTTCGGACTCGATGGATTCTTCCGCGAATCGAGCGAAATTGCTTCCAGCTTCGGAGTGATCTCCGGCTGGTCCGATGTTCTCCGCTTCGATCGGTCTTCTCGAAAAACGCGAGCGATTCGATCTTGACCTGTGGTAACGTCGTTCTTGACCTGTGGTAACGTCGACTTCGGCGTCGTTGCCGTCGCCTATGAATTGTGCGAAAACATTACCAGGCCCGTCGGAAGATTTACTAAAGGCATTGTCACGATTTCCGAGCGAAGCAAAGTCCTCTGGGACGTTGCGACCTCCAAATGAGCCGAAAATCGAATCTTTGTGGCGACTTCCGAAAGCTCCAAATGTTACGTCTTTACTTCCGAATGCTTCGGGTATTCCAGTCTCCCGGTTACTTCCGGGAGAACCCAAATATCCAGCAGTCTCCTTGGCCCCAGTTGCAACTGGTGCCCCAGCTGGCGCTCCTCCCGATGGTCTCTCAGACTGAAATTCCTGTCTGTAGCTCTGCGCCTCGGTCTCGACCCTCGGCAGCCAGAGACCTTTGTAAGCGAGCGCCCTCTGACGTCTCACTGGACGTGTCTCATTAGCATCTCCGCTGCGCTCGCCCAGTACCCAACTTCTAGAAGGGTAAGAAGGCTGCGCGGCCGACGACCTTTCCAAAGCTTTGCCAGCTCCAGGATTCGAGTCGACGACAAAATTAGCCCCTGTCACTTCTACTTGATTTTGCGAGTTTGTCGCAGCCGCAGCTGCAGTTTCGCTGTCCAGTTGGTAATTCTCGTTCGAGTAATAAATCTCAGCATAGAGTCTCGCCTCTAGATCCGGATCCGGAGTGGCAGCTTCCTCGTAGTCGGTGGACGTTCGATTGTTTCCAAAATTGCCAATCGTCAATCCGCGGGCATCGCTGAAACGTGAATAACGTGAGAAAGGGGAAGAAAAAAAAATACAGTAGCGCGGGACAAGGGGAAAAAATGAGTTTTTGTAGGTTAGGTTTCGCGGATCTCGGCAAAGACGTGTTTCGGTTCACCTCGTTTGTGACATTTTGGATAACTAGCCATTTCTCGCGGCTGCCTCGGCGATCATCTCGCGATTTCGCGGCGACGCGACGAGTATACGTGCGTCGTTGTTTTTGCACGTATACTCGCGATTTTCGGGGGTAGCCTCCTTTTCTTCTCCACTGAACGAGGATTCACGGACACCGAGAAAGAGGAACACGCGAGTTAGCAAGACGCAACCGCCGAAGCACGTTGAAGCCTGTTTTTTCGCTGGCACCGACGACGATTTTCTTCATGGAAACGCCGCCAAACCGTCAGCCCAGTTGCTCCGCTCGACGCTCATTGGAGGAACACACAGGGCGGTGGGGAGGGCTGGCCAATGGGAATCGAGAAAGCGTCAGCGCACGCGAAAAGCGACAAAAGTGGTGGGGGTGTAGCACGTGGCGCGATAAAAAGGCGACAATGGAAGCGGCGATAAGTGTGAAATGACCGGTCAACTATGTCATGTGACCCACGGTTCATCGACTCGATGTAAGTTAAATGATACCCACGCACTAATTACTAATCTATAGGCAATAAATTGACTACGAATTCCCAAGCAATTTTCAGCCGCGACACTCGCGTTCGAAAATTTGAAAATTAGGGCTGCGAGTTTCCCCCCTCGGTTGCCACCCCACAGCCCCAACCCCTGCGGCTCGGCGCTCGCTCGCTCGCCGTTGTCGCGGGTCGTATGCGCGCCGTGTATTAGCGAACGGGGGCTGGATTCCATGCCCGCTGTGCCCACCGCACGAGTGGAACGAGTCGCACGAGGAACCCACGGAAAAGCTACTACACGTAATTCGTTGAAATCGTTTCTCTGCTGCGCTCATCGCGTATGGTTGACCCATGCATCACGAGGACGTAATCGCGCTAGCGAGAAACCGCGGCGATCGCATCAGCGAGGAAGATCGCTCGGCGCAACGTTCGACGAACGATAAACAAAACGGCTTCCCAAAAAAAGTCGTCGAGGAAGATGGCGGAGACAGATGAGCTGGAGGTGAGTCCGCCGCTTGTCCCCCGCGTTAAAACGCCGTGTCGCGGCGAGTCGACGCGTCCGACGACGGCGACGATGCGTCGACGACGGACCCGGGCGAAAAAACCGACGCGACGACGCGATCGACGCGTCGTTCATGAGCCGAGTTTTCGCCGAGAGCAGCAAATTTGAAAGATAGTGTCGCGATCGGATTTCGCGGAGCTGCGAATGGCCGATTTTCAACGTTCAACCGCGCAGCGAGTTTCACTTCGCTGTTTATCGAATTATTGAGTGGCGATATATTTACGTTTTTTTTTTTTCTTTGTCCTTCGCGCGAGAGTTTTGCGCGTCTACGGATGTTTTCAGCGACGATTGTCCGACTGTCCTGACGATTTTCGAAATGTGCGGAACGAGAGACGAGATCGCGAGGTACCTTTGGGGGTTTGTGTTTTGAGTCGTCGTTTCGCGCAACTTTTTCGGTGCATAACCGAAGTGTTACGCTTATTGATGATAGATGGATCTTTGTCCCTTTTTGCTGAGTCGATTTGTTGTGGTGACAACGATTCTTGAGAAATTTTATGAGAATTCGCGCTGCCTGATATGTCAAGGTTATGTGTTGCCATTGTCAACACATGCGGGAAAAGAAAACAGTTTTTAGTATGCTACCGTAATTTTCTGCTTTTTTTTTCCAGAATATGGTTATGAGTTTTCGAGTATCTGAGCTTCAGATGCTTTTAGGATTTGCCGGCAGAAACAAGTCTGGCAGAAAAAACGAACTACAGAATCGCGCTCTTGAATTGTTGCGTCTCCGCTCGCATCCAGTGACAGTGAAAATAAGAGAACTTTATAAAACTATACAGTGAGTAATTTTTTTTTTATAAAACTTTTTATAAAAATGTTCATAAATTTTTGAATCCGAGTTAACGAATCATTTCTATGTTTACAGGGCAGATCAATTAGCAGCTCACCAAATGTACGGTCAAGGTAGCGGCACGGGGGAACCTCAGATTGATCAAACCCTTCATCAACGAAACGAAGACACCAGGTAAACTCAATAACTGTTGCAATTTTTATTTATTTACTTATTTCATACACAAGATTAACCCTTTCACAAGTAAACATAGTGCGATTGCATCAACATAAAAATGCTAAAATATTGCACTTTTTTTTTAAGGAAAATAGAGTAATATGATTTGTTGTGAATGATCCTGTGATAGAATGTAAACGACTGATCTACAATAGATTAAAAACCTATTACGATTACAAACGAGAGATTACAAACGATAACTTTTCGAAGTTTTGACAAAAATGTTTGGAATACTGAGCAAAGTGTATACAAATATTTTTTAGGCAAGGCCACGCGCAACAATGGGTGAGAGTCATGCGAAGAATGGGGCAACAGCCATCCAGTCAAGCGAGCGTTCCACCTGGAAAAGATCTGCCACCGGCGCATCAAGCGTCGTTGCCACAGTCTCAGGTCGCTCGGGCGACGCCCGTTTATCAGCCTCCCGGGTACACAAGCGTAGCGCCGCAGGTAAAAACATCGGAAAGCAGTTGCAAATCAATCGAACATCGTCGTCCGTTTCCCCTCCAAGTCCAGCCTTAAATCTCAATTATTTCCAGCAGCGTCCCGGAAGCGGTGTGTACACACCTTATCCATATCCGACAAAAGTGTTGGCGCCACCTTTGCAAATCCAACCGTCACAGTATCCGGTTCATCCCGACGTCAGGCTCAAGAAGCTGCCGTTTTTCGACTTGCTGGCGGAGTTACTGAAGCCCTCTAGTCTCATGCCACAAGGAGCCATGAGACTACAAGAAAGTTCCTTCGTCTTTCACCTAACGCCACAGCAATCGACAGACATCGCGAGTTCGCGAGACTGCCGAGCCGGCAGTAAAATGGATTACACAGTACAGGTAGATTTCCTTTTTACAGCGAGACATCAGCATCCTTCGGTCGCGGAGAGATTAAACGAGTTTACGTGTTGCAGGTACAAATGCGATTTTGCTTACAAGAAACATCGTGCGAACAGGAGGATTATTTTCCTCCGAGCGTCGCGGTCAAGGTCAACGGAAAGCTGTGTCCTCTGCCGGTGAGTAACAATTTTTGTTTAGGTGCTGATGTGACGTATCTGGCGAATATCTGGGATGAGCTAATGAGTGCTTTTGCCGTTTTTAGAATCCGATACCAACGAACAAACCCGGCGTGGAACCGAAGAGGCCACCGAGGCCGGTGAACATCAGTCCACTCGTCAAATTGTCACCCACGGTCGGCAACAACATACAAGTCACATGGTCCGCGGATTACGGACGTCGCTACGCGATCGCGGTGTATCTTGTACGAAAACTGACGAGCACCGAATTGCTCGCGAGGTTAAAGAGCAGAGGAGCCAGGCAGTCGGACTACACGCGAGGGTTGAGTGAGTAAACGCGTCGGCCGTTGAATCGCGAACATTTTGTCGAATGGAAAGTAAATGTATCTTCTTGCGTCTACAGTTAAGGAAAAATTGACCGAGGACGCGGACAGCGAAATCGCGACGACGTCGCTGCGCGTTTCGCTTGCTTGTCCCTTGGGAAAGATGAGAATGAGCACACCTTGCCGAGCGTCCACGTGCTCGCATCTGCAGTGCTTCGACGCGTCGCTGTTTCTCCAGATGAACGAACGAAAGCCAACGTGGAGTTGCCCGGTCTGCGATCGGGCGGCTCTCTACGATAATCTCGTGATCGACGGTTACTTCCAGGAAGTCCTGAACTCGCACAAATTGCTGCCTGATGTCAACGAGATACAACTGCTTCAGGACGGCTCGTGGGAGAATTTGGTGCTGAAGAAGGAGAAGGACAAGGAGAAGGTCGAGACGAAAGTGGAGACGAAGAAACAGCGGAAAGTCGACGTCGACACTGTTGATCTCGGTGAGTTACGTTCGGTCGTGTCGTCGAGAGTTCCGGTTCGGTTCAATTCGTGTTTCTTATCGCTTATTCTTCTTTTCTTACAGACGAATCGAGTCCCGCGACACCCGTACCAGAGGAGAAGAAACGCGCCGTGGTTATCGACCTCATTTCCGACACCGACGACGAAGAGGAGGCGCAAGCTCCGCCGGTGTCGAGCAAGAAATCGAGCCAGTCGTCGCCGAAAAAGTCGAGCGTTCATGGCGACATCAGCAGCACAAGCGATTCGCCGGAACTCATGATCATCGACTTGGAGTAACGAAATCGGAAGTTATCGATCGGGAGTCATTGATGTTGCATTGTACGCGGCGCGGCTAAACCTGCGATCGGCCACTTCGAGTCGATAATAAACCTCACGAAACGTATTTTTGTCGTCACCAAATAAACGACTGTAATGTTTTTCAAATTTTCTTCGTAAACAGAGTCGTGTGCTCACATTACTTTCGACGCGACATTAGCTTAAGCGACACTATTATTCGTATCTTATTTCAGTTGGAGTCAGGCATTTCCTTTTTTTACTGCACTTTCGAAGCTCTCGTGTCTGTTTCATAATTGGTTATAATTCATTATTGAATAGACAAACGCTGTAAATAAAGAAGGTAAACCTTTTGGATTTTTTTCTTTTCAAATCAACGTATCTCGAAATATCAGAAATTGCAAAATGAAACTGCGTCGAATCGATACGTAACTAATTATTGTTGAGACCTGAGAGGCCCGGAAGAGGCAGCTGGACAGCACACAGAACATTTATTTCGCTGAAGTTTCTACGATAGCCCTCCGATTTATAAAATGCTGTACGATCTGGTGATTATAACGTAATGATTATGATGTAATTAATAAATAAGACACTGTATTTGGAAGTAAACACGAGAAACACGTTTCCCTTGCATTAATCGTGTGCAAAACATTGATAAATATCAAAGTTGTAAATCCCGATTAATTCGTGAGAAATAGTTTACAGCACAATTTGTTTTTTAATTATGATTTCATAATAACAATGTGTAGTGATTATAAAATAGAGTGTAAACATTTGAATAGTTAAAAAAAATACTAACTTTCGCTTTACTATTCAAAGAAATAGTGGAAAAAATGGAAGAAAAATGTAATGCATAAAGAAAGTAATGCATTCATTATTGCTTCCATTTTTTCTACAATTTCTTCCAAAATTAAAGCGAAAGTTAATATTTTTTTCAAATGTGTACACTATTTTATACTCATTACACATTATTATTATGAAATCATAATTAGAAAACAAATTGTAATGTAAACTACATCTCATGAATTAATGGGGATTTACAGCTTTGATTATAACTAATAAAACAGGAAAGTGATATGTTATCTCTTGAATTAAACCACTTTCCGCACCCGAGGAAGAGCCCGTACGCGATTGGCTGACGCCTAGAGAACTTGGGGACTTCCCGGGAACCAGAAAGAATTCACCGGCGGCTGTTACACGACGCGACGACGCTACCGGGAGAATCACCGAACAGATATCGAGGAAATTTGCTCCAATGTGAGTCTGACTTGTTTGATGAAACTGACTAAACACGAAACATAACCAAGCAGCCTCGGTATGAAAATACGGTGCATCTGGCCTGGTCGCACGAGTCCTTCGACTTTATCTCTATGTTTTATCACACATATCACTTACCAATAATTTTTTCGTTTTTGTTGCAGCGCTGCAGATTTTTATTCGACAACCAATTGCAACTCTTAAGTGGAAATCATGCTCTGATCGTGCCCCGCCAAAGACAACTTTTGTATCCTGTGTTAGCTAATACATTTTCACAGGTGGGTCAGGATAATCTGCAAATATCCGCAAATACAATTCTGCAATTGTTCCGTTTAACCGTCCGACCTGTCATTTTCATCCATATTTTCGGAGCAGGGTCTTTATGCAGTTTAAAAAATGTTTGCGTATCAAATGATTTTGGAGCAATTGGAACAATGTTTAATTTTCTTCGGATCTTGAGACGTGGCTTATTATAAAACTGGGAAATCAAATACAATACCCACTTTGACATAGCCAATCGGATCTCACAAAAATTCACACATGTTTCTTTTTGCAGCCCGAGCAGGTCTATCGTCCTGCCGACAGTGTAACAGTGAATCGGGAGTCCGTATGGTGATGCATACAAGATGAACAAGACTCCGGTGTCAATGCTCCAGGAGATGATGGTTAAGCAGGGGACAGTGCCGAATTATGAGCTTATTCACGACGGCGGCGGCGGCCACATAAATACGTTCACCTACCAAGTCACGTGCGCCGGTCTCGTCGCTACCGGGACGGGACGATGCAAGAAGGACGCCAAGCACAACACGGCGAAAAATATGCTCGAGTGCATCGCCGCATCGAGAAGTTACCTTCAACTTCCGGCGACGCCGGCGGATTCGCCGGTGCGGACGCCTCTGCCCGAGCCGCTTCCGTCCTCGCCGAGTAAACCTACGAACGAGCCCTTCCTCAACGCCATCGGCGAGCTCAAGGATCTCTGCGCCGAGAACGAGCTACAGGAACCCGTTTACAATATGATCAACGATGTGGGGCCTCCGCACGCCCGGATCTTCACGTATCAGTGCGTCGTGGCGACGTTTCGCGAGGAAGCTCGAGCGACGACAAAGAAGCAGGCGAAGCACGAGGCCTCGAGAAAGATGCTCGAGAGGCTCCTGGAAGTCGTCACCGACCTCAAAGACAAGAACGTAAGAGGCATTGTCTTCGCAGATTTAAAACAGATGGGGAATTGTCTTTTTCTTCGGTGAAATATACAGCATTTTTGGGAATTTCTGGTAAAAAAAAAAATCCATACAACGTATCGATGCGAAATTCGACATGCTATTTTTTATTTATGTACACAAAAATAAAATGTTGACCAACTTCGCTGAAAAAAAGACAAACCTCCCTTTAAAGGATTGAAATTAAAATGTTTTAACAATCTTTCTTTTCAAGGGGCTGCTGTTCTCGAAGCTGAAGAAGAACGAGGAAAGCGCGGATCCTGAGGACAACGAGCATGTGAAAGCTCATTACCTCGAGCTCGGAAAGTTGCCGACGAAACGAGTGAATCTCGGCGTGAAATTGCAGGACTATCATCTGAAAATGAAAACGACTTACACCGCGGACACGGCACCGTCGAGAACCGAAGTGCTCAATGTTCTCGATACCGTTCGCGATACTGTGAGCAAGCACACCGGCATCGAGGAAGATTTGCCGAAAATTCGAGAAATCGTTAAGGAACACTTGGCACGTTTGAACGTGGAGATGATCAGCGTTGTCGTCGATTGTGAGGACGAGAAGGACAAAGTGCTCTTCGTAAAACTGAACACAACGCCCGAAATAATGGAACTGGAGATTGGAGACAATGTAGCGGCTATGGAGCTGAGAACGATCGCGAAAGCAGTGAAAAGTTTTCAATTTTTCATGGAATAACGATTATACTGTAAAAAGAAGGTAAATCGGGGAAACAAATTATTTTGTTGATCAATCAATTAATTAAATTTATACATCGTTTATAGGCTCAAAGTGTGATATACGAGAGGAAAAATGTTGTTTTCTACTGATAATTTTTTTTGCCTGACTTCGCGAGGCTTTGATTATGGCGCTTTTCTCCCTTTGAGAGGGAACGAGCAGACGAATGATATATGTACGCGGTGTACCTTCGAAACGAAGCACGTAGATTTATTTTATGGAAAGAAATATCGCTGTACAAAAATAAAATGTATATAATCTCGCTAAAGTGACCAACGATAATTTGCTCGAAAATTGTAAAGCCCCCAAAAAATCGAATCCACTTGTAGCCCAAAACGCGCGTTAAACGCGAACCGAAATCCGAAAAAATCCCCAATTTCCCTAGTCACCAGCCAATCACATGTCACATCCTCACCGTAATTCCACTCGTCAACCCCACCTCGATTATCCCCATGAAAACGCGCCTTACAACCCTCCCCCTCCCCAGCCGAGAAATCCCTCCGACAAACACCAAGTAAACTCAATTTACAGATTACAGAAGCCAATTATCTCCGCTGTCGTTGTCGTCGCGTGTGGCTTGCGCCGCAAACGTATTTTCGTCGCAAAAAAAAAATTCACACACACAGATCCACTGTGTTCCACCGAAGAGTCGCGTCAAGAATTTCGTCGTGATAAGCGAGAGTGTCTCGCGCCTGAAAAGAGTTGGTGCGTTATCGGCGGCCGCGAGGCTAATCGCGATTTTGAGGTTAGGTCGTCGTCGGTCGTCGATCCGGTCGCGAGGCCGGTAACGCGAGGACAAGCGAACGGTGTGGGTGTAAAGTGGCCGACTGAGGGCCCGACGATGAGCCCGCTGAACCGGGGACCCCTGCTCGGGCCGCGAATGCCGCCGGCGGGGATGCGACCGCCGCTCCCGCGCTTCGGCGCGCGGCTGCCCATGCCGGGCATGCCGCCCCGGATGCCGCCGCCGATGGGACCGATGTTCGGGCCGATGCGACAGCGCATGATGCCGCCGCGACCTGGCGCAATGATGCGACCTGGCGGTCCGCCGCCGCCGCTGTTTGGGCCCAGGGCCCGAGGCGTCCCGCCCCTCATGCCGCCCATCATGGCGCCGCGCGGCATGGGACCCCGTGGCATGCCCATCAGGCCCGGCCCCAGGGGTCTCCTGCCGCCACAGGGCTTGCCGCACATGAGGCCCCGCTTTCCCATGGGCAACGGCGGCGTCAAGGGCAAAGCCATCGCCAATGCCAAGAAATCCAACAAACTCGAGGTACGCCGCTCGGAGAACCGCCGGAAGCCAGGATCTGGCTGGAGAACAATTGATTGTTATGTTGTATCCGCAGGAACTCGAATTAAAGAAGCCATGGATGACAGACGAGATTCGCAGCGAGATACAGAAAAAGAATAAACTCTATGCAAAGGCCAAAAAGAATAAGGACGCTAAAGAATGGGACGAGTTCAAGGACTTGCGTAACAAAGTAACGCGGATGATCAGAGACGCGAAGAACGATTACCTGGCCAAACATCCTGAACAGGTATGTTGTGATTTCTTGACACAGTTGCGGGACGAGCGGCGATCGCTGACCCTTTTCGTACAGTCCGCACGTTGATTCTCACCTTTCTGCGCTGTAGCTTCGATGATTGTACATTGTGCGAATTTTTGGCTTATTTAACGGAATTAACAACAGTAGGAATAAGTCACTGTTTACATGCACTTAAAAGCCTATGGATTTTGCTCGAAATTAAACATTTGAAACGCTCTGAACGACCTGTAAATATCAATATATCGCTGTGGTTTCTCGAACCTATTTTAATTATTTACAAAATTAAGGAAAATAAAAGCGTGAGGGTCATGATTTACATATGATTTTTAAACGCTGGTTTTTGAAGATTCGCGGCTCGTGTATAAATATCGCATAAAAAAAAAAGAAAAACCAAAAATAGTATTAGCCTTATTCACTGTTAATGTCAAATCTCAACGTCCAGAACCACAGTTGATGGGGATACTTTGATTGCAGGGTGGTCAGAAAACAGAAAGCAAAGATAAGAATACAATTGAGTCGGAGGTTGTTGAGGAGACAGAAAAGGCTGTGAAAAACGAGTGTACCGAAGGTACCGAGAGTGCCAACAATACTGTGAAAAATGATACCGAGAATACTCCTACCGAGAATGCGCCCGAGAAAACCGAGAAAATGGAGCTAACGGAGGAGACGCAGCCTTCCAGCGAACAGGCTCAGTCTTAAAGCTTCGGGCTACTCCTCCCTTTCCGAGATAATAGCATATTCGAAAGAGAAAAAAACAAACAAATCAAACGCGACCCGCACGACATTTGCAGTCTCGTATATCAAAAGTATTTTTATTCTGCTTCGTCTTCGTCACTCATTCGCGTGTAATTCGTTGTAGTATTTGCGTCACGAAATGTCGCGCGAGTCCGTCGTTATATGACTCGAACGTTTCGTTCCCTTCGGATCTTGTACATGTCAAGTGTAATGTCCTCAAACATTTGTAAGATAAGCAACTGCGCGTTCTTTAAGCGCGCGCTCTCATCATGTAATTACGCCTCCAAAAGTTCGTCGCTGCTCTGGCAATTTCTCCATTACGCGATAGATTGATCGATGAAATGAAAAGCAATGGACTTTCGTCATTTATCTTTTTTTTTCTCATTATGTTTCCGCTATTACCGGTAGAATTGCTAACGTTTGCTATATAACCATTCGTAGGCGTAGAGGTCGGGGTGTCTTCACCCTGATACACAAAACTCGAGGGCACACACACATAAACAATGAACATTTAGGAACTTTGTAAGGCTCGTTTGTCCGTGGAAAGAAAAACTTTGGAAAGCCTAATTATTCATTCATTCGTAATGTGCGCTTTGTGCCGTAACATTCCTCATTGGTATAGTAATCGCATTGTATAGTAAATGAAGAGAAAGTACATCAATACTTTAGATTTATTTATCCACTGCGGTACATAAATTCACTTAGATACCGTGGATTTAATTTAACGTTCGGTTTCTTTATTCACGATTGAACATCGTGCAGCATAATGTGAGCAGAGATGGGAATCCGTCGTGACGAGGGTAGTTACTCCCATCTCTGCAGACGCAAATGTACATGGAGACCGACAGCGATCTTCAGCATCGGCTGTTACCCCTTTCTCATTTCTCATTAACATCCAATTTGTAAAAATGCCGATGATTCTATCGTAAGAATCCACCGCTCGCCATCGGCACAATCTGAAATTAAAAAAAAAGAAACAACACGACAGAACCATAATAGAAATACCACAAATTTGTATTTGAGATATTCATATTGTAAGAATAAATAATGTTTATACAAATTCTAAGTTTGTGTACCGCGTGTGTGTATTCCAGCACCGTAAAAACCAACTTACATTTTTGTAGTTGCATTTGTAGTTGCAACAGAATTTTTTATTTCACTCTGACTATTTTTTTTCTTTATTATTTTTATTTTTTTCGACTCCAATTTTCTGAGATTAAAAAATGCAACATCCCTCAGGAGAAAAATGATTATTCCCGTCAATCTCTACGTTTGAACGACCTGGCGAGAAAAATTCAAGCGAACGTTTTTAGGCGCATATCTACCAGGACGACGACGATCAGCCCTACGATCAGCGTGACGAGAATTACGTGAGCTCGGAAGACGAGACGAGCAGCCACTATTGCGAGGTTTGCGACCGCGAATTCTTCACCGCCGAGTTGCTCGAACGACACGAAGAGA
The DNA here is from genome assembly GCA_964034905.1 of Itoplectis maculator. Taxonomy (NCBI): domain Eukaryota; kingdom Metazoa; phylum Arthropoda; class Insecta; order Hymenoptera; family Ichneumonidae; genus Itoplectis; species Itoplectis maculator. Next base: position 3,421,227 of record OZ035869.1, read on the forward strand.
CTCACACGACTTGCAGCATCGACGGCTGCACATTTAACGCACATCCGAAGATCGTCGAGAAACACATAAGCATGCAACACTGCACCGGGCTTTATCACAGAATGAAGAATCTCTCGACGCCCGAAGACATCCAAAAATGGATCGCGGAGAGGAAAAAGTAAGCTACCTTCGTCCAGGGTTATAAATCATTCCGTTTAATCGTTATTTTGTCTTACCCTCTGATTTGTAATCTAGAAAATATCCCACAAAATCGAATATAGAACACAAGAAAGCCGAGGAGACGGAGAAGAAGGAGAGAGGTGAGATAATCGAGGAAAAATCTTCACGATCGAAACTCTCGGATAAACCAGGTCGAGAGAAAAAGAGGAAGCCCCGAAAACGCAAGGCTCAAGATTGCAAAGTCGAGCCGGAGCCTGAGACTGAATTTTACCGGGGTTTACGTCCGTTCGCTGGAACTGGTAATTTAGCCTTTGATTTTAGTTCCACACATTCTCTAAGCACATTGGTAACTAACTCAGATTGCTTATTCCACAGCTAACTTGATTCAAGACACGAACAACGAACTGGACGTTGAAGTCGAACCGGAAAAAATTCCTGAGTGCATCGCCGCACGATTGTCGGAAGTTCCCTGCGAAATTTCTGACGAGGAGGAACAGGAGGCGGCTCCGCAGAGAATACAGAAAATCGAAAAACCTGACGATGCGAAAAATGAGTCGAGCAAAAGCCAATCGTGTCTGACGAGTCTGGTCGCTAATTACGGTAGCGATTCCAGCGATGGTGAGTGTACCTTTTTTCAGGTTGATGGGCGTCTTTGATTCTATTGAACAATCGAATATCTTTTTCATTTGCAGACGAAGGACCCGTCGAAATTCCGATAAAAAAAACAAAATCGGACTTCCCGATTGAAGAGAGTTCACCGCAAATCCCGAGTCCGTCCGTCGCTGAATCCACGGACGGCAAGCAAAATGATAGTCGGGAGATTGACAAAGTCCCGTCGTGCAGTGCGAAGCAAACAAAATCCCCGAGCCAAAGACACGATCGGACGCAGGACAAATCGAGAAGAAAGATCGACGAAAGAAACGCGGACTCGGGAAACAACAGACGAAATCGCAGACGTTTGATGCTGCTGCAACGACTGCTGTCGCGTTCCATGCAGCACGAGCGGAATCTCATTTGTCAATGTATCAAATACATCGCCGACCACAATTTCTTACAATAACGTTAAAAGCGCGCGCATTAATTTTTTTTCCAAAGCCATTTGTATAACGCTTTGTCAATCGTTTATCAATAAATCGTTATCACTGTACAGAACTTTGTTATACAATTGATTTGTCGTCATCGTCATTTGGAGAATCGTTTGTTCTTCTTCGTCTTCTTTCCTTCGTTGCCCGGAGGATCCGTTGGAATATCGTCGATCGTCGAACTCGCTCGCTTCTCGCCGCTCTTCACCGATATCAGACTTTTGCTCGCGTTGCTGTTGAGAATGTTCGTCCAATCTTCGTCGGTGCCTTTGATCGCGTACTGATCGAAATTCTCTCGCTTGAGCTTCGCCAGTTCCGCCTTCTGTTTGGCTTTCAGTTCCTGCGAAATAAATATGAGTAAAGTTGATAATCTGTGTATCGTTTTTAGTTGATTTCATTAATCCAAAGAAAAATTATATCGACTTTATAGAAGTGACAAAATTCGAAAAAAGTGAAAAATCATTTCGTACCTTGGCTGCGGATTCGAGTTCCGAATTCATGCTCTTTCCCTTGGCCGCGTCCACGCGAATGTCGTCGTTGGCGCGTTCCTTTATGATCATCGTATTCTCGATGTAGTCTTCCGCGACGCTATTCAACAGTTGCACCGATTTGCGCACGACGCGGTTGAACAATCCGAGTAATTGCGAGGAGGGTAAGCTCAGTTCTTCCGACAGTTTGTCGACGGTCTTGTGCTGAAGTCCCAACCCCAGGATGATCGCCTACGGATCAACGACAAATTACAAGACTTGCGCTTTTTGCGAGTAAGTGAAATTGCTACTGATTTCATTCGATGCACTCACAGCTTGCACAGGTGAAAAGTGAGTGTCTCCCATCAGGTTGAGAAAATAGAGACGTGCGAGCGGCGGCAGCAGGTCCATGATCAAATGATAATCAGCCATGTTACTGCTGTACATTTCCAGACGCTTCAGGTCGTACGACGTGAAATACGCGTCCAGAGTGTCTTTCTTGATAACTGAAAATAAGACGAAACAAAAATAAAATAAAAATAAACGTTGAGCATTGAAATAGCGAGACAATTTTGCGACCCTCACCGGCGCTCGGCGACTTGGCCGTTTTATTCGTCAACACGCTGAGAGCAAGCGACGGCGAGTATCCGCTGAATGAGTAGGACAGAAGTGTGATGAATCTGCGCCGGAAATCTCGCCAATAAGCGTCCAGCCACTCGAAGTTTTTCTCCTCGTCCGATGAAACCTTGGACAGCATGATGCACGAGTGTTCGCCGGTGATATCGTTCGCGGTTTGCCTAAAATCACGGAGATTAGTCAACAACTATTTCAACACAGCGTATTTATCGCGAGAAAAAATGTTCGACAATAAAAACCTCAAGTAGACGGGAACGAAGCCGGCTCGCTTCCAGAATTTCAGCAGAGATTCCGTCAGTCCGAACGACACGCCGATGTAATCCAAGCTTTCCGGCTGTCTCTCGTTGAGCTTGAGCAGAAGCGGCGGCAGAGATGCTCTGGGTTCTAAAAGTGATTATCGATAGATAACGTGAAATAAAATTCACGCGAGACACAAAGCGAAAGCGAGTTGAACAAAATATGGCTATTCGCGTACCGATCGTTTCTTCGAGAAGATCGATACGTTCGTCCTCCACCCTCGAGATTTCTGTGGTCGCGACGTCGACCGGCTTCTCGTCGATATTTGGAATCTTCATTTCGTAATATTGTTTGAGTAACTCGAGCGCCCGACTTCCGTAGCCCATCTGCAAATGAAATATCAGGAGCAATATAAATCGCGATGGTGAGTGACCATACTTTTAGGCATTTCTTTTTTATCGCCTAATTTTAATACCCCGTGGTAATCCGGGTGCGTGGCTATCCGCACGACACGCGCGCCCGCCAGCCTCGGAAAATCGTTGTCCTGATACTGCTGCGCTATCGTCCAGGGTATCAGATCACCGGCGGCTCGTCGACCTCGTCCCAAACCGTCCGCGATTGTCGCCTTGCTGACTTGACCCTCAAGGCAGACTTGAATCACGACGAGGATCTCCGGCAGTGTCTTGCGATTCGGGTCGACCGGACCGAGGAGACAGAAGAGATGATGCGCCGGCGCGTCCGACATCATCTGCAGATCGTTCGGACTGTTCTGAAGAAACAGATTTCATTTATTCGTTATTTAAGCCTTTTTTGTCGCCAGTATCGTCGGTAGCTAAACAGGATTTTGGGCTCACTTTGTAATGCGACGCCACGTAAAGAGCAACGAGCCTCTGCAGAAACAGCTCGGACGCTTTGTGATAGGAAAACAGAGTGTCCCTGTTTATGTAGTACAACTGGCAGGTATCGGGCGGCGGGCAACCCGAGAGAATCGGCGCGTGCGTCATCGCGTCGAGGCAGAGCAAATTCGTGAGCCACTCCTCGACGGCGTCGCCGGGTCTGTAACGAATCGACTCCTCCAGACTGAGTTCGTACAGCTGACGACCGAGAATCTGATTCTTCTCCGACTTCGCTTTCTCTGCTTTCTCGTGACTGTTCGGCGTTCCCGTTTGGGCGCGCAGCTGCTGAAGCAATTTCAGCGACAGCGAACGACCGGTGCCCTCGTAGCCGTTTATCGTCGACGAGAGAAACACGAGATAAGGACCGAGCATCGCCTTGACGTAAGGCAACGGAATCGCGGCCGCCTCGTCGATCACCAGCAGTTCCGCCTGGCTCAACTTGTGCACGTCCGTCGGATGAATGTACTGAATCGTTTGGCGATGATCGCGAAATACGTTGACGCGAACGGTGGCTTTGTTGAACTCGGGATTCGTCGACTGCACGAGCCCATAGTCCAGATGCTCCTGATAAGCCAGCGCGTCGAATCCTGCGGTAGATCGAAAAAATTTCGTTATAGCGCGAGACAACGATTGGTCGTCGAATTAAGCCGTCCGATTGATAAACTTGCCTTTGAAAACGAATTCGAAGAGGGTATTCAAGTTTTCCGGACTGGGACTGGAGATGTAGATATTCGAGTAGCCGAAAGCGACCGCCCCGGCGATGGCGAGCCCGAGCGTCGCCGATTTTCCTCGGCCTCTCGCCGCGGTCAACGATATCGTCGATCTCAGCGTTTTTTCCGATATCGTCTCGATCATCTTCAGCAGCGCTTTCGCCTGATCGACGGTTTTGCAGCAGTTGATGAGCGACGATACCGGTTGCGTGTCCTGAAAACTTTCCTTCAGCGCGTCCAGCTCGGCCTGCTCTTCTGACGATGCTGCGGTCTTCGGCAGAGCCTCGATCTTCAAGTTCTGCGACGATATCGGAAGAACGCGCAGCTGATCGTCGACGACGAGGCAACGCTCGCACGACGCGAGGGAAAGGAGAAATCTCTCGTTGAACCTACACACGACGTCCTGAAAAAATGTAATTGACAAGGTCACGAAATGTTTCTTTTCAAAATATCGACTTTGCACCATCGTTCCCAAGTCGCATATTCCATTCCTCCAAAAATACTTGTTTCAACACCTTTTTTTAGTGTATTTTGAAAAAATGAAGCGAAATAAACCAAACACAACTGAATATTACCCGATGCGCTTCCGTACGGAAACGCTGATGAACATCCATGCTCATGGTGTACAACTGTTTCAGTGAATCCACCGACTGCAGAAGAAGCACAATGATACCGCCGCCTTCGACAGTTTCCACCGTACGAGCCAGTAGATTTGGCGTCAGAGCCTCGAAATCCTACAAAGAATAATTGTAAATTATCCCAAGCGGTTCTTTTTACAGCAACTTTTGTGTGAACCAAATGCTATCAGCAGTGTTATCGATACCTGAAGAACGCACATGCCGTATGTATTTCCAAGAATCTTGTGCGTCTCGTTGTAATAGCAATAACGAATGTTTGTGGAGACAACAAACAGCTCGAAGGGATCATCCTCATTGACGTCCAGCTTTCCGGCTTTGACTTTTTTCTGGATGGATTTAATGCGTTTCTTGCGATGACTGCTAAAGCCCAACTCCTTTTTGTAGCACCAGAGAACCGAGGGTCGCGCTTTTACCACGGACTTCGACAACATGTGATGAAGCAGCACGACCTAAGTTTCATAAATTCATCATTGTTATCACTGTTATTATACAATAAGACGGCGATTGATTTACCTGATCTCGCGCTTTCTCGCCGATGACGACGAAGAGCGTCCTGTGTCCCGCGATGACGCCATTCTCAATCAAAACGCGTATACGATTGTCGATCTTCTTGCGAACCATCGTAGCGGTTTCAGCGTCGACTGCGGGTTTCGCACCGCGCGCTCGACAATTAGGTTATGTTGACCCGGGCACGTGGTGCTGCTAAGGTGAAGGCACGCGCGCGACTGATCGCTCATTGGCTGACACCGTAGGCGGCGTCGCGTTTTCACGCGAGCGACTCACAATCTTCATTACCGACCGAGCTTGTGACCGCAAACGACCGCAGTGCAGCGTTTTCCACGAGCGGTTCCGAGGATCCCCGAACACCGACGAACAACTCCGGAACTGTCCGAACGGGGCCGAAGCATCCGCACCAATCGCGCGGTGCGCGGGCGCGAGGGAGGAGGTGGAGGGGGGAGGGGGGCGGGGGCGGCGACAACCAACGACAACTCAGCGCATAGCCCGAGCCGAGAGGCAGAGTCGCGATGCTTTTCTCGCTGTTGCCGTGTCGCTATATATCTCGTTATCTCGCGTCCACTGGCGACGTATAGATTATCCGCCCCTATCTACGGACCCACGAAAACGTCGCGTCGCGAGAGTCGTCGTCGCCGCGCCGTCGCCACAGCTCGCTGGCCGCGCAGTCATCACAATCACAATCCTTCCCTCTCTCTTGCTCTATCTCTCTCTCTCTCGCGTGCGCGCGCGCGCGCTCAGCCACTCGCCAATTTCTCAATGTGTATCGCCACCGTCGCCGTCGTCGCTGCTGCTGCCGCCGCCGCCGCCGCTGCCGCTGCCGCCGCCGCTGATTTACCACAACGTCGAGTCTGATCGCCGCGAGACTGCGAGAGCGACACAATGGGTGTGGGTCTCAAGCCGCTGGAGTTCACCGATTGCCTCACGGACAGTCCGTATTTTCGCGAGAATCTTCATTATCATGAGCGCGAACTCGAGAAAACGAGCCAGCAGATCAAGCGACTCATCAAGGAGGTCAAGGATTTGCTAATCGCCGCGAAAAGTAAGTTGTCACGTCTGCGACGGGCTCTCGCCCCGTCCTTTCGTGTCTCACTCTGTCTCTGTCTCTCTCTCTCTCTCTTGCAGCGCGCACCGCACTCGCTGCGCGCGCGATTCTCGATCTTGCGCGAGTTTCATTGTATATCACTCACTCATGGCACACTGTGTGTTTTTCATCCGTAGCTCTTTAAAAACAACGACACACGAACACCTCACAACGGGTTTTTAACGGGTTTCCGGGCTATTTCGGCGACGAAATGTCCTGGTTTTTTTTTTTCGCGGCACTGTTTATGTATGATGTATAATAATAATAATAACATTGTGTCCTCGATGCGCATAGAAAAATGATTAGATTATACTCCGAGTCTCTTTTGGAGATTTTGACGATTGTACATATTAGCCGCTGTGGGAGTTTAGCTCGAGCGGAAACTCCAAAATTTGGAGCTGCCTGGCGAAAGAAACGCTTAGGTTTCAGTAGCGAATAGCGTCGCCGGCAGGAGCAGTGGTTCCTGGATAGATTTGTCTCTTTCTTATTTTCCAAAACGCATAGTGTTTCTTTGGCCTTGTTCGATGTTTCAGTGGTGATGAGTGACCACAGAAACGTGTAGCATAAAGTGTGAAAAAATGCAAAATTTTTAGTCCAGGCTAATTTAAAAATGTAACAGACAACGAAAGCGAACTGCAATGTACAAAAACACAATAGACGAAGTTTGCAAATTGTACTTAACTGGCGACATTGGTAGCAGAGTGAATAGAGAGAAATCAAACATTTTTGCCTCATCTGCGTAGTTGTTATCGCAGCTCGTTTCTCTGTCAGTCTCAATAATTGTGAGTATTTGCATTTCTAAAGATCTGTCTCGAGCCCAGAGAGCGTTCTCCAAAACACTGCAAAACTTTAGCTTTGAATGTATCGGAGAAACTCAGACCGAGGACGAGTCGCACATATCGCAGAGTCTCAAAGAGTTTGGTAAACTCATTGCATCGATCGAAGATGAGAGAGACCGCATGGTAAGCACGTGTTGAATTTTCAAATAGACAAATGATAAAGATTCTATTATACAAACTACAACTATGGATGTCCCTTACGACGAGCGCACTGCACCGCATACTAAAAGTTACATTAATATCTCTGAAAATTGCTCGCACGTCGATATACGCTCTTGTTTTTGGCGATTTATATAGATTTAAAAAAATCCTTATAGTTTGTTTTCTCCTCTCGATAACTGTTTACAAATCATTTAATCCCTCGTTCTATTTTGTAGTTTGCAAACTAGGAAGCGCAAGTATTACTTTCCATTGCATGTTCTATCCTATTTCTCTTCGTAAGAGTCTTGCAATGTTCATAATTTTTTTGTATTAAATTATTTAGTCTGTGTAATATTGTTGTACCGTGAATGCGCGACAGAGCACTTTGCTGATTCAATTACTGCATACAACGGTCTAATGATATTTTTCTTGTTCTCTATTGATACGCGAATAACAGATTAATTCTTGCAGCTTGAGCGTGCCTACGATCAGATTATTCTACCACTGGAGAATTTTAGGAAGGAGCACATTGGGGGCGTCAAGGTGATTATCGTTGTAATAAATACCGTTGCGATAATTGCAATAACTTTCAATTAACGGAATTATCTTTTTCAGGAGGGTAAAAAAAAGTTTGAGAAACAGACGGTTAAGTTTTGCCAGAGCCAAGAGCGTTATTTGAATCTGTCGACCAAGAAACAGGACAATGTTCTTCAAGAAGTAGGTGCACGATCCACACGTGTTTATGAATCTTTTTCTATCAATTATACTAATTATCTGTCATGATTTTCAGGCTGACGCGACTCTGGATATGGCTGAGCGACATTTTTGTCAAGCCAGTTTAGAATATGTATTTTTATTGCAAGAGGTACAGGAACGCAAAAAATTCGAATTCGTCGAAACGGTAGGTTTAACATTTTTTTACGGCTATTCAATTAAATGTCCTTCGTAATATCGTATGCTTATCGACGTTGCAGCTACTGGGTTTCATGTTTGGTTGGCTAACCTTCTATCATCAGGGTCACGAAGTAGCCAAAGATTTCAAGCCCTACATGACGGAGTTACAGTTGAAAATACAGAAGGTAACAATTCATACTCATACTGTTTTCTATTCTTCTGCTTTTGCAAATAATCCGATTAATAAACTCGCGCTGTATCAATCGATGTGAGCGGCGATTAGATTTTTATCAAAATTAATACCGCTTTTCGTATAGCAAAAAAACAAAGATAAAGCATGATACTGATTCACGATTTTCGCGCGTTTGTGTGTGTGCGTGTGTTTTTCTTTGTTTTACAAGACCAGAGAGAACTTCCTTGCCACCAGGGATAAAACTGAGTCGCTTATGAATAAAATGAAGGACGTAAAGAAGGTAACGTACTAAAACTCGACTTTCCGCACGTTAAATCTGTGAACATTATTCTTACCACTTCCAAATTCTCGGTGGATACTAAAAACGTGACTTTTCTCGTTTGCACTGTTATAGTCCGCCGTCGAGACTGGAATAGGCAAGGTAAACTCGCGCGAGGGATACTTGTTTCTCATGGAAAAAAGTGAGTGCTCCGTTTTTTTTCACCCTCCTCTAACGCGACGATTAATCGCAACGAGTAATAACGAAACATAACAAATTTGCAGAGGCCTTTGGAACAACATGGACAAAGCAATATTGTACATATGAAAAAAATAAAAAGGAATTTACAATGATACCGTACAATCAGCTAACAGGGAAATTCGTGAGTCGAATAAAAATAGAACAAAGAATCAAACAAACAAACAAATGTGACGTTTGTCGGTTGTTCCGAGCCTCCGAACGACTAGCAGATCTCTAATACCAAAACAAACTCGTTTGTGTTTAATCAGCAGAGTAACAAGGAGACCCTCATATTATCGTCATGCGTTCGCCGAATGTCCGACACGATCGAGAAACGATTTTGCTTTGACATCACCGCTGTCGACAAGTGCGTAGCATTTTTTTTTATTTCTCATCGAGATTTCTCGACGAAATTTGACGTTATTATAATAGCAACTAGATTTTAATATATTTTTTTCAATAAATAGGCCGGGCATTACTTTCACGTTTCAAGCTTTGTCCGAGGAGGATAGAAAGTTGTGGATGGACGCGATGGACGGAAAAGAGCCGGTTAGTAAATTGCAATTGATCGTTGTGACGAATTTGAAGGAAGAAATGCTCGGTACCCAAATAACTGAGACCCTTTCGTCGCGTTGCAGACTTACGCGTTGCAAGGCTCGTCCGTGAAGCCGGAGGAGATTCTTCTCGACGAGACCGGATTCGCGTTCGTGTCGAAGTGCATAACCGCCCTGGAGGACAGGGGCCTCGAGGAACAAGGCCTCTATCGCGTCGTCGGGGTCGCGTCGAAGGTCAGCAACCTTTTCGCGATGGGCCTCGACAGAAGGAAATTGGAACGGCTGAGGCTCGACGATCGCTTCGAGTGGGAGAGCAAGACAATCACGAGCGCATTGAAAAGTTACCTGAGAGCACTCTCCGAGCCTATTATGACGTTTCAGTACTACAACAGCTTCATCGCTGCCGCAAGTACGTGAATTCGCATTAAAGCGAGACAATATTCGTGAATATTGTCGGTTCACTATGTTATCAGTTATTTATATTTACATTTGCAGAACAGGAATCCCGAGAAGCCCGTATTAACGATATACATACTCTTGTTTATCGTCTACCAAAGCCCCGGTTCGATATTCTGATGCTCCTGTTGAAGCATCTTCGCAAGTAAATTCAAAAACGAGACAAATATATTATTAAATATAAAATCTGTGGACGAAAGCGGAAACGCCGATTCTAACGTGGGAAATTTGTCGTTTCAGCGTCGCCAACAAGTCCGACAAGAATCTGATGACCGTCGGCAACTTGGCTGTCTGCTTCGGGCCGACTCTGCTGCGACCCGAGGAGGAGACGGTCGCCTCGATAATGGACATCAAATTTTACAACATCGTCGTCGAAATTCTCATCGAAAATTGCGATAGGATATTCGCGGGGCCGCCCGCGCAGGATCTGTTTTCGCGTCCGGTCGCGACGACGACGACGACGACGCAAAATCCATTTCCACTGAAGAATCCGCCGAGCGCGGAACCCGAGGAGAAGCAGAGCGCAACCGGCAACGGAAATGCCGCGCTGACGAGATATTCGCTGCACAACACCGCTGCTCTGCCTCCTGCGGCATTACACACTCACGTAATCTAAATCATCCTAATCGAAATTTATTATAATTCTCCGTTTTTGCTCGCTGATATTTTTATCTGTTATTTTTTCATGTCGGTGTCGGGATTTTTAATTTATTCAACTGGACCTCTTTTTTTTTCGCGCAGCTCGTCACCAGAACGTCCTACTACGACGGGCCTATGACTCATCTTTCGAAAGCCTCGTCCGTCGAGGATCGAAAGAACGGGGATTTCGAGGAGCTCGAGACCGCCAGTCATCGATTGCCCCTTTTCTCGGACAGTCTCGTCGGCCGTGCCAAACTAACGAATGCCAATTTCATGTATCATTCCGCGGACAAAGGTAATTTTCAAAAGTTCACAGGGGTATTTCGATGTATTCGAGCACAGATTTGTATTTAATTAACACCTATTTTTTATTAATTTTCCTTTCAGTTTTGGGCGGTGGAAACACGAGCAGCTCGAGCGAGTCCGTCGCTTCGGATTCGCACTTGTACTCCTCGGATCTGCCGGTTAAGCATAAACGAGGAACAATCATGGGAATGCACTATCCGTCGGGATACGCACAACGAAGCAATCCCGCGATATCTGTGTAAGTCGTGCTTTCATCGAGCTCTTTGTGTATCTATTGAATCTTATTTTTATGACATTGGTTTTAATGAATTTCGTGTCATCTTCAATATCGCAGCGTCAACACGTCGCCAAGCAGCGGTCGCTCGAGTCCCGGTCAGATGTCTGGAATTTGGTAAGAGAAAAACATAGCGGCCTAAAGTTTTACCTTTAAAAAATATAAAAAATACTTAACGCTTTTTTTTATCCTTTCTTCAGGAGGGTTCGAACACTTTATGCGTGCATGGCCGAGAACGACGGAGAGCTGAGCTTCGAACCGAACCAAATAATAACTAACGGTAAGTAAAACAAACCTATTGATTGCGGAAAGAAATACAAAAAAAGTCTGAAAAAATTCTTTCGTTTCAGTGAAACCGTCGCTGGAGCCCGGATGGCTGGAGGGTACGCTCAACGGTAAAACGGGATTAGTTCCGAAGAACTACGTCGAGCAACTGCCCTGAATGGGCAATCGAACCAAAGAGTGCCTACTAATTTATTAGCCACAGTCGATCGTAGACGATCGATAGAGAATTCAAAGGCATATCGTTGACATTCCGCAAGCAGCACACTTATAAACAAACAAACACGAAATACACACGCGAATACACAAAACACACACACACACATTCCCCTAGTATTCACGCATATATTAAAATAAGGATGTACTATTTATTCGCATTTACGCAAATACGAGAAAATTATTTCGCTACGAAAAATCGGAACGGAGGCACCCGGGTTGCATGGGCAAACAATTTACATAGTCAATTATTCTTAATATATACAATATGCATATATTAGGAGCCCGATTCGCTCAAAGTAACGTATTTACTTTGTATATAATGTATCGACTAGACATCTGCATAATTATGTGAAAGGGGGGGGGGGGGGGGGGGCGACGAAATATTAATATATCTTGTATTAAAGTAACTTTATACGTGTACACTATATTCATATATTTCTTGGCAAAGTATCGCAGGGAATGTCCGAGGCAATATTACGTGTACCACACGTATTAAGTGTACGATATAAGGCTAATGATAGTTGAACGTGAGTATCGATAACGATAGTGCGACAAATCAATCATGAAATGAAATTGAATCGAACAACGGGATCTTCTCGATCCCCGAAACCAGCAATATGACGATTAGTCATTTTACGCCATTTTACAGTTACAAGATATTTCTTCGAATTTTCGTACATTGTACAATTCTTTCGCCATACGTAGAGGTATTTATAAACATATCCGAAAACGATGTACTCGTGTAAAAATAATAATAATCTTTTAATAATAATATACAAATGGTGGTTGACGTTATTATTGCGTTAGCCGTCGATGGTGTAAGAAGCGGCAGCGTCGAACCTGAGTTTCGCTGAGCAAACTTTCGAAGCCCTTTGGTGACCGATAAATAAGACCACGTCAAAGTTTTTTTTTTTTTTTTTTTTTTTTTTTTTTTCATCGATACGTTGAATAGATTTTTTTACCAGGAATTCCCAAAAATGCCGTAAATTTTTCCTCGAAACAAGCAACACCCCCCCCCCCCCCCCCCCCCCAAAGAAAAAGTTCAAAAGTTTTCTCAGTGGCCATGTGGAGCTTCACCTACTTTTTATAAGGTAAACGTCCCAGTAATCGACAATATGTTCTTTGACTATAGCAAAATCTATACTCAAAGCACCCAACTGTCGATTCCTGGTGCACTATCATTCACTGGGACGTTTACCTTAGAAGAAGAAAAAAGGGAACAAGAAGAACAACGTCCGGGTTAAAAACACAATTACAGGTCTTTTCGTCGCAACACGTGAGCCACGTGTGTAAACACGAAGCGTCTGCTGGGCGACGTTCTCAGTGCTGCGAACTGCGGTGCATCGAACGTTCGCATTCTTCACCCATCGCTTCCCGGGACTCTGACTACGGCGATCGCTTACTTATTCGAAACCCGTGCGTATGACGAGGCGCGACTCGGACGACGAATCGCCTCCTCGCATCTGCGGTAACTCGCCGACTGCGACGGGAGAATATTATCCGAGGCCTCTCGCTGCTCTCGTCGCGCGTCGGCCGATCGGGGTGGGGTTCTCCGACTTCTGGAGGAGATTGTAACGCGCGGAGGAGCCGACTCCACCGATTCCGCCAGTTGGAAATCGACTGCGGCGCGACGCGCACTGCGACCATAGCGACAATCGGTCCGCACTTGTATACTTAGCTATATATATATTTTTAGACACACTATATACACTTCGCTGTACCCACAGAAGCAGAAGCGGAATTCGTCATTACTCCACCTTCTCATCAATGGGAATTCTTGTGTTGTGACTGAATTAAATGATTAAAGAATTTATTGTTTTCGTTAAGTGAACCAGTGGGTGTGTGATTTTTTTATTCATCTCCGATCCGAGAAGCGATTCAGATGACTCGGACACGCGAGATTGTCGAATGACGAGGAAAATAATCGACAATCGCGACTGTTCGAAGGATAAGACGGGAAAATGTTGCGAGCGCCGATTGTGTGGCTCGCGGTTTTTCTCGTCCTCGGCTGCTGTCAAGGTAAACGTCGCTTCTATTCGGTTAAGTTCCTTGGAAATAAATGAACATTAATCGACAAATCGTTGTGCATTCCATCGACTCTAGAAATTAACAAATGCGCGAGTCGAGGGCTTGATAAGGATTAACGAACAAATTAGTCGTCTCGGACTAGTTTCCCTGATTAAACGATCCGATTAGAACCAATAAGACGGACAAAAATCCAATTCAATCCTATTAGAACCGATTATTTTCTAATCGGAATTTTGTGCATCTGATCGGTTTCTATATGTTTTAATCGGAATTTTTAAGCAGTGTTTTCTCGATTGGTTTCGGACTCAATTGGTTCCCTCGAATCCATCAGGCAACCAATTATTTTCTTTCCTCTTTTCGCTGCTCTTGATAAAAATTAACGAACAAGTCGTCTGAGATTCGGCAAAAATCGAGATTCGCGCGGATTCGCCGGACTCAATGTCCAATTGGCTGCCCCAATTGGTTCCCTCGAATCCCTCAGGCAACCAATTATTTTCATCCTTTTCGCTGGACTCGAAAGCTGGCCCTTCGGCGGTCGGAACCGCGAATTCCGCGTGGAATTGTGAATTCCCAGTGGAACGCGCCAAGTATCGGGCATCTTCGGGCTCAATGAGAAGCGACGCCAGCGAGTCGTGTGTGGATTCATCGCGATCACGTGGTACCCAGACGACGACTCATTCAATGATACGCACGAGGAGTGGGGGGACGATACACTCGGCGGCCTCACCTGTAAACGTCTCTCTCCTGCTGCCTCGTATATCTATAGCTAAAAAGTATCGAGAGGCCGGCCGCGTGTAGCAAACAACGAGAAGGCGCTTATGACGTGATACGACTGCGTCGGGTCGGCCTTGCTGGCGTTTCTCGGAGCTCTCCCAGTCGCCGCTGAGACACGTTTCTCGCCAGCGGTTAGCCACGAATTCGTGAACGGTGACGCATTCGTCACTCGTGAACCCGTCTCCCTATCCGCACCGGGTTATCCCGTATGTGCGTTTATCGATGCATGGATGAGAAATATATGTCGTGTGAACTTTTGGGGACTTGACATTTCAATTTGGGGACGAGATTCACACAGCCTCGAAGATACTTTGAGGCTGTGTGAATTTCGTACACTAAGAAAAATTCCAATCATTGGTTCGATCTACCAAAATATCGTTTGCAGTTACTAAAATATTGGTAGCTCTGACCAATGATTGGTAATCACAACTATTAATTTTTTTCATTGATAGTCTCATCGATAGGGTAGACCGGCCAATGAGTGAACGCCTACGAATGAATGACCAAAATGATATATTTCCTTATATGTGTTTACGGATACATGGAAACAAAATTTTGTTTACTTTCAGCTTAATGTCAAACGGCCGAAACGACCGGTTGATAAATGCAAAAAAAAACCCTGTTCAAAAGAAACAAACGACCGAGAAAACTACCATTGAAATTATTTTTGGTTGGTCGTTTTTTGGTTCAATGGTCGTTTTCTTGGTCGTTTGTCTCTTTTTTGAACGATTTTTTTTAAACGACCGGTCGTTTCTTCAGTCGTTTGGCCGATCGCTGCATCTGTTAGGGATGGAACACATGTAATTGGGTTACAATGGTATATGGAATGTCCCAGATTCGCCGGTATCGCCACCTGTGTTGAATACGAGAAGACTATTCGAATGAGAGAAAGATATGGGCGACACGTTTAGCGCAGTGTTTAGCGCGTTGGTTATTAGTTAATCAGCGTCTGCGTAACCCAGGTTCGAACACCGGGTTATCGACACACACGACTTTCCTACGCGCTCGATTTTTCCGAGAAGCTTCGTTATCGGTTCTTCAAATTGTCCGCCCGGTCGATATCCCGACAATCTCGAGCGTATTTATTTTTTTTTAATAAAAATATTACAGCGTTAAGTATTACGGAGCGAATTGTTTAACCAATGAATATGAGATCCCCAATGATAAATGAGTCGCTACTTAAATTGGGTCGGAAATCGCAGCAGAAAAAATCACAGCAGAAGAAATGGGACTGTTTATTTTACACCAGCCACTGCGACACTGCTGCCGGTTGGTTGACGCCCACGATGACGGCATTTGCACTTCCTTCTGAAAGTGAAAACTATGGAACGCAAACCGCTATGATTTTTTTTTGCTTGTTTTTATTAACATTTTATATTTTTATATTTTTATTATATTTTTTATCAGATTGCATATGTCGTATCGTGTCATGTCTGTTATATCCTATTACATATTTCCAAGCAGTCTGTTCGGCACGTGTAACGCGGTTTTAGTCCTGCTGACATCAGATTAGCGGCTGCCGGTCGGCAGCGAGATAAAAGCGAGGAAGAGGTCGGGAATTCCCCAGGGCGGAGGGAACGGCAGTCTAAATATTTCTGTTAAAATATCTGACGGCAAAATGTGGCCTGAGAAAATAAAAAAAATATCTCGTCAGAGGAAATGTCATGATCTAAAAAAATCTCGTGATAAGTAACATCCTGGAACCTGGAAGTAGTTAAAAAAATATTTAATCCACTAGTCTCCTAATTTACGAATTGTCAGCTATTTAACTATTTTTCAATCAAGTGAATAAAAAACAAATAAATGTGGAGTAGTTTCATTTCAGCTAAAATTTTTTTAATAATTTTGATTTCCTTTTATTTTTTTCAAATGTGTAAATTAGTCGCTGCACAAAATCTGCACGTATTTTATGACCGTTCCGCATAGTCTTCGCGTCTATTTTCGGCGTTCGCACGCGCGGCGAGTGCAAAAGTAACAACAAAACGCCCGTGGAATCGCAGCGGGATTTCTCACAACGGTTGAAAATTCAGTTATTATCATTTCCGGAGATCGCGAGGCGCGGACGTTTAGCGGAGGTTGATAGTCTTATCGCCAGGAGGAAAGAAGGAGCTTCCGGCGAGCGACCAGTTTCGTTGCTCCAGCGCGGAAACTCGTTCGCCGAGGCAAACGCTCGGGTGCGAGCGAGACGGAGCGGTCGCGCGTGCAGCAGTGACGAGCGATGACGATATCTGTATAGTCGAGATGGAAAGAGAAATAGGAACGAAAATAAATATCGCCCTAACGATTCGATGCAGGATGCATTTTTATTTACTTGGACGAGTGCAAACAGCTTTTGCATTGTTTTACAGGTGCGCGAACATCGAAACCGGTGCTGACGCCCGCAGACCCGGAAATAATCATCAACGAGGGTGAATCTCTGAAATTAATATGCACGGGCTCGGAACGAATGAAATTTCATTATCCGGACAACGATGGCCAATCAATGGTCAGTACTTATTGATTACGAAAAAAAAAAAAAAAAAAAAAGTTTCAGAAGTTCAAAAAAATTAATATTAAGGTGGTCCTACCAGTGGTGGAGTTCGCATAAGTTTTTGAAAAATAAGAGGGAATAGCAAACACTTCTCGATAACATAAAAATCTAAACTTATGCGAACTCGACACCAAGCGCAAGGACTACCTTAATTAAGTAAACGTACATTTTATAAGCGGAACCTCGATAAATGATATTCCGATACTAATCGAAGATTAATTTTACAGTACCTCCTGCCCACTTCACCGGTGACGGTGGAGGAAACCGGCGTTGGCATCGACAACTGGCACCACCGAATCGTCCTTCGAAGGGCTAACTCAGTCGCCGGGGATACCGGATGGTACGGCTGCTCCAGCGCCGAAGACAATATCACTTTGGGAGATTACGACGAGCCCCGAGTCAGCTGGACATACGTTTATGTCAAGTGTGAGTAGCTCTCTTCTATTTTTGTTTATCTTCCTACAAGCGCCACAATTGTTCTCAACGAGCTGACTTAATCGACGTCATAGGGCGCTGCGTATCGGAGTCAATAGGCTCATTTGTTCGCAACGATAAAAAAAATGCTTGGCTCTGTTTTAATTATTTCATTAATGATTGGCTCTGTTTTGCAATATTCACAAATATTTTTAATATTGACATTTTTCAATATATTGACGACACAATTAAATTTTATTTCAGCGAATTCAAGCTACTTCGTTAACACCGACGAACTGGAAATGCTGAATGCAGTTTTGGGGACTCCTGTGAAAATTCCGTGCCGCCCAACTTCACCGGATCACAATGTCTTGCTTACAGTTTCCAACCAGGTGAGCAAAATCGCTTTGACAATTAAACGGTGGTAAAATTAAAGTCCCTCTTTTAAAAAGTTCATAAGTAATGGAAAGAAATTTGCATTGTTAGCAAACTATTCGAGCTGTGATTGGCTGGGACTCTCAGACCGAGTCCAGGTTCATTTGTCCTTGATAACTTTGACAGTTCTGTCAAATATCGTATTTTTTTTAATCCACTAAAAAAAGGTTGATGGCAGTGTTTTCAGGGGTAGAATATACGACTTGAGAACGACGGTATAGGTTAAAAGTCGATATTTTGAAAAAATAAATGTCGTGACCCCGATTTTGGCGGTTTTTGGCCGGGCGGCCAGATCTACGATTTCTGACAAACTGTTCGGCCAAAAATTTTTTTTTTCAAAATCAACTAAAAAAGGGTTGTAACCAGTGTTTTCAGGGGTAGAATATACGACTTGAGAACGATGGTATAGGTTAAAAGTCGATATTTTGAAAAAATAAATGTCGTGACCCCGATTTTGGCGGTTTTCGGCCTGGCGGCCAGATCTACGATTTCTGACAAACTGTTCGGCCAAAATTTTTTTTCTCAAAATCAACTAAAAAAGGGTTGTAACCAGTGTTTTCAGGGGTAGAATATACGACTTGAGAACAACGGTATAGGTTAAAAGTCGATATTTTGAAAAAATAAATGTCGTGACCCCGATTTTGGCGGTTTTTGGCCGGGCGGCCAGATCTACGATTTCTGACAAACTGTTCGGCCAAAAAATTTTTTTTTCAAAATCAACTGAAAAAGAGTTGTAACCAGTGTTTTCAGGGGTAGAATATACGACTTGAGAACGATGGTATAGGTTAAAAGTCGATATTTTGAAAAAATAAATGTCGTGACCCCGATTTTGGCGGTTTTTGGCCGGGCAGCCAGATCTACGATTTCTGACAAACTGTTCGGCCAAAATTTTTTTTTTTCAAAATCAACTAAAAAAGGGTTGTAACCAGTGTTTTCAGGGGTAGAATATACGACTTGAGAACGATGGTATAGTTTAAAAGTCGATATTTTGAAAAAATAAATTTCGTGACCCCGATTTTGGCGGTTTTTGGCCGGGCGGCCAGATCTACGATTTCTGACAAACTGTTCGGCCAAAAAATTTTTTTTTCAAAATCAACTAAAAAAGGGTTGTAACCAGTGTTTTCAGGGGTAGAATATACGACTTGAGAACGATGGTATAGGTTAAAAGTCGATATTTTGAAAAAATAAATTTCGTGACCCCGATTTTGGCGGGTTTTGGCCGGGCGGCCAGATCTACGATTTCTGACAAACTGTTCGGCCAAAAATTTTTTTTTTCAAAATCAACTAAAAAATGGTTGTAACCAGTGTTTTCAGGGGTAGAATATACGACTTGAGAACGATGGTATAGGTTAAAAGTCGATATTTTGAAAAAATAAATTTCGTGACCCCGATTTTGGCGGTTTTCGGCCTGGCGGCCAGATCTACGATTTCTGACAAACTGTTCAGCCAAAAATTTTTTTTTTCAAAATCAACTAAAAAAGGGTTGTAACCAGTGTTTTCAGGGGTAGAATATACGACTGAGAACGATGGTATAGGTTAAAAGTCGATATTTTGAAAAAATAAATGTCGTGACCCTGATTTTGGCGGTTTTCGGCCGGGCGGCCAGATCTACGATTTCTGACAAGCAAAACGACAAATTTTTTTTTTTTTTTAATCAACTAAACAAGGGTTTTTTAGTTGCGATTTACCCTTTTAAAACTTTATAAGAGCGCAACAACGCAAAAGTATCTCGGGCACACGCGCCAGCGCGTGTGATTAGTCTAGTATAATAAAAAAATAAATCAGCGCGAAATTAATTTGAGAATAAAATTTGCTCCCATTGAACCCATTGGCACGATTTTATTAACGCTGATTGCGAGATTTGTCGTCGCGTGCGGACACAGCGACCGCGAGCAAGGTCGACGCCAGTCATTGCAAACAAGTTTTAAGTAGTGACTCGACGCTGATACAAGGATGCTGCGAGCGTGGCGGATATCGTGAAAGCTTGTGAAAAAAAATACAAGCAGAAAGAAATAGAGAAACATAGGAAATTATTATCAAAGGGTTATAAAAATGGTTTGTGAAAATGTTTTAATGAATCTGTTTATTTTTATCAGGAAATTACGATGGGCAATACTGCTTCCTACGACCCAAAGACTGGTTTCATCCTGAAGAAATTTTCGCTCAAGGACAACGGTTACGTCACGTGCTCGATATCGGAAGTTAATACCGCCGAAGTCCGATTCTTTTTGAGAGTCACAAGTAAGAGAAATGAAAAAAAAAAATGTAAAAAATTAATTGTTAAAAAAATGGAATCGCAGAGTACAAGATTTATTTTTTCAGGACCATCGAAGCTGAGCGAACCGACGATTATAAGTGACACCCTGAGACACGTGGTGAGAGGTCAGACGCTCTACGTTAATTGCACGACGGTTTTGGATATGGATGCCCAATATTTTTTTAATTGGACGACACCGCGTCAAGTAAGTTTGAATAGCGACGACGAATTAGAGAAATGAATATTCTGTGATCTTAAAAAATTGTTATCTGCTTCAGAGTAGCAAAATAACGACGCGTCCCCACTCGAAAGCTATTGGAGTGAATAAGCAGCTGGTGACATGTGAATTGATCATCGATGGCGTCACCGACGAAGACCAGGGAGCTTACACGTGCACAATCAAATCTCACGACGCCAGCAAAAGTTCTACGACTTTCATCAATGTCTACGGTTCGTAAACGATTTTTATTATTTATTACCATACAATGTTTTTTTTATATTTAAAAAATATTAACGACTCCACTCGACAGATCCCGAGGTCAAGTACATCAATTTAACGGTGGATGGCAACGTGCAGGATCACCAAAAAAATTACGGCGACAACGTGCAATGGGTCGTCCACGTGGACGCTTATCCGACTCCCACGTTAAAATGGTATATTTGATTAATTTAATTCTCTGCATTGATTAAAATCTTGGATCGACGACCAATCTGTCTCTTTGAATGCCAACAGGCTGGATCCCTCAGGAAAGGTGATCAACGCTTCGTGGAAGGATCCAACTTGGTCCAAATACGCGATACAAACGACTTACACGACGATTCTAACGACGATACTGCGGATAAACATTGTCGAATTGGCCGATATGGGACTGTATTCCCTCGAAGCGACGAACGTGGAGCAAACCAAGACCCTCAATTTTACGTTGGAGGTCAGAGGTGAGTTCGCAGTGTCGAGATTTAACGTAAAACATGACGTGAGTTCGCAGGAAGTAAAAATAAATGATTATCATTTGCAGCGAAGCCAATATTGATGTTCGGAAATTTGGAAAACTTTTATATGCCAAATCAGGAGGTCAAGATTCCCTGCAATATTCTCGCTTATCCGAGACCCAATGTATCCTGCAGTTACGCCAGAGCGCCGAATTTCCCGTCGTGGGAAGGATTGCAGGTTCTACCACTGAAGGTACGTCGCAAAAAAAAAATTGGAGATCCCAGTCAAGCGACGATGAGTTTGGGGATAGAGCCTAAAATCATTTCTTACAGGTTTCAGTGGATCAGAAAGCCAGTACGACGATTCTATCCGTGGTCTCCATGACGATTAACGATCCTGAGTTCGGTAACGTCACCTGCAGAGCCTGCAACACAGTCGGCTGCGATTTGGCTACCGTTCCCATTTGGGTTTCCGGTGAGAATCAAATTAAAAAAAAATTCTTCAGTAATTGACGGATAAGAGAAAAAAAGATGATGTGTTTTTTCAATTTTGCAGACGTTCCTTTGGGATTCGATATAATCAAGCCGAGCACAGAGCTGACGGTGGGCGATGAGCTTCGAGTCACCTGCGCCGCGTCTCTCTACAATTACACCAGCGTCATGTGGGAAGATGAAGAAGAAGATCTGCCGGCAGACGTCGAGATCACGAGGAGCCAGACAAAGTACACGTTACGCTCGGAGTTGCTGATAAAAAATGTCGGATTAGATCGCAATGGCAGTATTTTCAATTGTATCGCGTTCAAAAGCGACGGCGGGGACGACAGTTACCCCTACAAAGTTCAAATTTACGGTACGCAAAATTCCTGGACGGTGATTTGTGACAAAATGTGTCGGTTGGAATTTAACGCGACGTCTTTTGCAGATTCCGAGCCGCCGTATTTTCGGGAAACTAATATGAACAAAACCGAGATCACGTTTGACCTGAGCGCCGAGGAACATCCGACTGTTACACTCAAGTGCTATGTGGGGGGAACGCCCTCGCCTCAACTCACTTGGTACAAGGTACAAATGACGGAAGGTTGCAAAAAAATGTCGAAGAAGTTAGCAACGTTGCAGCAACGAAATCGTTTATTTTTATAGCGACGACGTTATAGCAACGAAATAGTTTGTTGCATTTTTTCCTGCATCTCACGCATGTCTCTGTTATCTGAAACATTTGTCATATGTTTTCTGCAGTATCAGAGATGATACCAGATTTATTTTGCTCCAATTGTATGTGCGAAAAAATATGCAAAAAAATGCAATACAATCCCTGGGATATTTTTTTCACGGTTGTGTAAATTTCGCGCAGGACGACGATGTGATCGAAGGGAACGAGCAGTACATGTTTCTCCACAAGAACCAGGAGCTGCACATAAAGTACCTGCTGGACGGAAACGGTGGAAAGTACAGCTGCAAAGCTGAGAATCGTCACGGGCAACTGACGAATTATCAGATATTCACGATTAAAGGTACGATTCGGATAATAGAAAAATTAGATAACAATATTTACAAATATGATAAGAGTCTAAAAATAGTCATCGCCCTCCAGGAAAGGAGGTTTCCATAGCGTGGATAATATCCATGGTGATCCTCTTGATTATCTGCGTGATACTCGTCATCTATTTCTCAATCAAGATGCACCGGGAAAAGGTAATAAAAAAAATATGTATCGATTCTTCGTGTACAACATTTCAAAACGAATTTATCTAAAAAAAATCGCTGGAATTCCAGGTGATGCGGAAGCAGCTGATGGAAGCGGGTCTGACGCACTTCGAGGAAGGCGCGTTGGAGTGCCTGAATCCCGAGCTGACGGTGGACGATCAGGCGGAGCTGTTGCCCTACGACAAGAAGTGGGAATTTCCGCGCGAGAGACTCAAGTTCGGAAAGCAATTGGGCTCCGGTGCTTTCGGCGTTGTCATGAAGGCCGAGGCTCGCGGCATCTGCGACGAGGAGGCCGTCACCACCGTCGCTGTGAAAATGGTTCGACGAAGCACCGAGCCGACCTATATCAAGGCACTCGCCAGTGAACTCAAGATAATGATTCACCTTGGGAAACATCTCAACGTTGTGAATCTTCTCGGCGCCTGCACCAAGAACATCACGAAACGTGATTAATAATTGATAATAATTGGATAAAATATATGTTTGACGACCCTACGTTGCATATAAGAGGACGATTCGAAAGAGAGAAAAACATAGGTGACAAAAAAGCGAATTTAAAAATAATGATCTGAATCTAGAATAGCTATCATTATGAAATTTACTATTTTAGCCATTGGATATTTTGAGCATTCGCTATTTTGACCCCAATTTTATTAAAGTTTTTCTCTCTTCGATAAATCGTCAGATCATCCGCACGACACACCTTTTATATTCTGTCCCTTCCGATTGTTACACGTGCATCGATAATTTATTAACATATTTATAAACATTCGCATTATTATTCGGCAGGTGAATTACTGGTGATCGTCGAGTATTGCCGCTTTGGTAATTTGCACAATTACCTGCTCAGGCATCGCGCTGATTTCATCAATCAGATTGATCCAACGTCGGGAAAGCTCGACGCGACGATTGGACTCGACATACTTACGAGAACGACGAGCGTGGGCAGCAGCAACAGGTACGCGATTTCCGCTTTGAGCGCGCGTGCACGATAAAAACTAAATTTAATAACGGTGACGGTAGCTCGGTCTCTGATAAGATAACGTCTTCCGGTCCTAAAGGTCTAAAGGTTCTGTACTTCTAATGGTCTTGAATTGATTTGTATTAATGTTATATTATTTTCTGCCCTTCGTTTCATGTTCCTCGGCTGTCTTATCCTCGCTCTGGCACGCAAACAAAACACTAACAACAACGACAACAACACTGGTGAACTGCTGCATGCGATCTGCGGTCGCGACGACTCGATTGTCAATTTGACTGTCCTGCGACAGAATAAAATACGCCGCACTGTCCTTTTCTCGTAGCCTCAGCGCGAATTCACACAGCTGCAGCACCGGCGCCGAACTCGTGTCCTACACCGCCGGCACCGATCCTCAGAGCGTGAGCATGTCGCCCGACGGTTGTGTCCTCAGCAACAACTCGACGCAACCGGGTTGGCGATCCAACTACAGCGGCGATTACAAGGATCAGAATCTCAAGCCAATTTGCACCCAGGATCTCCTATCATGGGCCTTCCAAGTCGCTCGTGGAATGGAGTATCTCAGTCAAAGAAAAGTAAGACTTGCGATGGCAAATTTCCCGCTGAATCCGAAAGACACCGTTGTTAGTTTGAAAAATAGAACATTTTCGAAGAAAAACGCGAAAAATGTTTTTTCACTTTTTTCGAATTTTGTCTCTTCACTAAAATCGATGTCATTTTTTTTTTGGATAAGTGGAATCTGGACTTCCTTCTTACGTTCAAAAGAAAAACCTTTAGCGAAGTGAATGCCACAAAGCGGAACCGCATATTTCGATTTTTCAAATTTTCACAAAATTTCAAAGCCGAACCCTCAAACGTCGGAAATATTTGATAATTTTTGTTTCTCGTATTTTCAGGTCTTGCACGGAGATCTCGCGGCGAGAAATATTTTACTCGCGGAGAATAATATCGTAAAGATATGCGACTTCGGCCTCGCGAAAACGATGTACAAGGACGACAACTACAAGAAAAAGGGCGACGCGCCGCTTCCCATCAAGTGGATGGCCATCGAATCCATAAGGGATCGTGTGTTCTCGACGCAGTCGGACATCTGGTCGTTCGGCATCGTCCTCTGGGAATTCTTCACCCTGGCGAAGACTCCATATCCGGGAATGGAAGCGGAGAAGCAGTATCAGAGACTGATCGAGGGATACAGAATGGAAAAACCAGAATATGCGACCGACGAGGTGTAAGTATACACAATCCACTTTGCAAAAACGCTGCTTACCTATTATTCTCCTCTGCAATTTTGTTCTCAAAATTCAATCTTTCTTTTCTAGATACGACATCATGCTTCAATGCTGGAAAGCTAAACCCACTCTACGACCAACATTTACAAACTTGGTCGCGAGCATCGGCGATTTGCTCGAGGAAAGTGTCAAGGAGGTAAGCAAAATTTGTGTATTACAAATAATTAAGAAGGGTTCCAAATTTCGTATCGATACGTCGTACAGTTTTTTTTTTATTTTCACAAAAATGCCGTTAATTATACCGAGATAAGAACAATCCCCAAGCAGACTACCTGTCCAGAAAAACTGGTCATAATAAATATTTCAAATATCTTTTTATCAGCATTACGTCGACCTGAATGCTCCGTATCTGAACATGAACACGATCGTTCTGGAGAGCGGCAAGAACGACTACCTGACGATGATGTCGGCTCCGGATCACGAGGCTCTCTCGTCGCCGACGCACTACGTCAACTCGCCGTGTCTGTCGCCCGCAGGAGCCCAGGACGAGTACCTGTCGATGAGCCCATCGAGTCCCGGCGTCGAGTCGGGAATATTCAGTCCCCGAGTACTACCCGCGGGCAACGGGAAATTCCAATTTCCCACGAGCGACCCCAGAGGAAACGTTCACTCGGATTCGGAGTCCGAGGCCGTCGAGCTGTCGCCGATGCTGACCCAGGAAGACGACAACTATCTGAAGCCGATAAACGTTCGCGAGCGTCGAGCCGAATTCGCGAAGCAGCGGGAAGCAGCTCTGAAAGCCGCGGAAATGGAAAGAGCAGCCAATGACTCTGGCTACTGCAACGCACCGCGAAATCTTCGTCTGATAGATCTGAACGCGGCGGACCCGACGGACGACAGCGAAGTCGACGGGACGACGAGGAGCGCGAAAGAGGAGAAGGAGCCCAAGGGCTACGCGCCGACGATCATCAGGACCCAAGACAATTATGTAAATATGCCCAGGCAAAAGAACAATTTGCGAAAGGATGCGCCCGATAGCTTCAGCAATCCCAGCTACATTATGATGGGTACGCGCGAAATCGAACAGCCGGGGGCGTAGGTTTCGTCGTCGTTGATGCGAACCCCTCGCAGACTGATCCAACAGTTATTTAGGATTTCTGTTGGATCTTCGCAGGATTCAGGTAGAATCGATTGGTTTTCGGTCGATTTTTGGCAGGTCATCAACCTAATTCCTTCTGGTTGGCTTTTGCAAAAATTCGACCACGAACCAACCGAATACCATTGCTTGGATTTCCGAAAACCAATGAAATTCCACGGATTGATTTTTTGCATAATCCAATTGGGTTGGATCATAGTTGGTCAAGTCCGACAGAGAGAAACGCGCGAAAAGGACGAGTACAAATAAACTTAAGCCTATATTCGTTTTTGTACGTCATAGTCCAAAAGAGATACGGGGAATCGTGTGGGAGAAATTATTCGTAACCGATAGGCCCGCGATTGCTTCGGGAATTGATTAGTATTGTCCCGATGTTTTTTTTTTTATGGATCTAAATGTATATTCCGTCGGGTAAGTTGAGATCTGTAAACTGTGTATATTTATATTAACTGTCGAACGTCTATGAGATTCTGAAGAGTACAAATACTTGGCATTTTTTTTTTTTTTTTTGGGAAATGCTAATATGCGATAAATAAATGAGCCACTCATCGTCAGCTTGAATTACATTCCTGGTCGGTTAACACAAATTAGACGTGTACGACGCGATTGGGACAGTAGAATAATTCTCATTTCACGTCTATCGATCGAGCACCTCGACGGTGTCGATGATAAGAGCGACGCGTTATCAGATAGGTGAATACATTCGGAGATTCGTCAGATAGTCGTCATACGTTCAGAATTTACACTTGAGAATTATCTGCCTGTATTTGATTAATATTAAACTCAACAGTTTCTACTTTCAAGGCAATTTCTTTGTTGCCAATGAATTTATGAGTTCATTTTTTACTAAGTATTTCGCGTATTTGCTTATCAGCGAGAAACCGTTTGCGAAATTTCCATTTGCCGTGTTAATGTATATACAACATTTTGTGCAAATGAGCTGATTAGGATAATGCGTTGTTTGTGCTCGTCTTGTCGAAAATTTATTGTACGTGCTCGCTTTAAATGTACAATGCACAATCGTGTGTAAGCGTGTCCTCGAAATTTTATGTTGAAGGAGAATCCAGTGTGAATGTTTCTAACCATTGATGGGGCTTTGGTGCTTAAAGGACTGTCCGATGGTTTTTGTGCTCGCTAAATATTGTTTCCACGTGAAGCATTTCAGTAATTTTTTACCAGTGCAGACATTTTAAAAAAATATGTCATTAATTCTTTAAAAAAAAATGATCTGGAATCATTACGTCAATTCACAAACTTTGTAATTTGAATGTTCTTATAAATATATTATTGCCAAAGATTTGTAAATTTACGGCGCAGGGTAAATTGATGGTCGTTCAATGTACGAATGGTATTGGATAACACATTCCGGGATACATCACATATATCTCTCACAGCATCACTCACATTTTTGCTACGATAACGTGTAATTAATTCAGGTTAATTGACGCCATTGAATTACGAGCAGATAGTCTTCGTTTTTTACATCTGTTTGTATTTGTATTTTATATAATGTATTATAATATATCATATAGGTAATAGCGGCTCAAGACACTACTTAACTTTTGATTAGTGATGTACGCTTCGTTCGAATATAAAAAAAAAAACGCGTTATGTACTTGTGACAATAAATTTGTGGTACACGTTGAAGTCTTATTGAAGAAAAAACATCTTCCTACAGGATCCTGAGACACGAAAGAGTTGGCAGGAACGACGATGACCCAGGAGAACCGAGTCAACGTGTCTCGTGTCAGCATCGGTTTCCACGGGACCGAAAACTGTCGAGCAGGAAAATTGTGTCCGCGCGAAATAAACAAAACGCTGTGTGTATTCGTTCGGCGCGCGTTCGTCAATTCGCAAAAAATGTATAATTCTACCTTAATACAAATTTCTTAAATTCGCTATTTATCATATATATACAATTATATTTTAAGTATTTATATGAATGTTTATTTGGTTGAGCAACATCACGCTCTTGGGCACAAATCGATCGTTCTCAAAAAGGGAATTACAAATATTTGCCATTTACAAAATTCTGTAAAGATCTACAAAACTAACTTTGGCTTCGTTGAAAATGTATAAGTATGTTTCAACGTCGCGCTTGGTCCTTCGGATTGCGATAATACTCGATCATAATACATTTCGTTCGTGTTTCAATATAAAACTTCAATCTCAATATCGGTAAAGATTAAACTTTGTTTTTATTTAGTGTTTGTAAGTAAAGAATTCGATAAAAATTTGTGAAACTTTTTCGACCGTCTCGTTTTAGATTCCTCGACCACTTCGTCGATTGGTCAGTTATTGTACAAAGTTTGGCACTTGGGTTTTCCAGAATCTATTATGGCTCGGTACTTTTTTTTCGTCACGTCTTTTCTCGACGCGAATACAACCGTTTGTCGAGCGTAACTAATTGTGGAATATCGCTTGTGAAATACGATTAATAACGCTCATCGTTTACACTAAAATTGCCGCCCGATTCGACAGTCGTTGCCTAAAACTAACGTTCGTGTAAAACAAAATTGTACCGACTTCGAATGTACGAACAATAAAATTTGCAACGCCGTTCACTTTGCGTAAAAAAATAGTTTCACTGAGCGGCGACAAAAATTCCGCGACTTTGGCTATACGGATTCGTTGAACTCCCCTTGATGTTCCAATCGTTCGAGCGATGGTTTGGAGCAAGAGCGATTATTATAAAACGACGATTAAATCCCTACGTTCCATTAAAGTAATTTTCGCACTACACTAGTCACAGCAGAGCAAGATTTTTTAAGTGTATCTTCAGCTTTTGATACTTCGATATACTAATAATAGATTTTTTCCATAGCAACATTCCAAAAGATAGTTTAACCTTTCATCTATTAAAAATACGCAACAATTCGTCACAATCGGATAGATATTATGATTTGTTTTATACTTAAAAACAAATGGTAATAGGAACGCTTAAAAAAAACGTAGCACTGATTTGACTAGTGTAAAGCGACGGCTCGATAATCGACGAAACCGCTGTTGTCGGAGCGGCTAAAAGGCCTTGTGCAAAATTTTCTGGGCCGCCCGTATGAGCGGCGTCAGCGTCGTCAGTTGAGCGCAATTCAGGAGAAACGGATGAGCCAGCAGTTCCTCGGCGGTGGCTCTCTCGTCGACCTCGACGGCGAGGCAGCGCTCGAGAAAGTTGCGAAAATTCGCGCTCAGCGAGTCCCAACGCGGTATCGTCGGTCTGCCCATTGCCGCGATGAGATAGAGCGCTCGCAGCGGCGTCTCCTTCAGATACGGCGGTTCGCCCTCGATCATCTCGATCGCCATGATTCCGAGCGACCAGATGTCGACCTTCTTGCCGTATCGTTTGCGCGTTACGACCTCGGGCGCCATCCAGTAGGGTGTGCCGACCATCGTCTGGCGCTTCTCGTCGCCGTCGATGTTCGCGCAGAAGCCGAAATCCGTGACCTTGACCGCGCCGTTCATGCCAAGGAGAACATTGTCGGACTTGATGTCCCGATGAATGATACCCTTGGCGTGAAGAAAGCTTATGGCTTTGAGTACCTCGCGGCAAACGGCCGCGATCTGCGCCTCCTTCATCACCGTCTCGGTGACGACGTCGGTGAGCGGTCCGCCTTGGAGCAGCTCCATCACCACCCACAGATGCTCGTCCACCAGATAAGCGTCCAGAAAGTTCACCAGGTTCGGATGATGAAACTCCTTGAGCACCTTGATCTCCATGAGGATGAGCTCCTTCTTCGGCTGTTTCGCGAGATCGATGTCCTTGATCGCGACTTTCTCGTCGTTCGTGAGGTCCGTGGCGATGAACACGGTACCCGACGCACCGGCGCCGACCTCTTTGCTCCGGTCGAACCTCCGGTTCGGATCTCCGCTGTGGCATATCCGACGCAGCTCCGCGTACACCTCCTCGTCGCTCAGTCTTCCCGGCGCCGTCGTCGCCGTCGTTTCCGTCTTTCGTCGCAGCACCGGACTCTCCTCCTCGATCCGATTGTCCTCCTGGATGTCCTCCTGGCGCGGCAATCGCTGCTCGTCGTCCAACTGGCACGCGTTCAGATCCTCCAGAATCTCCGTCAGCGTCTTCTCCGCTCGTTCGGCGTACTTTCGCGGCGCCGGCTTCGGCGGTTTGCCCAATTTCGGCGGCAGCTTCGGTATCCTCTGCACCTGACTGTCAGACGAGCTCACGGAATTCCCGGAGCCGTCGCTGTCGCGCGACTGGCACTTTTTCTTCGCCAGTATCTTGTCTATCTCTTGTGATTCCTCCTCGATGAGATCCTCCGTTACGAAAGGCTTGAAGACCTCCTCCTGCGGTTTGCGCTTTATCGAATAGTTGTAGAACTTTATAGCCTGCAGAGCGGCATGCGGATGTGAATCCTGCTCGGATTTGGTGATCTGTGTGTTGAGCAGACGGATCCAAGGATCCGGCAGACCCTCCAGCTGACCCGTCTGCTCGTTCTTGCTGACGTGAAACTGGTGCGACACGTTGGTCGGCAGTCCGATCTCGCCGACTCCATCAGGCGGGGCTTTGCTCTTCTTGGAGAAGAACTTGGATATGCTGAGGCTCATCTTGGCAACTTTTCCCGGGCGAACCGCCTCAACGTCGAAACCAACTTTGTCTCGCCGGTGTCGGAGTTTCTGCAAACGAATTCAAAATTATTGTATCGTCTCAGTTGTCTACTTTCCAGATGTCCCTCTCGTTCTTTCAGCGATACCAACATCAATATTTCCGTCGACAGATGGAAAATTACTGTCCGTTGATTCGAACCCTCCGAAGCATCCGTCGGGCCATCACCGTTCGCAACTGCTTCCCAATTATTTCCTCAATTCTTCAACAACTCCTTTGCACTTTTCTCATAATTAAAATCACTATTGTCAGTCTTCCAAATTTTCACCCAATTATTAAAATCACAGTTTTCCCCAAACTTTCTTCCTCATCGATATTTATCGAAAATCCCGATAATCGATATATCCGCGGAAGTGATTATTGTTTTTCCACGAATCCTTCGATCCACGTTTTTTTTGGCGGATTTAATTGACTAAAGTAACGTGGGTCTCGGGCGTGACCGAGGGAAGCGAGGGCTTTTTTAAAAGGACAAACGACTGCGCGATCCTTCGATCACACCCATTGGTCCCGCGTGTCGTCGTCGTCGTCGTCGAGGGCAGCGAAATCGGCGCTCGCGACGCGAACGCGCGGAGAGAGAGAGACAACGTTGCTTTATTCTTCGGACGAACTTGAGGTCTCTTCACGCCCATGTGCTATGTGCTATATAATTTTTCTCGCAACGCGTGGCGAGCACCTTCTATTGTTACGAGTGCGTTGCATACCTACTGGTCACTCCGTTCGTGCAGTATTCACACTCACACATGGGATCCATGTACATACGATCTATACATATGTACGTGCAGTTCGTATATGTAATACAAGTGTGCGTAAAATCGCCGATTAACGCCCGAGTAGCTTATTGAGGGGACGATATCGCATCGTCGGACGCGGACAACGTGTGAAATCGCGCATTGACTGCGCGAAGAACCGAAATATCGGCAATCTCGGTTCGCGCGACTGATAACGTCTTATCGCGCGTCCGAAGAATCGTGAATTATAATTCGAGGAACGAGGTACACGTGACGATTGTGACGCCCGACGACCGAGTGGCAGCTATGGAGTTTAGGGTCACTTTGGGGTCACTTTAGGCGCACTTTAGAAGCACTTTTGGGTCACTTTGAGTCGCGAATTTGGATTCAGACGGCGAAACTTTCGTTGGGCCTTCACGGCGCTACGACTCGTGCCATCTGATGGTCACGATATGACGCATTCCCCTCCCCCCTCGTGTTTCCCCGTGCTGTCGAGCAGCTCGGTCATCAGTCGGCGTCGCGGCCGAACTGCAACGGGTGATTCACGGCACCGAGACAGCACGTAAATGGTAGCGCGCTGACGAGACGCGGAGCGTTACTGCTGCGTCGGAAGCACCCGGAGGTCTCGGAGGTCTCACGCGGAGCAAAAGGTCACATGACCGCGTTCGTTACGCGTTATCTTTCCGCGGACCGGTAATGAATTCACGCGATTGACAATCAGAACGTAGAACGCGACTGTCGACCGTCGGTAAGAAGGGTAACGGACTTACCGGCAGGTGATTCCTGTTTGTGATATAATCACCCAAACTGCCGATCATTTCCGGCAGAGAATGCAAACACGAATAATGTACATTTTTATTCGGACGCATATGATCGAAATCAAGCGATCCCTAGATTTTTTGTTTGTCGTCTGCGCGACGACTGTCGACCGTCGGTAAAAAGGGCGACGGACTTACCGGCAGGTGATTCCTGTGTGATAATGGCTCAGATTGGAGGTCATTTACGGCAAAGAATACAAACATGAACAATGTACATTTTTATTCGGACGCACACGATCGGAATCAAGCGATTCCTAGATTTTTACGTTTCACACGACCACGACTTTGTTTGGATATTTTCCGTAGACTCTGCCGCTTCGCGTGACTCTGTAGTTGACCTGTTGGGTCGTCTGCGCGACGCCGACGCCGCCGCCGACGCCGCAGTGCGTGACGTGCGGCCCGTCGCCGGTGCAGAGTCGCTTGACTCGCGTCTTTATGCCCGTCGAGTGTTTCGGACGCAACGTCAGCGCCAATTTTGCGTCCTTGCCGATTTCCGCGGGGCTCTTGTCGGTCGTCGTGGTCGCGGGGACGCGCGAGCGAGCGCGCGCGACGATTCGCGCGTGCGAGAAGATCGCCGGAGCCGTGCAGCGACCGCGTATCAGTCGCAGCGGCGAAACCGCGAGTATCGCTTTGGCGATTCGCCGCCTGCAGCGCCAGAGAACGACCGCCGTGGCGAACCAGGCGAACCACGGGCCGGCTCGAGGACCCGGCGCTGGCTCCCTCGACCAGAGAAACAGCATCTGCGGTGTTAATAATTTTCTTATTTATTGCAGACGTCACAGAAATTGACTACAATTTTTTTCAATGAAAATGCCCAAGTAACAAAAAGACATCTGGAACCAAAAAGTTATCGAAAAGGGTTACTAATGTCTGCCCCAATTATAACTATAAGATATCAGGTGTCCGAAAGTTAACTTTTTGGCACCTGATACCTTATAGTTATCATTCGGGCGGACATTAGTAACCCGTTTCGATAACTTTTTGGCTCCAGATGACTTTTTGTTACTTGGGTAGTGGGTCGATGGATGAACTTGAAAAAAAACTTGTTAAAAAAAATGAAAGAGTGTTTTTTTCGTTTTGTAGGTAACAGAGTGGAATTATTTCCCTGGAATTGGGACTTCCACTGAACTTGCAGATTCAATTTTTATTTTAATTGGAGATTGTGGGTTGATGGATGATTTTCTTTTAACAAGTTTTTTTTTCGGTTTGCAGGTAACGGAGTAGAAATATTTCCCCGGAATTGAGGCTTCGACTGACCTTATAGATCCAATCACTGGCGCGCTGCCGGTAAATCAGGGGTCGATCGACTAGCCCAAACATAGAATGGCCGTAGACTGCGAAGTACGACGAACGGGGACCTGAAAAATGGATGTTTTCGAAATCACACAAATTATAAGAAAAAAAAAACGGCAGGAACAACGTGTTAATGTCTTACGACGAGGACGAAGACCGGAAACTGGTGGTTCATTCGTTCCGGATGACGATACCGAATCTTTTCAAGTCCAACGAAATGTCTAAACGTTTAAACGATGAACGACTTTCGGTTTGACGGAGATTTCATTGATAATTTTGCGGGCCTTTCTCCTCGTCTCCTGGTTGGCTGTTTTATCAGCCGCGTCCCCTCGCTCGACGTCTTCGACACATCCAAACGTCTTTAACCCACAAATGGCAATTAAATAACCAAAAAATAAAAATAATGAAATAAATGACAGGGAAATTCGTGACCAACCTTGCAACTCGGCAACCGCGAAACCGGGAATTTTTCACGACAATCTGGAGATCCGCGACGACGCGAACATGGATCTTCGGGGCGTAACGGCGTTTTTTTCAAAATTTCAAATGTCAATAACGGTCGCCCCGTGCGCCGTGGATTTCCACGCAGCCACGTGACACCGACCGGCGTTCTCGGCTTCCGCGCGACATACACGATCCGCGTCGAGGTCGAAAAAACTTGTGTGTAAAAAGGGGGCGATGAGACTTATTGATAAAGAATTACAAAAAAAAAGGGTAAAATAATTATTTTATAAATAACATCTGAAGCTGCGTGAATTTAGACAAAGGATCGCGACGTGTCAGCTGTGCGTGAACGTCGGTGTCGCGCGCGCCGCATATTTCGCCTCTGACGTTATCCGAGTTTCGATTCGACCGGCGCGACTTCCGGTAGATTTGGTCTAATCTAACCAAACCTGATACGAGTCGTCTGACGAGTTGGAGACAATAATTCTTCGAAAAAAAAAAAATTTTTAACGAGAAGTGAATTATTAAGTCATTTTACTAATTATCAAAATCACCGGATATTTAGTTCCTGCTGCGAAATATAATTCAGAGCAGGGGGGAGGGGGCTGGAATATTCTGTCCCCGTCCCCCTCCTCACCGTCTGCGTCACAGTAGCCCTCGATAAAGTTAGACTAGGTACAAGTTAGTTGCGCAGATGGGTTTCGAACTTGGTCGCCAGCAGCGCGAGCGGCGCTGATGTGCAAGCGAATCGGGAACTTATAGGGAAAGAAGAAGCCCAATCCCCCGACCCCATTCTATTAAGATCCGATAGGCCGTCCTTTCATCGAGTCGCCGCGTACACAGAGCAGCAGGGAGTTCATTAAGTTCCGAGACATTTTCAGCCGCCAGGACAAACTCTGTAAAATCGAATTTGCGTTTGACGTCTGCACTGATTTTTTCAACCGACGTTTTAACCGAATCTCAATTAATCCTAATTTTGACAAAATAAAGATGACGATTTTTTAAAAATATTTTAACAAATTTTAACGGAAATTTCGACGAAACGATTTTTTTGATTGTATCGAAATATGACGATTTTTTTAAAAGAAAAATTGACGAAAACATTTTTTTGACAAGATAAGAACAGATTTTTTTATTTTTATATTTTAACCAACTTCAACTGAAATTTCGACAAAACGATTTTTATTTATTGTATCGAAATATGACGATTTAAAAAAATGAAAATTGACGAAAACATTTTTTTGACAAGATTAGAACGGATTTTTTCTTTTTATATTTTAACAAAATTTAACTGAAATTTCGACGAAACGATCGCTATATTTGTCGTTGTTTTCCACCGACCAATCAGAGACCGAATAAATCGACAACAAAGGTTGCTCACGAAGTTTTTAATAGAGGATCGTAATGCGACGATTGTTTTTTTTAGGAAAATTGACGAAAACATGTTTTTCGTCCGCGATTCGAGTGCGATTTCCGCGGCAGCGAAGCAGAGTCCGCCTGACAAAAAGCGGGGCCGCCGCGTCATCCCCGATTCCCCGACGAAGTCGCGGCCCATCGGAGGGTCGCGCGCGTCTTGGCTCTCCGACCTTAACACGGTCACGACGAGTGCGACGCGTTCGGCCGACGAGCGACGAGGACGGCAAAAGCGCGGCGCGGGAGCTGCCGGACGGGGGAAGCGACGCTACAGTCGACACTCCCTGATTAAATGATTTTTTCCCTTTTCCCAATTTTGTCACATTACTAAAATCAATCTAATTTTTTTTTTGCATAAATGAAATCTGGATTTTCATTTTGAATTCGAAAGAAAACCGTTCAACGAAGAGAATGCCGCAAAGCGGAACGTGATATCTCGATTTTTCAAATTTTCACCGAATTTTAAAGTCGAGCCTCAAAAATCGCAAATTTTTGTAAGAATTACAAAAATAAAAAAATTCCATTTTTGTAAAGTCTGTAAATTCTATCCGATGAAAAATTTTCCGCTGATTCCGAAAAAGCACTGTTGCTGTTGGTCCAAACAAATAGAAAATTCGATGAGAAATATGGAAAAATAATTTTTTATTTCTGACAAACTGCCAAATTTCGCGATATTAAACAACGAACTGCCGGTTTTCCAACGACCAATCAGCACTGCAATCGGCTCTGTAAATTGGCAACAATAGTTGCTCACGCACTGAAAAAAATCAGTAGTTGTGGCTACCAATCATTGGTTAGATGTACCAAAATATTGGTTGCAGTTACTAAAATATTTAGTAGCTCTGACTAACGATTGGTAATCACAATTATTCATTTTTCTCAGTGCGAACTTTTTAATAGAGGAAAACATAGTCGCTCGTCGATTTTTTTTATGAGAGTTTCGACTGTAGCGGGAGAGGAGCGAGCGAGACGGGACGAGCGCTCGGGAAGGGTGGCCAGAGCGAGGTCAGGGAGTGCAAGGGGGAGTGAGGGGGGGGGGGGGGGGTTGGAGCGGCCAGCGCTGCTGCTGAAAGCGTCAGGGGTATCGCGCATGCGTCCTCGGAGTCGTATCGATACCTGCAGAGTGAGCGCCCGGGCACAACCGCGTCGGTTGGCTGTTCCAGTGCTGCCGAATCTCTCCCCCTCGGCAGTAGTGCGACTCCGGGCTCGGTCAGACAGTTTCCGTCGTCCGCTCGCTCCTCGTTAAAAACATATAAATAAATAGAAAAATGTGTAAAATAAAAACTTGACTCGTTGGAGTTCTGACTCTCTTCGTGGTGCGAATGTGAAGAATCGGAAGAAGGGCTTTTTTTTTCTGCTTGACGAAAAT
The DNA here is from genome assembly GCA_964034905.1 of Itoplectis maculator. Taxonomy (NCBI): domain Eukaryota; kingdom Metazoa; phylum Arthropoda; class Insecta; order Hymenoptera; family Ichneumonidae; genus Itoplectis; species Itoplectis maculator. Next base: position 3,458,061 of record OZ035869.1, read on the forward strand.
TCGGGTCAGGACGGACGAAGCGCAGAGGCGAGCGAGGATGACGAGAGGGGAAGAACTGGCGCGTCCGTCGAGATGAGGACAAAAAGGTACGTGACTTCGAGGCCTTCGGAGCATTTTTTCGACGAGATACGTGACTTTAATTCGCGAATTCAGCCGAAATGTTGTCGTGGGTTTCCGAGCTTTCGACAATTTTGTAAATTGAACCATTTTTTTGGTGTCAATTTTAGTTATTTTATCGAGTGAATTTAATATCGAATTTTTTTATTTATTTTTTTTGTGTTGAGAGAATTAAAAATAGAATTTTATTATTACTTGGTGATTAAATTTGACTAATTCGTGACTGATTTCTTAAATTAATTGACATTAATTTATAGATCGAATTGATTTTTTATATTTATAATTAATGCGAAAATGGGGCGATTTGTTCCCAATTTTTGTATCTGCCATAATAACGTTTTTGTTGATGCACCATTTGATGTTTTTATTATTAAATGCTTAGATTAAGGGGGCGAAGGAGAATTATAGTCGAGTGTTAAAAATGCGAAGTGCGGCAGCGAGAAATGTATCGGTCTATCGAGTGCGTCAAAGATGGCAGTGACTATCTAACATGGACGCAGAGGGGGATGCTGCGGTCCCCAGAATTTAGCCCCGCGAACGAATCTCGATTAAACGACAACCCGACATTTCGTTCGAGCGACGATTCCGTCGTAAAAGTGATAGCGATTTTTCAGACAGGATTTTTTTACCAGCGGAAAAAAGTGCATCGCGAGCTGAGTGAATCAAGTGAACTTTTTTTTCTTCTTCCGACATGGAAAACCTTGAGACACTCGGAGACAAAGCGCGGCAACATATTTCATCGTTGATTGAATCGAGAAAAAAAATTGAATTGATAAAAAAGACTGGGAAACTCGGAAGAAACGCGGATTGAGTCAAAAACTTCAACAAAATTCCTCAAAGTGAAACTTTAATCCGGAAAATAAATAAAAAAATTATAAAAAAATGTAACTCTCGGACCTTTGGACCAATTTTTTTGTCAGTCCAATCGGATCGCTAGAGTCAATTATCAATTGACAAAAAAAAAGAAATGTTATAATGCAAACTAAATAAGTTGGAGTCGCGATATCGAACCGCGACTAATTGTCAATTAGCGAGCGTGAAAATATATATATATCTTTTTTTTTTTCATTGTCACTCGGATTGGCTTGTCAACGATCAATCAAGTTGCGGGAATGCCGCGTATCCATTGTACCGTGAGAGCTGCTGGTCGAACGGACACATCGGCCTCTCTGTCTCTGTCTCGCCTCTTTCTCTGTGTAACAAGAAGAATAGTAACCAAAGTCGATATAGGCGATATCGCTTGATCGCCGCTTCTCACACTCTCGCGTATCTCGTCCGCTTGTTTGGCTAACCGAATATTTCGCCGGCGATGCGCATGTCAAGATAACCGTGCACGAACCGACCGAAGAGGGAGGCAGAGATATACCGAATGCCCTATTATATACATCACCCCCGACCCTCATGTGACATCAATTTTGCTGAGCGTTGAGAGAAAAAACAACAACAACAACAAACGAATACTTTGCATTATTTTGATTTTTTTGAATAAATAAATAGGGACATTATACAAAATATTTATTATACAGGGTAACAGGACCTGTTTCTTGAAAGGGCTTATTCTAGAGCTCATTTGTAATGATTTAAGCCCAGTCAACCAGGAGTCTAAATTTTGTGGTTTTCAAGTCTTTAGTTTTTTTTTAAACCCGCTTTTCAATATAAAACTGACAAAATAAATAATATGCATATTATGAATATTATGAAGCTTAATAAATAATAAATAATGTGAATAAATTTTCATCGTTATGGAGGTGAAAAAATATAAATTAATGCGGAAGTAATGTGCAAGGTTCTACTTTGCAACTAAAAAAAAATGTAAGGCGGAGACGTTGCAGAGAGAACAGAACGCTTGTGCGATACCGAAACTATAGTTTATACTCGCGTGTGGTTGGAATATTTGTCGCAGGCGATTTTAAACTAAGAAAGTTTTTTAAATATATATAGGTATGCTTTCATCCGCGCAGTTAGTATCTAAATTATTGTGATTTTCTTATAAACAGATTATAGTTAAAACAGAATTTATACTTGCGTGTGATTGCATCATTTATCATTGCCATTGCATATTTTTTTATTTTGTTTTTTTTTTTTAATTCTCTCCGTTTTCTCTCTCAAAGTTCTTCCCTGAATAATGATCAGATCTCAGCGGCGAGAAATCATTTTTTTAAATATTTTAAATGATAAATAAACGCGGACGGATTTTTTTCCAACGTTTCGTTTCGTTAAGAAACATTGCAACAACGCGGGAGCCGCGAGCGACCAGTGAGACTTCGGACATAAATAAATAATTCGATCGATATTTTGCCAGGAACTTTCAAGGCATATTCTACGGTGTCGCGGGGGGTCGGGGGGAGGGGGGAGGCGAAAAAAGGCGCGTCACGTGTGTATCGCCGATGGTTACTCGCGCTCGTAACGCGCGGCGAGTGAGAAGGGGACGACGAGGAGCGCGTACGACGATAGTGGGAAGCGCAACTTCGCCGATCCCGCGCGGGTTACAGAGGCTTCCGTAATCCGCTTTTCATGTAACAGACTTGACTCATGGCACACGGTCGCCGGTGTCGACGCAGTTCTAGGATTTACCTCAACGTGTCGCTATTGCCTTCTCCGCGTTGATGCGATTTCACAGTTGCGCCCCGATGACAACACGTCGAACGCGCCGCGAAGGCCAATTATCGCAACCACCAAGCTGACGATTTTTAGCGAAAAAAAAATGTACTGAAAAATTATGAAAAAGTTTTTGGACGTGGCTTTAAAAAAGTAAAAATAAATAAATGGGAAAATAATATCTCCGCTACTGCGAATTTTTTTTCACTTTTTTTTTCGAAGTGTTTTTTATTAATAAAATATAGGGAAAGGTCAGTTTCGACGGAACGATATCAATGCGCTTTGTGCATTCGTCAATATTATTATTATGACAACCGGCGTGTATTGTGAGTCTATATGTTGCGACCCAAACAATCGATTTCCGGTGGAATTAACGGAACGTTTTTCTCTTTTTTTATAATTTGATACCCGGTCGTTTTAGTATAATTAAAAAAAATTGTTGGGTCGAATGATATGATAAACAAAAATAATAAATTATATATTCGATACAGTCGGCACTTTCGTAGCTCGCGACGTTGAAGAGAGACGACACGTCTTAAATTCTATATCGAGCGAAGTTCTGAGCGAGGGAGAGAGACGGCTAAACTCGTTTCTCGTTGCCTGATCGATTTTACACTTAGCTTACGTGTCTCTTCCATTACGTAAGTTATCTATGAAAAATGCCACTGTAATCGATACTTCCGATTGATTATTTCGTCAACGAGGTTTTTTCTCCCGGAAAATTGAAAATACACAGAACCACCGAATAAACTAATTTAAATGACAGTAATATTTACATTGAGGTAGTTCTGTAGCTTTAGGCTGATTTCGCATAAGTTTCCAAAAAATGAGAGGCAAAAACTTCTCGAAAATATAAAAATCTGAAAAAAATCATATATATCAAAGATGCTAAGAACATTAATTTGGCATAATAATAATTCCAAAATGTTATTAACAAATTGAAAAATAAAATTATTCAAAAAATCTTTCAATAACCTATTTTTTAGTTTCGATGAAAATGGTTCGTTAATTATTCTGAAAACATATGAATTTTCTTAATTTTTTTTCTTTCATTTGAATTTTTTTTATGGAAAATTTTTATATGGAAAAAATCACAAAATTCAAAGCAAAGATTTATTTTATTCATATATTATTTTCCCAAATTCATTATTATTATTCTTTCTCATTCGCAGTGACAACAGCGGGACAAAGTATTTTGGGAATTCGTCGCTGTCGAGTGTCTGAAGAACGGGAAGATCAGGAAGAAACGTTTTTCCGCGTTTCCGGATAATTTCGAGGACTAAGATTGGTCGAGGCTGAGGTGGACGCGCGACGGTCCGGGAAACGACCAACTCGGAAACGGTGAAGGGCAAAGTCACCTAAGGTCGGGTGAGGGGATGCAGCGCGAAGGGGTGGCGGCATGGAGGAGCCCTCGCTGGAGGCTCTCATGCAGGCAGGCCTCATCTTCGTCGTCGGTGTCGCCATCATCCTCTCGAATCTCCTCATCATCGCCACCTATCTCAACTTCCGCGGTAACTCCACGTTTTTATCTGTTCAGTTTATTTTTAGCGCACTTCAGGGTCGAGAGGTCGACACTATATATTATTTTACCTTGAGTCTAATCAGCGTTGAGCGTTTGACCTTGAATTTGATCTTAATTCAATAATGATAATAATTATTATTCACAATTTCCGAGTTAAGTTCGTCTTCGGGGTTGCGGATGAGTTTTTAGATTGATCTTAAGATCGATAAATTTGTTGTTACTTTTCCAAGTCAGAGGTCAAATTCAATGTCAAGATCGAGATTGCTACTGAAAAATGTCCCTGGTTAAAACGGTGGTTAACCAAAATTGCAGGTCCCTCCGAGGTGATAAATTACTACCTTCTGTCGTTGGCTTCGGCGGACCTTTTATGCGGTCTGCTGGTCGTACCGCTCTCGGTTTATCCGGCCCTCGTTAGAAGATGGGTGTACGGGGACATAGTGTGCCGACTGGTCGGCTACCTAGAGGTCACCCTCTGGGCGGTCTCGGTATACACCTTCATGTGGATCTCCGTGGATCGCTATCTCGCAATCAGGTAAACCTTTTTTTTTTGACTCTCACGATCGTGACCTTCAACTGCTGTCATTGCACACAAAGCTTTCTTTTTGTGAAACTGGAAAACCAAAAGCATTTTTAATTTATGTCTTCGACGGTTTCAATTAAAAAATCTGAGCACGAAATAAATTTATTAATTAAATAAAAAATGTTGGATGCTACTTTTTTTTTAATATTTTGCCAGTTAACCCGAAAGGTCATGTCAGACATTATCATTCCATCCTGTCCATGGTCCGCACGATATAGATATAAATGTACTAAATTTGGCCGTTCGCCAGAAAACCACTGCGATACGAGACCGTGCAGACGAAGACTCGTTGCCAGTGCTGGATGGCCTTCACGTGGATAAGCGTGGCGATGATGTGCTGCCCGCCGTTGCTCGGCTTCAACAAGCCGATCTTCGATCGCGAGGCCTTCATATGCATGCTCGACTGGGGAAACATGGCCGCCTACACCATCACCCTGTCGATACTCGTTCTCGGGCCGTCGGTCATCACGATCGTCTACACGTACTTCTACATATTCTCGATGATGCGACGATTAAGATCGGGCGTGCCGATACACGACAAGGAGTACGCGACCGCGCTCTCGGAAAATCTCAGCAATCCGAGTCACATCATGTCCTTCGTGCTCGTCATGGCGTTCTGGGTGTCGTGGGCGCCCTACGCCGGACTCAGAATCTACTCTAGCCTCAACGGACCTCCTCAGGTAATTCTTGTTAAAAAAAAAAATTAATACATTTTTTTTATAATTTTGCTTCCTCATAGAGGAAGTTTTGTCAAAAGTGTAAAATACTGAGGAAGCAATTTGCAAGGTATACTTTGCAGGCTTTTTTTTTATTTAATATTAACGGAAAAAATGTTTATACAATTTTTATCGAAAAAGTGTTTTATTTTATTTTGATTTTTATACAATATTTTATTTTGATTTATATTTGTGTTTTTTTATTTTGTTATTATGTTAAATTTGGTTAGACTTTTGGGGCCCTTTAAGACATTTTGTATAGGAAATTATTACAAGACGTTCGTACTTTATACGACAATAATTGTTCTATTTTGTCGCAGGTGCCGTTTCTCAATTTCGCGGTGGTCTGGTTCGGCGTGACAAACAGTTTTTGGAAGGCCGTCGTCCTCGGCACCTTGAGCCCGCAGTTTCGTCTTGCCGCGAGGGTTCTCTGCCTGACGCTGTGCTGCCGTCACCGGAGACTTCCGCCGGAACTCCTCGGTCTCGATGACGACGACTAAGGAGACTTAATGAAGAAGAAAAAAAACGAAACGGAATAACAACAATCCGGACGGCGAGATATGTATCATAAGACCGAAGGAAAAGGTGGGGAAAAGATTTTGCGATGTGCAGTGTCATTCAGAATTTTTCGGAGCGTCGAATTTCCATCAACTGTCGCTCGGTTCCCGAGTCACGCGACGCTTATAAAAAAAAAGAAAAAAAAAGAAAAAAAAGAAAAGAGAAAAAAGGGAAAACATTTTTTTTTAGGGGAAAAATGAGTAGGTTAAGTTTGTACAAAATATGTAAAAGTTTTGTTGGCCGATAAGAGCTCGACTCTTATCGACTGGGATGCAGGGGGGCTCGATACTCTTCAAGGTGAATTCAACGTAAATGCAAAAAGGAAAAGGGGGGAAAAAAAGGAAAATAAAAAAGATTGATGACGCGTAACCGAGCGACTCGACACGTTGGCAGTGTGGCAAGGGTTAACGTCGACCCTGAGATCACTGATCCTACACTGGAGTTATGTAACACTGTCTAAAATAAGCTCGCTTCTTGCCCAATGTAGTGTCCGTTAAGAAACATACATTAGCATTAAAAAAAGGGAAAAATTAAGAAAAAAAGGTTATATTATCGCCGACGTACGGAGTATACGATAGAAGTTGAGCAGTTACGAAAAAAAAATAAAAAATAAAAAAGAGAGACCCTTTTGGTATAAAGGAAAAAAAATTAAATAATCGTTGCCTATCTACGTCGTAAGATTACGCTCAATAAGTGTTGTACTTACCGAAGTAAAAAGAGTTACCTACCGCGCGTTGCAAACGGTGCGCCTCGCGTGCACTTAAATTATGAAGAAACCAAAGACACACAAAATTAGCGAAAAAAAAAATAATAAATATAAAAATATATATTATACGTAAAGAATAAATTAAAAAAAAAATAAAAGAAAATAACTAGTCAATTAACGGAGTTGCCTCTAAGAATGTGACGTGCTGGGGTCTGACTTGTAATGAAGAAGAAAATAAGAAAAGAGGGAAATTGAAATTCGAAGGGGAGCGAGTGGACAAAAAAGGAGCGGAAGTGGCAGGTTTAGTGTTCTAATTTTTTTCCAGCTCACGGGGTCGCAGTTCTCACCCCGTGGACCTCGCTCGCTTCATTCGACTTGTACCAACAAAAAAAAACATTGATAATAAAGTGTAGAGCTTCGCTTTTATTGTAAAAAAAAAAATCTTAAAATAATAATCTTCGTAATTCTGGATTTCGGGTGCATTGCGAAGTTTTTGGTGCTCGATTGAGGCGATTGGCGACGATCAGATGAGAAAAATACTTCTGATGACAGTAAAAAAAAATAATAATAACGCGTAGCGCAATCAGTGACAGACGCCGGTGGCAAACGACAAACGCGGACACCTTCGTATTCAAGTATATACCTGATTACTTATTTATTCGTTTTACATGTTTTCGGGGAGGAAAATTGAAACGACGAATGCGATGTTAAAAATTTGTTGTTAGAACCGATACCTTTTTGGCGTTACAATTAATCGTGCGAATGGGATAAATAATTTTATTATTACGCAAAATAATTGTTCCGAGTATCAATAATTTTTGTTTCTCCAATCTGTATAATCAGAGTAACACAATTTATACTTTGTGACGCATGGAAATGTAGGTACGAAAAATTAATATTAATTAAAGTTGATTAAAGCCGAACGAATTATATAAATTTCCGAATGAAAGAAAAAAACAAATCCTCCGCGAAGCAATTGCTCAACTTCGATTGTGTACTGTTTGGGGTGAAATGGAAATTCGACTGTAGTATTATGTAAAGGAAAAAAAAAAAAAAAAAATACGTTTAGACGTGGACGCGCAGCGGGCTGCCACTTCGTCGTGAAAGGTTCGTGATTTTCGCATCTGTCTCGACTGGTGCAACACACAACAACCCCGGGCGACACTGACCGATGTGTCGCGCGCGGTTTACGCGAGGCGTCGAGTGTCGAGAGCTTTTGCGATATATAAAATACTGGCGCGCGTGGCCAGACGGAACGACAGCCGGAGATGAGCTCGACGAGCGAGGAGCGTGAAACGGCCACGAGCGATGTTCGCCGATTAATTTAGCATCAATATTTATTTTTTATATTATTTATTCATTCATTTTTTCCCTCGTAGACTCGGAAATATGGATTCTGAACTCAAATCTCCTTCGGATTCGGAGTCTTAGATTTTTTTTTGATCATCGCTCGTTTCCGTTTCCACGAAAAAAAAATCGGGAAGAGATGCGGGAAGATTTTAGCTGTTGGCATTGTAGTTATTAAATAACAATTTGAAGCAAGTGTAAATAATGTTATAGTAATTGTAAAGAGGAAATAACTTAACTCGTAAGTCACTGATTTTATCGACGAGGTAAAAACGCACGTTACGCTTGAATACGAAACGTTTCGACGTTTATGTTTACCGAAACGACATTAATTGTACACACAGACACACAGACACAATCTAAAAAAAAAAACACGTCGCTGAGATGAAGGGAATGAAAAAAGAGGGGAAAAAATGGCACGATCGACTTTATCCACCGTCTCCTCCAATCTCAATCTTTCTCTAATTCTAACACACGCTCTTTGTGAAATCTAATAATTAAAACTTGTGTCGCGAGAAGATGAAGAAAAAAACCTAAACGTTCCGTTAATCTCAGTGTTCTTGCATTTCTTCGATTACGAGCTTTGAATATGGGAAAACCGCGACCGAGGGAAGGATAAGCAAAAAAAATAAATAAAAAATATTAATCGCTCATTCGGAGATCAGTTGTTGTGCTTGTCACGAGTCGTATTAATCGCTCGTGCGCTTCGTATCCGTATAAAAATTATAAGGATGTTGTGCGCTCACATTCTCAACCACAAGTTTTGCTCCGTTAAAAAGTACAAAAATAATAATAATTTAATAACAATGTCAAAAGAAATTAACATCCCGGTGAAAAACCGAGATTCAACTTTTTTTCATTACATTTTTTGAAAAACACTTTTTTATTTATTTATTTTTTATACTCTCGTCAGTCTCAATTAAATAATTTTTGATTGGGAATGTAAGCGAAGCAAATTCTGAAGCAGAAGTAAAATAAAAAAACGAGGACGGAGCGTCGGGCGAATCGAAAATATGAAAATGTCGCAATTTGGAGATCGCGGAAATAATTTTTTCGAATCGCTCGACGACCGAGAGAACCGCCAAACTTAGCAGTATTAAATAGAACGAGAAGATAATTAAAAAAACAATCCCTCAGCGATAAGTATAACGAGATTCTAAACAAGTGTAAAGATTAATTAATGGGGCTTACGAAGGAGAAGAAGGAGAACGACGGTGAAACGGATGAGAAAATGAAAAAAAAAAAAAAAAAATGATCGATGAAAAAAAATGAAAAAATATATATGCATTCTACATATATATTCATATATGTATGTATATATATAGAGAGAAAGAAATAATTACAAATTGTTAATGAGGCGGCAGCTTGATGATGTACGATGATTAAAAATTATTGACTATGATGACAAAAAAAAAAAAGAAAAAATGATTATTTAGAAAAAATCCAATGTTGAACGGATATAAATGGTCCCTGGCAGTTTCCCGGGCGGCCTCCATTATAAAAACGATTAATTACCATTTTTGTACCTAGTTGCTAGTTTTGTACTAGTTTTGTAACGTACCTCATCATGTGCGTGCTGTTATTACATATTTTAAATCGGTGTTCTATGCAAAAACGTGCGAAACGTGCAAAAGTTACGTCAGCAAGAAACAAGGAACAAGTGGATTAAAAAAAAATTAATCCACTGCGATACATCAAAATCGAAAATAATCGCTCGTAATGAGGAAGGCGAGGAGGAAGCTCGACCAGTTTTGAGCTGAGAGTGAGAAAAATGTATGTCACACGTATTTAACTTTTTGCGCGGGGAGAAAAAAAACGCCTTTTTTTGGGGAAAAAAAAAATTACCGAAGGGCTCCGCGAGTTTCGCAGGCGAAGCAAGTTGCACGATCCTCGTGACCCAAAAGGAAAAAGCGTTCAAGACATTTGCGAGAAATATATAATCGATGGCCTAGAGTAGCGTTTCCCAGAAAGTTGTTCAATGGTCGTAAATGGAACGCAAATCGACTACTCGAGCGGCGTTCCATTTACATCGCCATTTTCGTTGGTTGTGAAATTATAGATTGCCGAGTGCCCCGCTGCGAAGTGTCTCAATAAATTTTCCGACAAATTTTTGCGTGGAAAAGAAAAAAAAACTCGAAATTTATTGAGACACTGGGAGTGGATTTAGCGAAAATTGTGTTGTAAGGGAATATCGTGACAAAATATTGTGAGCGAAAAAAAAAAAATGTACACGAAAAAAAGTTTGAGTGGTGAAAAAGCTCGACGAGAGCCAAAGTGGGACGCGGGAGCCGCGGACGACAGTGTAAAATTATTTCAGTAATGATGAAGGTACGATTATAACGATTCTTGTCCTAGAGTCTAGATTTAGCGAAAAATCATTCCAATAAATAAACAGTGAGAGCGTAGTTGCTGCAATTTCACTTCGTGATAGATTACGAAACGTTTCACGTGTCAATTTTATTTATTTGTGCTTTAAATGTCCATCCTACCTGATCCACCCCGAAACAATATTACTATTATTATTTTTTTGATCTTTTGAACTTCAAATTCTCGACCTACTTTTTCATGTCCCAGGGATGAAATATGGATCGATGGGTAAATTGCAGTTGAGGTAAGTGCAGCAAATATTTTTAACAACCAGACGTCATACTTACAGCATGGATGGAGAGGGGAGGGGGTTGTACGACGTATCGAAGACGCGTGTATAGTACGAGTACTAGACTGGGGTCGTCACCGGGCACGACAGCATTTCCAGCCTGTTACGGACTGGTACCACTTCCACTTAGTATGGTTACCACCGGGTTTTGGTCGTTACACGCGATTTGTTGTGTAATACAATCTCGTATTAGGATGAGAAAACAGAATAATTTGGGACATGCAATAAACACGATAAACAGCTGCGGGATCTTAATTCAATTAAATTCCAATTAATTACATATAAATCCCAATTGATTTAATCCCAATTAAATCCCAACTCAATTTCAATCAAATCCCAATTAATTTCAATTAAATCCCAATTAAGTTCGATTAACGTCCAATTAATTTCAATTAAAATGTATTTCGTTCAATTCGGATAAATTCGATCAATTCGCAGATCTGAAAATTGGTATTTTGAGGATCGTGTTTTATCTGACGAACAGCTCTACGAGGATTGGACACGCCAGGGTCGATGCACAATAATTATTACGCCCTCGCAATCGTATTTCGTCCGACCGTTTATCCGCGATATTTAGGCAAGTTTTGCGTTCGTGCCAAGTTTAACGGTTCGGTGTTCTCAATCAATTTCTCTGATATCCCCTCAATTTATTCTGGCAAAAAAAAAATACTTTCTTAATTCTGATTTCGATTTTTCCTGAAATATAATCTAACAAACGTCAGAAATACTTTGAAAAGTATAAATTAAATAAATACATTATTTAATAAATAACATTTTTATTTCCAAAAACTCCGGTGTCGGATAGCGAACTTTTATTTCACTAAATTCGATCGATCGTTCGAGGGTTGGGAACCCCTAAGAACTTTTTATTCGTCCATTAGCATAAGAGTTGACTTGTGCGGAATGAAGGCAATGAAGGAATGAAATAAGAAGACGCGGCAAGAAACAATGTGAAAAGAGTGGGAGAAATTGAGCGAAGGGCCGAGGCGAACTAAGCTGAAAGACGAACGATCGCGTAGTTATTGTCGCATTACCGTCTCGCCTGCGCACGCGGAAGCTTATCGTCAAGATCTCGAATTTATACGAAGTACGCGGCGAACGGATCTCGTCGAGTTGTGCGGCGAGAGTCCGAGCGGAGAGCTGTGAGAATGACTGACGAGGCGCAGGACGAAGCAAAAGTAAGTCCTCAATTTTTTTTGCGATTTTTATTTTTTTCGTATAATTATTTTTATGTGGCGTGTGACACGAAACCTCGGGTCACCGAGCTATAAAAAACCCGGCAGCGTCAGGAAGCCAAGTAAAAAAAAAATTAATTCAGCCTCAGGACGATTTTTTTTATCTCTTTGACTCTTATCGGGGATCTGTTTGTCGAGGATCAATTTATCGGGAATCAATTTATCGGGGATCTATTTATAGAGGATCAAATTATCGCGGATCAATTTATCGGGAATCAATTTATCGAGGATCATTTTATCGGGAATCAATTTATCGAGAATCAATTTATCGGGGACCATTATCTCGGGAATCAATTTATCGAGGATCAAATTATCGCGGATCAATTTATCGGGAATCAATTTATCGAGGATGAATTTATCGAGGATCAATTTATCGGGGATCATTTTATCGGGAATCAATTTATCCAGGATCAATTTATCGGGAATCAATTTATCGGGCATCTACTTATCGGGGATCAATCTACCGGGAATCATTTTATCGGGGATCAATATTTTAAGAAACTCTAAGGTGCACGTCGAAAGAAAACAATTCAATTGACTTATCTGCACTTTGAGTGAATTAGGAACCATGGAACAAATAAACGAGTTCGAGGAAAATCGAAGTCAGAGCCGGTTAACATGTGAGCCGAGAATGATACCTCTATGCCACACTACTCGCCCCCGACACGTTGATATTTCGTGCCAGACACGGAGGTGCCGTCGGTTTCACCCCTCTCGCGAGTCCCAACCGTTCTCACCACATCCGCACGCCTCGCACGAAAATACAAGGCTCGGCACCTCTGGTACCACGGCGAGTCTTGTGTGATCTTCCGGTGGTGTCAGAGGTGCGGTGATTATGTTTGTCCTGGGCCCGAGAGCCGCCTGCGAGCGGTCCGACAACTCCGACGAGGCGAGCGACGACGATGAGTTCGGTGGCGACGTTCTTCAGGTTGTTTTTGATGTCGTTAAACTTAAAAAAAAGTGCGAAAACTGCAAAATATTAAACCCGTATAAAAAAAAATCAGCGATTGAGATAAAAGTGGTAAATATGAGCCGATCCGATTAATAATCAAAGATCGATGGCAAATCGATAAATCATGGTCCGTATTCACCCCTTTTACCCTTTGTTTTCAAATGACCTTGAAATGTAATAAGTGTCGAATAATGATATAAAAATATAAAGAAAAAAAAAATCCAGCGATTAAGGTGAATGTGGTAAATATGAGCCGACCTGATTAATAATCAAAGATCGATGGCAAATCGATAAATCATGGGCTGGTCCGTAATCACCCTTTTTACCCTTTGTTTGCAATTGACCTTGAAATGCAACGAGTATCGAGAAATGATTTAATTCGGGGAACTAATTTTTTTTTTTTTAATGGATAAATGAATTCAGTGAAGAATTTTTTAAGTCGAGAGTCTGTCTAATCGGATCGATGATTAAATTAGAAACGACGAGAAGAATGCGAGCGAAAAGCGCGAAGGGGGGAGATGGACCCGAGATTGGAGTTCGCCTTTCAGCTGCTGATGGACGCGACTGGCTTGCCGCGTCACGACGTAATGGACCACGTCTTCGAGGGTGGCATGCTCGACGAGATCAATCAGCTCTTTTTGCCGCACATGAGAGCCACCCTCGTCTGGTACTATCAGGTTGTCGAGGAATCCGAACCCCAGCGATCGACCGACACGGTATTTGTCTCTCTTCTTCTCGTCTTCACAAATGTCCAAAGCAATCCCAACGATATCCAATATCCAATTTTATAAACTAGGAATAATAACACCCGAAAAATTGAAAATTCAAGGAGAAAAACGCGAAAAATGATTCTGAATTTGTTCGAAACTTATCACTTCACTGAAATCGATGTAATTTTTCTTTGGATGAATGGAATCTGGATTTTCTTTTCGTGTTCAAAAGAAAAATCATCAACGAAGAGAAAGCCAAAAGGTGGAACGCGATATCTCGATTTTTTAATTTTTCGCAGAATTTTAAAGTCGATCCTTAAAAATCGCAATTTTTGCGATTCTTGCGTTTTTTTTGCGAAAAAAAAAATCGATTTCGCAAAGTCTGAAAACCCTATTCGATGGGACATTTTCCGCTGATTCCGAAAGCGGCGTTGTTTGCCCGCAAAAAATCGAAAATTCGATGAGAAAAACGTAAAAGTCGATTTTTTTCTGACAAATTGCAAAATTTCGCGATATTAAACAACGAACTGCCGGTTTCCCAGCGACCAATCAGAGGCCGAATAAATCGACAACAATGGTCGCTCACAAACTTTTCATTAGAGGAGAATAATAGAGAAAAATCATTATTCACAATCGATTGTCCCGTATGTGAAAATGCAGGGTCCCGCGGTCAAGGGCACCGCGCCCAGGGGACCTCAGAGCACAAATCCATCCAAGGTCAAGGAGTCGAAGGAGACAAAGGAACCGCCCAAAAAGAAGTTGTTCCTCACCGACGGCTGGCAAGTTCCTTGCACCGGCGTCTGCATTTATATGTTTCGGTGAGCTCATCGTACGTTTCGATGATTTTCATGTCTTTGTTGACCTTCAAATATGAAATGAAGACAGTGAACCAACTTTCAAAGTACCAACCTCTAAATCGTGTTACATTTTTTTATTGTAATGATAAAAATAATAAGAGCGATAAAATGATCGACAGCATCAATACGGTGAAACAACTTCCCGAAGAAGGTTTTCACAAAGACCTGTACACCGGGGTCATTGACACAACGAAGGTTGGCATCATAGCTTCGATCCAGAGGATCGTCGAGCAGGTCTTCATGAACGCCCTCGCTTATCCTGGTACAGAGGACGAAGACGATTGCCCGATGATAAAGAGTCTTCTGCTTCCAGGTCTCAGATCCTTCTGCAGCGCTCTCAAGGGTAAACGCCAAGGTCAAGGTCATTGCGATTTTTTTTTTGTAGTACGATCCGATTAAAGTTGATGATGCTTCCAGTCTGCGAGATGGTCGCCCAGGAAGGCAGCATTTTCGACGACGGCGACACGACGATGGACGAGGTCAATAACTTCGAGGACGCAAAAGCTCTGGTAGCGCAAGATGGAATCGTGGAGAAAATCGAGGATCGCGTCAGAGTTTGGATCAAGAAGCTCAAGGATTTTATTCTGGAGAGCAAACAGGTCAGACGGGAGAACGACAACTCGGGGCCGCAACAGGAGCTGGAATATTGGAAGAGACGAGGCGCGCAGTTCAGTCAACTCGCTGGACGACTTCAGGTTCGGCGAGGACATGAAGATATTTACCATAAATAGTAATAATTAAGAATCGAAATTAATGTTAATCAGGAAATTAATGTCAATGATTTTTTTTCAGAGCCACAAAGTTCGGATGTCGCTGCTATGTCTTCAGGTGTCGCGTTCAAAGCTGATCAAGGATTGGGTAGACGCTGAAGATGAGGTCACTTACTGCTACAACGAGGCCAAGGACAATGCGAAATTTATTCAGGCGCTTGAGAAATGTTGTCATTGCCTCTATCTCGATGATCCCGTAAGATGTGTGAACTATAAAAAAAATTAATTGTGAAAAATTGTACAAAAATTGGATTGGTAATTTCTATGACCTCGAAATGACCTTGAACGCAGGTGAAAATGCGAGATTCCCTGGTGTCACTTCTCCAGACTGTGAGACTGATATACAGCGTGTCTCGGTATTACAACACGTCGGAACGAACGTCGTCGTTGATGGTCAAGATCACCAATCAAATGATCGCAGCCTGTCGCGATTATGTCACGAAAAGGGGACGCGAGACTGTGTGGGACCTGGACAGAGACACGGCCACGTCGAGACTCAAGCACTGCTTGAGATTGAACAAGTAAGGCGAGTGAAAAATTGATGTGGGGTAAAAGGGGGGAATATGGACCTTTTGGTACCATTTGATTCCATGTCTTAATTCCAAAAAAATCCTGCTTTTAAAAAGTTCATGAGTAACGGAAAGCATTGTTAGCAAACTATTCGAGCTGTGATTGTCTGGGACTCTCAGATCGAGTCCAGGTTCATTTGTCATTGATAACTTCGACAGTTCTGTCAAATATCGTATTTTTTTTATCCACTAAAAAAAGGTTGATGGCAGTGTTTTTAGGGGTAGAATATGCTACTTGAGAACGATGGTATAGGTTAAAAGTCGATATTTTGAAAAAATAAATTTCGTGACCCCGATTTGGGCGGTTTTCGGCCCGGGGCCAATTCTAGGATTTCTGACAAACTGTTCGGCCAAAATTTTTTTTTTTCAAATTCAACTAAAAAAGGGTTGTAACCGGTGTTTTCAGGGGTAGAATATGCGACTTGAGAACGATGGTATAGGTTAGAAGTCGATATTTCGAAAAAATAAATTTCGTGACCCCGATTTGGGCGGTTTTCGGCCCGGCGGCCAAATCTAGAATTTCTGACAAACTGTTCGGCCAAAATTTTTTTTTTTCAAATTCAACTAAAAAAGGGTTGTAACCGGTGTTTTCAGGGGTAGAATATGCGACTTGAGAACGATGGTATAGGTTAAAAGTCGATATTTTGAAAAAACAAATTTCGTGACCTCGATTTGGGCGGTTTTCGGCCCGGGGCCAATTCTAGGATTTCTGACAAACTGTTCGGCCAAAATTTTTTTTTTTCAAATTCAACTAAAAAAGGGTTGTAACCGGTGTTTTCAGGGGTAGAATATGCGACTTGAGAACGATGGTATAGGTTAAAAGTCGATATTTTGAAAAAATAAATTTCGTGACCCCGATTTGGGCGGTTTTCGGCCCGGCGGCCAAATCTAGGATTTCTGACAAACTGTTCGGCCAAAATTTTTTTTTTCAAAATCAACTAAAAAAGGGTTGTAACCGGTGTTTTCAGGGGTAGAATATGCGACTTGAGAACGATGGTATAGGTTAAAAGTCGATATTTTGAAAAAATAAATTTCGTGACCTCGATTTGGGCGGTTTTCGGCCCGGGGCCAATTCTAGGATTTCTGACAAACTGTTCGGCCAAAATTTTTTTTTTTTCAAATTCAACTAAAAAAGGGTTGTAACCGGTGTTTTCAGGGGTAGAATATGCGACTTGAGAACGATGGTATAGGTTAAAAATCGATATTTTGAACAAATAAATTTCGTGACGCCGATTTGGGCGGTTTTCTAGAATATAAAAAAAAGAAAGTTTTGGCTATTGGGAAAAGAACCCAACCACTGATTGGAAATTGCTTAATTTTTTTTTACTTTTTTTTCACAGAGCCTACAGAGAAACCTACAGATTGGTCCGATGTTCGCCAGCGGTGACGGAGCAAGAATTTTCATTTTCCGAGACTCACGTTTTCGGAAGATTCGACTCGTTCTGCGCCAGGGTGCGAAAGATCCTGACGATGTTCGACCTCATAGACGACTATCAAAAGTTGTTCGAAAGACGAATGGAGGGTCTTCTGTTGGGAGAAGGTTTCACGTTCTTTCTTCAGGTTCGATTCGACGATCTGAATTCGATATCAACTATCTGAATTTTTGTGCAGCGCTGGACGAGGCCACGAAGACCTTCGAGGAGGCTAAGAAAATTGCGACCAGCAAATCGTACGACTATCTGGACCCTCGGAACGTGGATTTCGATCAGGATTATCAGAATTTTATGGACAAAACTGACGAGCTGAAGGAGAGCATAGGAAGCATTATTGAGAAGAATTATGCCGACGTGTGGGAAACGCCTCAAGGAATCAGATTTCTCACACGATTCGAAAAAGTAATTTTTAGAAAATTTAAAACTCAAAAGTCCTACCCAAAAAAAGTCATTTTTACGTTCGCTTACATAACACCAAAATCCTCTGCGTGACTAAAAAACGAGACCTTGCAATTTGTGGCTGGGTGGGAAGGAAATCGAAGCTGGTTGCGGGGGGGGAGGTGGCTTGTTGATTCGATATTTGTAATCAGCTGCGCGCGCATACAACTCACCCACACACAAATGATACTCACAATCACGCAAACACACAAACGCACATTTTTTTCATAATTTTTTTTCCCCCACAAAAAAAAACATATAAAAAAAATGTCCTTATAAAAAATTAACATTATTTCTTGCACTGTCGAAAGGTGAGCGAGAAGATTCCACTGACGAAATTGGACGAGAAGTACCAATTGGTCGTCAAGTACTGCGACAAGGAAGTGGAAAGGACGTTGAAGCTCTTCAAGAAGCAACGAGACGATCCTCCTCTGCCCAGGCACATGCCGCCCATCGCTGGGCGTCTGACCTGGGCTAATTCCTTGAAGTAAAATAATACAAATAAAAATGAAAAAAAAAAAAAATGCAAACGCATAACCAGACGAGTTCTCATTCCAGAGTTCACCTCGACGAATTGGCGGCTTCCGTCTGCAACCATCCGGTCCTGAAGACTCTCCCGCTGACGGCGGATCTCGTACGTCGTTATGTTCACGCCAAAGCGGTGCTTTTGCAGTATCAGACCGACATTGCCGAGGTCTGGACCCACCAGAATTCGTGGGTCATCGAGGACTGTCTAAAGAAGTAAAAATGAATAAAATAAAAGAAATAAAAAATTCAATATAACAAAGTTTTAATAATTCAGACTTACAATGATATAAATAATCACAATGCCATGGATTATGACTAAATAATCATAATTCTATGGATTATGACTAAATAATCATAATTCTATGGATTATGACTAAATAATCATAATTCTATGGATTACGACTAAATAATCAAAATTCGATGGATTACGACTAAATAATCATAATTCGATGGATTATGACTATTTGTAGGCCGTTGCTGACGGTGGATCGCGAGACGAACAAGGTCAAGGTCAACTTCGAAGGTCGCATAGTACTTCTCCTCCGCGAGGCCGATTGCCTGGCGAAGCTCAAGCTCGAAGTGCCGATAGTCGCGCTGACGATACTCGTGAAGCGCGATCACTTCACCCTGGTCAACGATTCGCTTCAGCTGGTGATCGAGGAGTTCGTCTCGACCGCCCGGAGAGTCAAGCTCGAGGTGCGGCCGCTCCTGCTTCCTCATCTGGTTCGCGTGGCTTCGCTACTCGCACCCGGACTCGACAGTCTCACGTGGACATCGCCGGGCTGGAAAGACTTTTGCCAAAGTACCCGGGATGAGATTAAAACCTTCGACATTCTTATCACCAGAGTTCACGACGTTTACGCAAACAGGATTCTTCAGGTAAAAAAAATAAAATAAATTGATTTATTTGGCATTGCTGTTCAACGACCTTTAACAGCAATTCAAAAATTATCAAAGTGAAATAGAAAATAAATCAATTCATTTTTTATTTCACTTTGATAATTTTGGCATTGCTGTTAAAGGTCCTCGCCAGCATGCAAAATATAACGCTTCACGCGTTACCCGTGGACCAACCGTGGAGCATCGAAGAATTCGTGGAAAAAACCGAGGAAGCCTGCAGATTGGCGGCCGTCGATCTGCACCGACGGAGTCTCATGGTCGAGGAGGCGGTCGAGGAGGTTCTCCAGCTGGTGAAAAATGCCGCAGCTTCATTCAAGGCGAACGCCGAAAATTATCAGTACGACTTGGGAAACAACGATGGCGAGTATGAAGAAATGTTCTTTTTTACGCTTTTCTAAATGAATTCATTAATAAATAATCAAAACAGGTTCCCAAGGCGAAGAGGAAGGAGCGCAGCAGCAACAGGATTGGTCGGTCGTCTGGGAATGCTTCGACGATCCTCATCAGCTACTCACGACACCTGGCGGCGGATTGTCGAAAAATATGCAGGAGATGGTGCGAAACGCAGTTTCGGAAATGCGACGATATTACTCGAGGAAGGTCGTGGATGTGCTGATCAAGGTCACGAGAAGCTCGTTGGATGCCATAAGGAGACGATTCGTGCGAGAGGTCGACACTGGTAGGTCACAAGTTGTCATCGAAAGTCATCCAAGGCCATCCAAGGTCATTAAATCTGAATTTTCAGGAGAACAACCGCATCCGGTGTTTCTTCTCCAAGCTACGTTGGTGATTCCGTCGGTGGTGGTCAGACCGAGTCTCGAGGAAGTCCAGGAAACACTGACAGCAGCTGGAAAGGCGATAGCAGGTGTCTCGAAAGGCGTCGCCCAGTGGAACGCTGGAAATAAGGTTTGGTGTCAATTTGTGGCGTTGGAAAAATATTTACGAGCGAGGAACATTTAGCGAAGTTGAAAATTACGCAGAACACTTGGCGCGGAGTTCCCTGGGCCCCGAAGAGAAACCTCCTGGACGTCGTGATGCGAGCCCAGATCCATCAGGACCAGCGACAGGACGACGAACCCGAGGATCCGAAGTCACGGCGCAGGCGACTGTACAAAATTATGTCGGAGGAGCGACCGACGTTTCCGGTGCAGCAGAGAAACTTCCACAAGATGGTGATGGAGAACAAGGAGGTCGTCAAGGTCCTGTCGATGCTGAGCTCCTGCACTCAGGAACTTCGTCAGGTGGGAAGAGGGATCCTCCTCCTTGTTTTTCATACTCGTTTCGTACTCGTCCACTTTGGACAATCCTGCGAATTGCAGATCAACCGAGGATCTGTCTGCAGCGATGTCGAAGCATTCTTCGAGGTCTGGACCATTTGCACGATTTTTTAGATGGAAGGTCATACGTCATTTTCCAGGATCTGGTGGACTTTATGGAACGTTGGAAGCCCTACAAGTTCCTGTGGAAAAACGAGCGCAGTATTCGCGAGCTGTTGCTGATAACCTTGACGGAATTCGAGACGACTTTGAGGAAACACGGCGAGCTGGAGGATCGACTGGCCACCGAGCCCGACATGATCCTGTTCGGCACGTCGATCGCCCTGTCGACGGAGAAACTCAAGTACGGACTTCACACGGAGATCAAGAGCTCGACCCACAAGATCGGTCAGGCCATGAAGAAGAAGTATCGGAGAGAGATGGAATACGTCTATGCGGTGATGAACGAGATGGAACGCAAGCTCGACCGTCAGATTCGCGATCTCGACGACGTCAGGTTGATCATGGACACCCTGAAGAAAATTCGCGAGCAGGAAGTCGACATGGAGCTGCGTATCGATCCGATCGAAGAGGCCTTCAACATCGTCACGAGATACGATGTGCCGGTCGATCGAGAGTGTCTGGAACAAGTGGATAATTTAAGGTGCTTGAATATTAATTATTTTATCTCGGTCCAATTGTTTTCCAAATTTCCAAATTAAATCAATCATGTTTAATTAAACATTTTCTAATTTATTTTTTTTTTATGAAACAAGTAGAAAACTTGAGGTGCTTGAAATATAATTATATTATTTTATTCCAATTGTTTTAAAAATTTACAAATTAAATTAATATTTTGTTAAGTAAAACCTTGCAATTTAATTTTTTAATTAAATTAATAATTTTAAAGAAATGAATTAATTCAACGCTTTTTTTGTGTGGGTTCAAGGTACACGTGGCAGCAATTATTGAGCCGAGCTCTCGACAGTCACGTGCTGCTGTTGACCCTTCAGCCGCAGTTCGAGGAGGAGCTGAGGAACAACCTGGAAAAATTCCGCACCGACAACGAGGCCTACTGCGAGGAGTACCGACTGACCGGACCGATGCAGCCGGGTCTCACGCCTCGCGAGGCCTCGGACAGGCAGATTCTGTTTCAGAATCGCTTTGACGGCATGTGGCGCAAGCTCCAGACTTATCAGAGCGGCGAGGAGCTCTTCGGACTGCCCACGACTGACTATCCGGAGTTGTCGCAGATCCGGAAGGAGCTGAATCTGCTGCAGAAGCTGTACAAACTCTACAACGACGTCATTGATCGGGTCAGCAGTTACTACGACATTCCGTGGGGCGAGGTACGATGATCCAAGGCCAACTAAGGTCAAACCAACAATTTCATCATTTTTAAGAAATTGTCGATACGCCTTATTTTTTATACAGATTTTCATGTGGACTTAGAGTAATCAAAAAAATCCTCACTTCGTTCAGGTGAACATCGAGGAGATCAACAACGAGTTGATGGAGTTTCAAAATCGCTGCCGGAAGCTCCCGAAGGGTCTGAAGGAGTGGCCCGCGTTCTTCGCCCTGAAGAAGACCATCGACGACTTCAACGACATGTGCCCACTGCTCGAGCTGATGGCGAACAAGGCGATGAAGGCGCGACACTGGCAGAGAATCGTGGAGGTCACCGGTCACACGTTTGACCTTGAGAGCGAAGGTTGGTCACACTCGATCTCGTCGCCCCAGCTTCCAATGAACAGCGCTAGGTAAATAAAATAAAAAAAGTTGCTCTCTTCAAGGTTTCTGCCTGAAGAACATTCTCGAGGCTCCGCTCCTCAAGTACAAAGAGGACATCGAGGACATCTGCATCTCGGCGATGAAGGAGAAGGACATCGAGGCGAAGCTTCGCCAAGTCGTCAACGAGTGGACGGCCCACGAGTTGACCTTCATGACCTTCAACAACCGCGGCGAGTTGCTGCTGCGAGGCGACACGACCGCCGAGACGATCGGACAACTCGAGGACAGCCTCATGGTTCTGGGTTCGCTGATGTCGAATCGTTACAACGCGCCCTTCAGGAAGCAGATCCAGCAGTGGCTGACCGATCTGTCCAACACCAACGAGATTCTCGAGCGTTGGCTGCTGGTCCAAAACATGTGGGTCTACCTGGAGGCCGTCTTCGTGGGCGGTGACATCGCCAAGCAGCTGCCGAAGGAGGCCAAGAGATTCAGCAAGATCGACAAGAGCTGGCAGAAAATCATGCAACGGGCTCACGAGACACCGGTGGTCGTTCCCTGCTGCGTCGGCGACGACTTGCTGAAGCAGCTGCTGCCGCATCTTCAGGAACAGCTGGAACTCTGCCAGAAGTCTCTGAGCGGGTGCGTTGACCTTGGGGAGGAACAAAAACTGTGAAGATGAATCGTATGACATTCGGGAAATGATCTATTATTTGATCATTTCCTGATTTGACCTTTCATTTGACTTTGATGTGGTTTTTTATTTGACTTTGATTTGACTTTTGATTTGACTTTGATTTGACTTTTGATTTTATTTTAATTAGACTTTGATTTTAGCTTTAATTTGACCTTTGCTTTTTTTAAAATCAAAACCGACGTTAATCTTGTCCAACTTAAATTTGTCAACTTCAAGGTACTTGGAAAAAAAGCGAATGATGTTCCCTCGCTTCTTCTTCGTGTCCGACCCGGCCCTCCTCGAGATCCTCGGTCAGGCCTCCGACTCCCACACGATACAGAATCATCTGCTGTCGATATTCGACAACACACGTTACGTGAAGTTCCACGACATCGAGTACAACAAGATGATGGCGATCGTATCTTCGGAGGGCGAGGTCATCGTGGTAAGACACACTTCAAGGTCAATGCTGTCCTATCGTCATTTTACGAAGCTAGATTTAAATCAATGACGAATGGTTGTCGTCAGCTGGAACGAGCAGTCAGAGCCGAAGGATCCGTGGAGACGTGGCTCATGCAGTTGCTCCAAACGTCCCAGCAGTCGTTGCACGCGATAATCCGTCAATCGCACACGATGATCAACGACCAGAACTTCAACCTTCTCGCCTTTCTGGACAAGATGCCTGCCCAGGTTGGAATCCTCGGGATCCAGATAATCTGGACCAGGGACGCCGAGCTGGCGCTCATGCAGGCTCGTTCGGACAAGAAAATCATGGGCGAGACCAACAACAGGTTTCTGGAGGTGCTGAACACGTTGATCGATCAGACGACCAGGGATCTTACAAAGATCGATCGCACCAAGTTCGAGACGCTCATCACGATTCACGTGCATCAACGCGACATCTTTGACATTCTTGTGAGTGGTCCAACTGGTCCACAATTTTTGCTCGGACGATCAATTGTTGACTCGACCATTGACTTGAATTTTGCTCAACAGTGTCGGTTGAATGTCCGCACGGTGTCGGATTTCGAGTGGCTGAAGCAGTGTCGCTTCTACTTCAAGGAGGACCTGGACAAGACAGCGATATCGATAACGGACGTTCAGTTCACCTATCAGAACGAGTATCTTGGTTGCACCGAGCGACTGGTCATCACGCCCTTGACTGACAGGTAGGAAGCTGTGATGACCTTGACAATTTAGGACTAATGCTATTTTCCTTGCTACGCCTTTTTGGTATTCGTTTTGGTATTTCGTTGGTGGCACTATTTCTATTGTATTAATGATTGGTCTCTTATCAATGCTTGTTGCTACTCTTCGTGGCTCATATCTGGGTTGCACCAAGCGACTGCTGATCACGCCCTTGACTGACAGGTAAGAAGCATTGATGACCTTGACAATTTAGCACCAATGCCATTTTCCTTGCTACGCCTTTTTGGTATTCGTTTTGGTATTTCGTTGGTGGCACTTTTTCCATTGAATTAATGTTTGGTCTCTTATCAATGCTCGTTGCTACTCTTCGTGGCTCATATCCAGATGCTACATCACCCTGGCCCAAGCGTTGTCAATGTCCATGGGTGGGTCGCCCTGTGGACCAGCCGGAACCGGCAAAACCGAGACCGTCAAGGACATGGGAAAAACCCTGGCGAAGTACGTGGTCGTCTTCAACTGCTCCGACCAGATGGACTATCGCGGCCTCGGTCGGATCTACAAGGGCCTCGCGCAGAGCGGATCCTGGGGCTGCTTCGACGAGTTCAACCGAATAGAACTTCCGGTTCTGTCGGTAGCGGCGCAGCAAGTGGCGGTAGTGTTGGCGGCGAAGAAGGAGAAGAAGAGGCAGTTCGTCTTCACGGACGGCGATCAGATCGAGATGAGCCCCGAGCTCGGTATCTTCATCACCATGAACCCGGGTTACGCCGGCCGCAAGGAGCTACCCGAGAACCTGAAGATCCAGTTCCGAACCGTCGCCATGATGGTCCCTGATCGACAGATCATCATACGTGTCAAACTCGCGAGCTGCGGATTTTTGGAGAACATAACGCTGGCCAGGAAATTTTACACGCTGTACAAATTGTGCGAGGAACAACTCACGAAGCAGGTGCATTATGACTTTGGGTTGAGAAACATTTTGTCGGTGCTGAGGACTCTGGGAGCGTCGAAGAGGGAGAACTGCAAGGACTCGGAGAGTACGATCGTAATGCGGGTGCTCAGGGACATGAACCTTTCTAAACTCATAGGTAAAATTGTCTTTTCCATTTTCATGTCACGCAATATTTTATTTCATTCATTTTCAGTTTTCGAATTAAGATTTACAAAATTAAATTCAATTAAAAATACAATTTGTTGCAGATGAGGACGAACCGCTGTTCATATCCCTGGTAGCCGATCTGTTCCCCAATCAGGTGCTGGAAAAGACGTCCTATCCGGAGCTGGAAGCAGCGATCGATCAGCAGGTCCAGGAGAGCGGACTGGTCTATCATCCGCCGTGGGTGTTGAAGTTGATTCAGCTGTACGAGACCCAAAGGGTCAGACATGGTATTATGACCTTGGGACCAACTGGAGCTGGAAAAACGACCTGCATCCAGACTCTCATGAAGGCTCTTTCGCAGTGCGGCGATTATCATCGGTAAAATAAGCTCCAGTCTTGTTTATTCAATTTAATTGAAGTACAAAAAAGTCACCTTGAAAAATAAATTCAGTGAAATGCGGATGAACCCGAAGAGCATCACAGCTGCGCAAATGTTCGGACGTCTGGATGTCGCCACGAACGACTGGACCGACGGGATATTTTCCGCCCTCTGGCGAAAGACCCTGAAGCTGAAGAAGGAGGAACACGTGTGGCTGGTGCTGGACGGACCAGTCGACAGCATCTGGATCGAGAATCTTAATTCCGTTCTCGACGACAATCGTACTTTGACCTTGGCGAACGGTGATCGTCTGCCCATGTCGCCGACGTGCAAGATAATATTCGAACCTCATAATATTGATAACGCAAGCCCGGCGACCGTTTCACGAAATGGGATGGTTTACATGAGCTCTTCAGGGTTGGACTGGAAGCCGGTGGTGACCGCGTGGCTGAAGTCCAGGTCGACCTTGGAGCAGTCGGTGCTCGAACAGGCGTTCGACGAGTCGTTTCCTCAGGTACGAAATACCTGATGACCTTCAAGACCAAGACTTCCTTATTTTTATCTGTTTTACAACATTTTCATCAACAACTTTATTACAGGTTTACGCTTGGAGCACTCAAACCCTGGTGCTAGCTATAAAAGTTCTCCAGTGCAACGTGGTACGTCAGATGCTGTGTCTGTTGGAGGGTCTGGTGCCGCCTGAAGTGCCGCTCGAGCAGGTCGACGACCCTGAAGACGATCAAGAGAAAGACAAGCCGCAACCAATGACCGCCGAGCATCTGAGGTGTCTCTACGTGTTCGCGCTGGTCTGGGGCGTCGGTGCTCTTCTGGAAACCGACGACAGGACCAAGTACGACGAGTACCTGAGGACGAATTTTTCCAACCTCGACTTGCCCGTGTCGGAAAAATATCCGGACACGAAAGTATTTTCTATTTTATACTATTTTATTATCGACTCTGTCGTCAATCGCAATCCAATCGCAGATTGCAGACAGACGAGATGTAAAATATTATTTTTCAGGTCTTCGATTTCATGGTCAACGACAAGGGCAAGTGGGACACTTGGAGCACCCTGATGACGAATTACGTTTATCCGGACTACGCGACTCCCGACTACAACAGCATCTTAGTGCCGATAGCCGACAACGTGAGGATTCAGTATCTGATAGAGCTGATAGGCCGTCAGGATCGAGCAGTTTTGCTCACCGGTGAACAGGTAAATGGCAAAGATGACTGCCAATTTTTCAAAATCATTTTAAAAAGCTAAAAATAGGCACCAGTAAATAATCGCAAAACGCAAAAGGCTTGCAAATTGTAAAACTTGCAGATGCTAAAATCTTCAAGGTCATGTAATTTTATCATCTCAAGACAAGAGACACTTCTGATCTTGAGTTAGAATAAAATGTGACATGTTTCTCGCAGGGTTCAGCCAAAACTGTCATGATGAAGTCGTACATGAAGAAGACCAATCCGGACACGACTCTCGGTCGTTCTTTCAACTTCAGTTCAGCCACGACACCCTTCCAGTTCCAGAAAACTCTCGAGAGCTACGTGGAGAAACGTCTGGGCAACACGTTCGGGCCACCAGGTGGAAAGAAGATGCTCGTCTTCATCGACGACATCAACCTGCCGCAGATCAACGAGTGGGGCGACCAGATAACCAACGAGATCGTTCGACAAGCCATGGACATGAAGGGCTTCTACTCGCTCGAAAAACCCGGTGACTTCACGACCATCGTCGACGTGACCTTCCTGGGTGCCATGGGTCAACCTGGCGGCGGACGAAACGACATTCCATCGAGATTGAAACGTCAGTTCTGCATTTTTAATTGCACGTTGCCCAACGACGCGTCCGTCGATAAGATCTTCAGCGTCCTTGGCGAAGGTCATTACAACACGAAGAGAGGTTTCTCGCAGGTGGGTCATTTTTTTTTAGAAAATTTGAAAACTAGACAATTCATTTTTATTATTCACAGGAAATCCGAAGTTTGGTGAAGAAAATGGTACCATTGACCAGGATACTGTGGCAACACACAAGGTCCAAGTTGCTACCGACCCCAGCGAAATTTCACTACGTCTTCAGCCTCCGAGACCTGTCGCGGATCTGGCAGGGAATGGTCGGCACTCTGTCGACGGTCATCGAGAAGGAGAGCTCGCTGATGCTGCTGTGGAAGCACGAGTGCACGAGGGTCTTCAGCGATAGGTTCACTCTGCAGTCGGACAAGACGTGGTTCGACGAGGAGCTCGTCAGGATCGTGGAGGAGTCGCTCGGCAAGTCTTACGTGCAGATGATCGACACGGAACCGGCTTTCGTCGATTTTATGAGGTATAATAATAATCATGAGAGTTCATTCAGTTAATTTAATTCATTTCATTCACACTGAAAAAAATCAGTAGTTGCGGCTACCAATCACTGCTGACTTCTACCAAAAAATTGGTTGCAGTTACTAAAATATTGGTAGCTCTGACCATCGATTGGTAATCACAACTATTAATTTTTCTCAGTGCATCCAAAATATTTTTGATGCACCGTACAGATATTTATATATGTTTTTGCAAAAAAAAAAAAAAGAAAAAAAATCATTGTTTTACAAAATATTTAATTACAAGAGACGCTCCCGAACCAACCGGCGAAGAGGGCGAAGACGCCGACATGGAGCTTCCAAAGGTCTACGAACCGGTTTACGATCATCAGGTTCTCCGCGATCGTCTCGACATGTTCCTGTCGCAGTTCAACGAGATGCAAAGAGGCGCCGGGATGGACCTGGTGTTCTTTCCCGACGCGATGCTCCACCTGGTGAAGATATCCCGGGTGATACGTCATCCCCGGGGAAACGTGATGCTCGTCGGCGTCGGTGGTTCCGGCAAGCAGAGTCTCACGAAGCTGTCGTCCTTCATAGCCGGCTACAAGACCTTCCAGATAACCCTGACGAGATCCTACAACGTGACGAATTTCCTCGAGGACCTGAAGTTCCTCTATCGCTCGTGCGGAGGTCAGGGCAAGGGCACGACCTTCATCTTCACCGACCTCGACATCAAGGAGGAAGGCTTCCTCGAGTACCTCAACAACATTCTCAGCTCCGGCGTCATCAGCAACCTCTTCACCCGCGACGAGCAGGCGGAAATCATTTCCGAACTCACGCCGACCATGAAGAGAGAGAACCCGAAGAGAACGCTGAACAACGAGCTCGTCATGGAGTATTTCCTGCAACGCACCTGCCAAAATCTTCACGTTGTCTTCTGCTTCTCGCCGGTCGGTGAAAAATTTCGCAACCGGGCTCAACGATTTCCGGCTCTCATTTCCGGCTGCACGATCGACTGGTTCCAGCCGTGGCCGCGTGACGCTCTCGTCCTGGTGGCTCAGCACTTTCTTCATGACTTCGAGATCGCCTGCAGCGACGAGGTCAAGGAGCACCTGGTACGCATTTTTACTGACCTTGAAGATACTTCCGCAACAACTCGAGGCGTCTGAATGTCAAATAAAGAAAACTTCGGACATCATAATTGGCCCTTGTAAAAATGTTATACATGTAAAAAATTATTCGCAGGTCAACGCACTGGGCTCGATCCAGGACGTCGTGGCGGTGACCTCCACCAAGTACTTCCAACGCTTTCGCCGAGCCACTCACGTCACTCCAAAGTCGTACCTGAACTTCATCGGCGGCTACAAGAACATCTACCGCAGCAAGCAGCACGAGCTCGGCGAGGGCGCCCGACGCATGGACACCGGACTGGCGAAGCTCGAGGAGGCCTCGATATCCGTGGAGTTGCTGAAGAGGCATCTCGCGGCGATGGAGCAGGAGCTGGTCCAGGCCTCAGAGAAAGCGGAGACGGTGCTGTCGGAGGTGACGGAACGGGCGATGCAGGCGGAGACGTTCAAGAACCAGGTGCAGAAGGTCAAGGAGAAGGCCGAGGTGTTGGTCGGTTGCATTGCCGAAGAGAAGGCGCTGGCCGAGCAGAAATTAGAGGCCGCCAAACCGGCCCTCGAAGAAGCTGAGGCGGCGCTCAACACCATCAAACCTGCTCACATCGCGACTGTCCGCAAATTGGGAAGACCTCCTCATCTGATCATGAGGATCATGGACTGCGTCCTGATCCTCTTTCAGCGGAAAATCGGCCCCGTGGTACCGGACGCCACGGCCCTGTGCCCGAAACCCTCGTGGGGCGAGTCCCTGAAGATGATGGCGAGCACGACCTTCCTGCTGCAGCTCCAGAACTATCCCAAGGACATCATCAACACCGAGATGGTCGAGCTGCTTCAGCCCTACTTCAAGATGGAGGACTACAACATGGAGACAGCGAGGCGCGTCTGTGGCGACGTGGCCGGTCTCCTGTCGTGGACCAAGGCCATGGCCTTTTTTTACTCCGTGAACAGGGAGGTGCTGCCTCTCAAGGCCAATCTGACGCTGCAGGAGGCGAGGCTCAAGGTCGCCATGGAGGATCTCGCGGACGCGGAGAGGGAACTTTCCGAGAGAGAAATGGCTCTTCAGGTAGAAATGGAGGAAAAGAAACGTTGACCTTGACCCTGACCTAATGACCTAGATCTTGATCCTTGAGATTACCTAGGTCCATAGTGCCCTTGAGATGACCTTGGCCCACCTTGAACTTGAGATGACCTTGGCCCACCTTGACCTTGAGATGACCTTGGTCCACCTTGACCTTGAGATGACCTTGATCCACCTTGACCTTGAAATGACCTTGATCCACCTTGACCTTGTTCCACCTTGATCTTGAGATTACATAGATCTTGACCTTGAGATGATTCAGTAATGATCTAGTGATTTATTTTCAGGCTGTCAAGGAGCAATACGACGCCGCGGTGGCCGAGAAACAGAGACTCATAGACGCGGCCAACGTATGCTTCAGAAAAATGACCGCCGCGACTGCCCTGATTAACGGTCTGGGCGGCGAAAAAATTCGCTGGACCGAGCAGAGCGGCGAATTCAAGGTTCAGCTGGGAAAACTCGTGGGCGACGTTCTCCTGGCCACGGGTTTTTTGTCCTACTGCGGACCCTACAATCAGCACTTCAGATCCGGTCTCGTGACCTCGTGGATGGAGATCCTCACCAGTCGCACGATTCCCTTCACCAAGGATCTCAACATCATCAACATGCTCGTGGATTCCGCGACCGTTTCGGAGTGGACTCTTCAGGGACTGCCCAATGACGAGCTGTCGGTGCAGAACGCCCTGATCGTCACCAAATCGTCGTCCTATCCGCTTTTAGTGGATCCCCAGAATCAAGGAAAGATGTGGATCAAGCACAAAGAGGGTTGCAACGAGTTGCAGATCACATCGTTGAACCACAAATACTTCAGGTTTGTGCTGACAAGTCGAGCCACGAATTGTATTAAATCTTTTAATTTTTAATTTATTAATTTGCTAATTAATTTGAAATTTTTAATAATTCATTGCCAGAAAAATAATGATCAGCAGTTTTTTTTTATTCGGGTATTGTGAACGAAAATACCATTTTTTTTCCTCAGATCTCACCTTGAAGACAGTCTGTCTCTGGGTCGACCACTGCTGATCGAGGACGTCGCCGAGGAGCTCGACCCCGTGATCGACAATGTCTTGGAAAAAAACTTCATCAAGTCCGGTTCCATCGAGAAGGTCATCGTGGGCGACAAGGAGTGCGACGTGATGCCGGGTTTCATGCTGTACATCACGACGAAGCTGCCGAATCCCGCGTACAGCCCGGAAATATCGGCGAAGACGTCGATAATTGACTTCACGGTTACCATGCAGGGACTGGAGGATCAACTTCTGGGTCGTGTGATTCTGATGGAAAAATCGGATCTCGAGGCGGAGCGAGTTGCTCTGTTCGAGTCGGTGATGACGAATCAGCGATCGATGAAGGAATTGGAGAGCACATTGTTGCACCGTTTGACCTCGTCGGAAGGTTCGCTGGTCGACGACGAGGCACTGATAAGCGTCCTCAGGGAGACGAAGTCGACGGCTGAGTCGGTAAACGAGAAATTACAGGTCTCTGCACTGACAGAGAAGAAGATAACGATTGCCAGGTGCGGCGATTTTTTATTTATCGTCAACGTCCCAATTTTTATTTTTATTTTAATTTTTGTTCTTATTTTTATTTTTGTTTTGATTTTTATTCGCTATTTTATTTGTTAATTTTTTCCCTATTTTCAGGGAAGAATTCCGAGCTGTCGCTGGTCGTGGATCAATTCTCTATTTCCTCATCGTCGAGATGAGCAATGTGAACGCGATGTACCAGAACTCGTTGAAGCAGTTCCTCACGATATTCGACAATTCCATCACCAAGTCGACGAAGAGCAACGTCACCAGCGAGCGCATCGACATCATCCTCAATCACCTGACGTACGAGGTCTGGGGCTTCACTCTGAGAAGCCTGTACGAGAGGCACAAGTCACTGTTCACGCTGATGCTCGCCATGAAGATTGACTGTCATCGCGGGACAATTTCGCACGCCGAGTTCATGGCCTTCATCAAGGGCGGAGCCTCGCTGGATCTCAACGCCGTCGCGCCGAAGCCCTTCAGATGGATTCTCGATATAACGTGGCTCAATCTCGTGGAGATTAGCAAACTTGAGGTATTTTCAGGTGGATCTTGAATATTCACCTCGTTTTTAACCCTCCTAAGAGGCATTCCATTGACACTCTAAAGATGTTACAAAAAAATTCTGAACATTTTTTGAGACAACTCAAAATTGGGGTGGGTCGCTTTACATGGAATGCCTCATAATCATTCTGCATTAAAAAAAAACTCAAATAATCACAGTAATAATAATTTATACTTTTTTTTCAAATGAATAAAAAAAATCTTACAGGTATTTTCGGAAGTCCTGACGAAAATTGAGTTCAGCGAGCGCGAGTGGAGAATCTGGTACGAGAAGGAAAAACCGGAGGAGGAGGAACTGCCCTGCGGATACCAGAAGAGCCTGGACGTGTTCAGGAAGCTTCTGCTCATCAGATCGTGGAGTCCTGATCGGACATTGTCGCAGGCGAAGAAGTACATCGTCGAGTCTCTTGGCCGGGAATACGGCGAGGCGAAGATCCTGGATCTCGAGGCCACGTGGCTGGAGTCGGAACCGCGGACCCCGCTCATCTGCATTCTGTCGATTGGCTCGGATCCCAGTCCGCAGATCACAGCACTGGCGAAGCAGAAGACGACTCGTGAGTCGTCTTCAAATATGTCTTTTTTTCGCAGGTGATTTTGGCTGATCAATTTTTTTTTGCAGAATTAAAGTCAGTGTCGATGGGTCAAGGTCAAGAATTTCACGCGCGACGAATGATCGCCGACGCGATGAACGCAGGTTGCTGGGTTCTTTTGCAAAACATTCACCTGTCGTTGCCCTTTTGCACCGAGGCGATGGACGCGCTGGTCGAGACTGACAATATTCACGAGTCCTTCAGACTGTGGATGACGACGGAAGTGCATCCACAATTTCCAATAGGATTGTTGCAGGTTTGTAGCTAACTAAAAAAAAAAAAAGTTGCGAAGTAGAACCTTCCTCTTTAATTTCTATTTTTCACAAAGCCATCTCTATGATAAAGCAGATTTATTAATTTTGGCTTCCTCTTAGTGGAAGCTTAGTGAAAAATAGAAATTAATGAGGAAGCAATGTGCAAGGTTCTACTTTGCAACTTTTTTGTAGAAGCTCCAGCAAAAATCGACATGTAAAAAAAATCAAAACAGCGTAAAACCCGAACCACTTTACCGATCATGTCAGAGGACATGATCGGTAAACTGGTTCGGGTAATCGGCAAAAATCAGGGAAAAATAATAACGTCACGTTAATAATAATAATACAATTGCAGATGGCAATAAAGTTTACGAACGAGCCACCACAGGGAATTCGAGCGAGCCTGAAGCGAACGTATCAGGGTGTCACCCAGGACGCCCTGGATTACAGCACCCAATCGCAGTGGCCTCCTCTGCTGTACGCCGTCGCTTTTCTGCACACCGTCGTTCAGGAGAGGCGAAAATTCGGACCCCTGGGATGGAACGTGCCCTACGAATTTAATCAAGCCGACTTCGCGGCATCGGTGCAATTTATACAAAATCATCTGGACGACATGGATCCAAAGAAAGGCGTATCATGGCCAACGGTTTGCTACATGCTTGGAGAGGTAAATGGAGAAAAACGTGAAAAACAATTTTTCACAATTTTTCACTTTTTCCGAATTTTGTCATTTCACTAAAATCAATGTAATTTTTCTTTGAATAAATGGAATCGGGGTTTTCTTTTTGCATTCGAAAGAAAACTCTTTAACGAAGAGAATGCTGCAAGACGTAACGCGATATCTCGATTTTTCAATTTTTCGCAGAATTTTAAAGTTGACCCTTAAAAATCGAAAATTTGTTGAAAAAAAACGCGAAAAAATTGATGTTTTTCTCTGCAAATATAATAACATTAGTTGCGCGACTAAATGGCAGGTCCAATACGGCGGCAGAGTGACGGACGACTTCGACAAGCGGCTTCTGACGACATTCACCCACGTCTGGTTCTGTGATGTGCTGCTGCGTCCGGGTTTCGAATTTTATCGCGGCTACAAGGTGCCGCAGACGCGAAACGTTCAGGGATACGTCGACTACATCAACGGTCTGCCGGCAAACGACACACCCGAGGTCTTCGGGCTTCACTCGAACGCCGATATCACTTATCAGATAAACACGGCCAAAGGTATATTGGACACGATCCTCAACGTCCAGCCGAAGGAGGGAAGCGCGCAAGGCGGCGAAACGAGGGAAAGCGTCGTGTACAGATTAGCCGACGACATGCTGGCCAAATTGCCGGAACAATACAACGCGTTCGAAGTTCGCGACGCTCTGCAGAGAATGGGAGCCTTGCTGCCTATGAATATTTTCCTGAGACAGGAAATAGATAGGCAAGAATTTTCATTAATTAAAATCTTTTTTTTTTCCTATCGTTTGTGCCTCTCCTAACGAATTAAAATCTAATTAGTTTCATTTATCAATTAATTTTTCCCTTTAATAGAGGCTGAAAGTTTCAGATTTTTTTTACTAAATCAAAATATAATGATTGCCATGAGCCTTGACTGTAAATCGAATTGTGCCTCTCCTAACGAATTAAAATCTAATTTGTTGTTTCATTTATCAATTAATTTTTCCCTTTAATACAGGCTGAAAGTTTCAGATTTTTTTTTTACTAAATAAAAATTTTTTTTTACTAAATAAAAAAATAATGAGTACCATGAGCCTTGACTTTAAATCGAATTGATTGAAAATTCTATATCTTCCCAGGATCACTCGGGTCATTGGCGAAGTTCACTCGACTCTGACAGACCTGAAACTCGCGATCGACGGAACGATCGTAATGAGTCAGGGACTCAGAAAGTCCCTGGACGCTATGTACGACGCTCGTATACCGAACACGTGGCTGAAGATATCCTGGGAATCGGCAACCCTTGGGTTCTGGTACACGGAACTTTTGGAGCGTGACGCGCAGTTCCGACAGTGGTGCAACAACGGAAGACCGAATGTTTTTTGGATGACCGGATTTTTCAATCCGCAAGGATTCTTGACTGCTATGAGACAGGTACGTCAAATTAATTACAACTTATTACAAATCTATACCTGTTACGGTAGACGTACCGTTTTTAGCCACCTTCGTGCCAATTGTGGCCATAACATTCAAACGAATAAAACATAATATTTAATCGCACATAAAAAAGCATCCAGTCGACCATTCAGTGAATTAATATGAATTTTTTCGAAAAATCAACATTTAGTTACCCGAAAAAAATACTTTGAAGAATAAAATAATAAAAATGGCCACAATCGGTACAGTGGCCACTAACGGTACATCTACCGTATTAGTAAAAAAAAAAAAAAAATTAAATGCTTAAAAACGCGATGCAGGAAGTGACCCGAGCTCACAAGGGTTGGGCCCTCGACTCGGTGGTCCTGCAGAATCTAATCACTCGCCACAACAAAGAGGACATCAAGGAACAAGTCCAGGAAGGCGTCTACGTCCACGGCCTCTTTCTCGAGGGCGCCTCCCTCGATCGTAAATCCGCCAAACTCGTCGAGAGCAAACCCAAAGTCCTCTACGAGCAGATGCCCGTGATCTACATCTACGCGATAAACACGACCGCGGGAAAAGATCCGAAGCTGTACGAGTGTCCGATATACCGAAAACCGCAAAGAACGGATCAGAAGTACGTCGGCTCGATTGACTTCGAGACCGATCACAATCCTCGTCACTGGACGCTTCGAGGCGTCGCCCTCCTTTGCGACATTAAATAAACCGTTTTGTCTCTTTACAAACATTTTTTGTTTTATTTACATACACGACTCGTGAAATTGATGCACGACGACTCCTTCGTATTTACAATCGCGAAATACTTTCGGTCACGATTAGAGATTGCTGTTGCAATTATTTGAACATGACTTGAACATGGATTTGTTCTTTCGTTAGGTGCAGAAATAGACAAAGACTCAAACGTAACTTCCTGAGAAACAGACGCAAGATTTACAGTTCAACGAAAAAAATCATAAATTAATACGACACGCGGAGCACAACTTTGATCAGTTTTTTTTCATTTACTTCGCTTTCATTGATTCTGTTCAACAAGGCGATCGCGACCGTTGGTCCTGATGCGGCGTCGATCGACTTTTGTCGTAAACCTCCTGATAAACGAGCTGCTGCATCTGCATTCGCAGGAGCATCCGTCGCTCGGCCGGCAGGCTCCTTATGTGCGGTAACAGACTCATGAAGAAGTAGTAATTGTCGTCGAAACGATTTCCCTCGAGAGGATCGACGGCGTGTTGACCAGCGACGATCGAACAATTCTCCGCCGCCGACTCGGCCGCCATGAGAACCTCCTCGGTCGACATGCTTCCCAGCATCGAACCCTCGTCCACGAGATTGCTCATCTCCTCGGCGATGTTCCCGAACTCGTCGACGTTCTCTTCGTAGTTGTCGTGCGGCTCCAGCTTCACCGGACACGAGATGACTATTTGATTCTTGCTGCTATTACTATTACTACTGACATTGTTGTTGCTATTGTTGCTGGCGACGTTTTCGGTGCCGTTATAAGAGCTAACGTTATTATTAGTGTTGTTATTACTGCTACTTTTAAAACTAAGGATGTTCGGGCGATGCTGATTCGTGTTCGTCGCGGCGGCGAGATCTTCCTTGACGGAAACGACGCTCAGCGCGTCCACGGGGCACGATTTTCGCAGCAAACTCTTCTGGACAGCCGGCGAATTCCGACGAGTCACGAGCTTGAGATGCAAATTCGTCGCGGCGCCGATTCGACTGCTCGCGCGTCGCTGTTCCTTGGTTCGCGGGCTCGCGACGAAGGTGGCGGTGGCGCTGGCGTTCGCCGCGGGCGCTCCGGCGGCGGTTATCGGAATCTCACGGCGTGTCTTCGGATTCAGAAGCGCAGCGACGTCGCCAATGGTTTCCGAGGCGTCCGTCCCGGCGCAGCTGCTGTCCTCGCTCGCCGCCGCGCTCGACGCGTCGTCCCGCGAATTAGCGTTGCGCTCCCAGATCGGCGGCCGTGGCAACATCTGCTCCTTCAGGAACTGCAGGGTCTTGAAGTGGATCCACGCCGGACGATTCGGCGTGTATTTCGACTTACGGTAGACCTGCTCCTTCTTTATCTCCGCGCGAAACGTGTCTCGCAGTCCCTTCCACTTTGTCTTCAGAACTTGTTCTGTAAGCATCGAGCATTTTTTTTGTTTGTTATTTTCTGAAAATTTCGCGAGATTGCAAAAAACATCAATTTGCGGACAAAACTATTATTATTTTATTATTTATTTAACGGATTTCTCCTTAATATATGTGGTTACGTTATATAAATAAAAAACACGAGATAAGAATAATTCTTAATAAATATGATACAAAATGTCTTAATTTTTTCGAATTAGCCAGAGACCTGTTTTTTTTAATTCGTTTATTAAAAATTTTTTTTTTTTGCAAACAAGTTATTATTATTATTGTTATTGTTGTTATAATTGTTGTTGTTGTTGTTATTGTTATTATTACTACAACGAAAGGTTTTTGTAACTGATATGGCGCCCAAAAAGGCGGCTGCATTTGCGCGCCATTTCCGTATCAGCCATGCGACAATCGAAACACGCGAGTAGCGAAGGAAAGCAAAAACTTACTCGGAAGCTTGAAAAGCGTCGCAATCTCCATCCAAATGCGATTGGTCACTTCTCGGTTGTGGTAGGAAATGTGTCGCTGATTCCAGAGCGCCGGTCGCTTGTGAACCTCGGTTATCAAACGTTTCGCGTCCATCTTTGGCTCGTCCCGCATATCGTTCTTGCCGATCGTGATTGCGACGACGAAACGTGCTATGATATTGTTCGAATGTGCCTCGGAGTTATTTCTTCGTGGCTCGAATTCGCGTTGCCTGCGCAGCCCGGGACGATTAATCGAATCACAGGCGAATCACGAGCGAACGACGACGAGCGCGGCCGGAGCGTCGCGATCAGTACACGCGCGACGACGCTTCTACTGTGTTGTAAAACGCGATCGATTCGCCGTTCGCTCTCGACGCCGCAGCTGACTCGCTCGTTCGCTCCGGCCATTCGCTCGCTAGTAGCGCTAGCTGCTCCGTTAGCGGCGAAACGACGCATTGCGCCCGCGCCCGCGAACGCGCTTTCGCTTCGCCACGTGAAAAATGCGGGAGGTCAAGTGACCGGTAATTTCCTGTATTTTATCGAAAAAATAAACACGCGAGCTGACAGCGGTCGGTAAGTTATCGGTCGAATAGCGCGATAAGAGCAATCGCTGAAGGATTCCCTGCGTTATCTGGAATAGCACGATCCCCAAATATAAAAAAGGCTCGGTCGGTAACAAAAATTGTACCGCGTCGATAAGAAGAATCGATCCGAGGCAAAAAATAATAATCGAAAAGTATCGACGCGTAGAATCGATATCTCGAAATATCGCCGAGAATTGTTGTTGTTAACCTACTGAAATTTTCGCGTCTGCTACACGCGTCAAAACAACAGAAGCAACGCACGTGCGACCCGAGCATGGAAGGTTTTACGCTGCTCGGCCAGGGCGCCGAAGCTCGGCTATACACGGGAACTTACTTGGGAAAATCGGCGTTGCTCAAGGAAAGATTCAAGAAGGAATATAGACACCCGGAGCTGGACGCTCGTCTGACGAAGGAACGGATAAGAGCGGAGGCGCGCGCTATTGTCAGAGCAAAAGCGGCCGGTTCGTACTTGTGAAGGGTAGAAGTACCGTTTTATGGCCACCTTGGGGCCGATTGTGGCCATCTCATTCAAAGGAATAAAATCAAACATTTAATCACCTTAAAAATACCGAATAAGTCATTCAATAATTTTATATGAATTTGTTTGAAAAATCAACATGCAATTATGGAAAAAAAAGTATTTGGAGAATTAAACAATAGAAATGGCCACAATCCAATCGAAGGAACGGATAAGAGCAAAGGCGTGCGCTATTGTCCGAGCCAAAGCGGCTGGTTCATACTTTTGTAGGGTAGAAGTACCGTTTTATGGCCACCTTAGGGCCGATTGTGGCCATCTCATTTAAAGGAATTAAATAAAACATTTAATCACCTTAAAAATACCGAATAAGTTATTCGGCAATTTTATATGAATTTGCTCGACAAATCAACGTGCAATTGTGGAAAAAAAAGTATTTGGGAAATAAAACAATAGAAATGGTCACAATCGGTACATCTGTGATACATAGCAAAACATAAGAATATTCAATGGTACCCACTGACAACAAATGTAACTGAAAATTGTACAGGGGTCGCAACCCCGGTGCTGTATCTTGTTGACTTTGACAGACGCACCATTATCATGGAGTACATACACGACGCTCAGACCCTGAAGAGCTTAATAGATGAACATACCGTCCACGAAGAAAATTATTCATGGGTCGATAAGTTGGCCGTAGCCTTGGGACAAATCCTGGCTAAGCTGCATTCGAAAAATATTATTCACGGAGATCTCACCACCTCAAACGTTCTGATTCGCAAACAGTGCTCCAAACAAGACGTACATAATGACAATCTTCTACCAGGTGCAATTATTTGTAGGCCTATCATTTTTTTACTTGGATTTTGGGACGAAGAAGACATTACATCCTTTTCAATTTTGCAGATATAACGGCAGCTTTGCTTGTTCTTATCGACTTTGGATTGGCGCGCGTCGAATCGACGACGGAAGACAAAGCCGTGGATCTCTACGTTCTCGAGAGATCTTTGCTCAGTTCGCACTCGCAATTCCCGGAGCTCTTTCCGGCGATTCTCTCGAATTACGTCGAGAATATCAGGGATAAGAGACAGAAGCGGGAGATTGTCTCGAAGTACGAGGAGGTTCGAGCTCGCGGTCGCAAACGTCTCATGATCGGTTGAACCGATCTATCGAAATGTACAAAAATTCGACCCAAACGCATCGACATTAAACTTTGTTTTGTATTCCATTTTTTTGTTCACAATGCGTCACTCTCTGTCGACTTTCTTCACTCTTTTCAGTCGATAGTCGAATCGCCGATTCGGAAATTGCGTAAAAATTTGATGCCCTTCGGTCAATCGAAATGAAGGCCAGAGTAAATTATGATCCACGTTACCTGTTTAACAAAAAAAAAAAAAAAAATACATTAATGACGAAAATTGAAAAATTAGATGATGTTCAAGCATCATTTTACGGGTAGCCAAAAAATGGTGGAAAACTTACCAAAAAACCTGCAAACGAAGTCATGAAACCTTCCTTTGTGAGCTCCCAAGCTCCGCCGAATTCCTCCTCGTCCACCTGCTGGTAATTACTCAGGTAGAGATACGTCACTCCGGCGTTAACCAGGACAAATCTGGAGTCGAAAAGAAACAAACGCATTATGTTTTGGGTAAAGTGTTTGTAAGTAGTGAATATTCTGGATAATTTTTCCGCCACGAATCTCAGTGGAGTCGAGATAAATTGACTCACAGTAACAAGGCTGGAAATCCTTTGAGCGGTACGAGTCCCCACGCGATGCCAACTATGATTCCGATAGCCTGGCGACCCCAATAAATAACATCCAGAAATTCCTCCTGTCAATTTGATAAATATATACAGTAATCAATGAGTGAAAATCAGCGAGACACAAATTTGTAACCAGCGTTGTAAATCACTATTAATTCATTATTTTCTTAATGCATTACATTTGTCTTCAATTTTTTTTACTACTTCTACAAATATTAAAGCAAAAATTAGTTTCTTTTTTCTAGCTATTCAAAAGTGAAATCTTTATTTTATAATTACTATACATTATTATTATGAAACCATAATTACGAAACATTTTACTGTAAATTGTATCTCATGAATTAATGGCGATTTACAATTCTGTAACCGAACCCAGATTTTCTAATTCAATGCTTCGAGGTTATGTTTACCTTGTCCGGCCACTCGGAATTTGCGGTAATCGCTCTCGTCCAGACGCTCTGTTCGCATTTTCCGCTGCCGTTAGCCGTGGCTTTGTCCGATTTTACTCGCGACATTTTTGCTGTGTGAAATATTACTACGTGGAAAAAAAAAATGTCGAAACTAATTGATCCACCGTTGCACCGTGTCACTGCGATCCAGTGGCGGTGTCGTGGATGTCCAGCGAAATCAGCTGGAGTGCGGCGATTTTTCGTGTGACGTGGTGCACTTAGAAATTATTTTCCCCCACCAGGATCGTCCCCGTAACTGAATCCAGGAACGAAGTTGGAATTGAACCACTTCCCCACCCGACCAGAGGGTCGTCTGTGATTGGCCGACGCAACCCAAAGAATTTAGGAACATCGCGGAACTTTGGTCCAATTCCAGACTCCAATGATTTTTTTACTGAATTCTTTTTT
Source organism: Itoplectis maculator (assembly GCA_964034905.1). NCBI lineage: Eukaryota > Metazoa > Arthropoda > Insecta > Hymenoptera > Ichneumonidae > Itoplectis > Itoplectis maculator. The sequence goes on from OZ035869.1 coordinate 3,499,353, forward strand.
AATATCACTCAAATTGATCGTTTTTTGGTTTTCGTGTTTATATTGTACGCGAAACGATGTCGTAGTTTATACAGCAGTTAAGGGCATACAACTTATTTTCTCGATTGTAATTAATGCGCATTACATGTAGTGGATTTTTTTTTTCCGTTTTTACGTTATATCGCAGTATGTTGCTCCAACTTTGGGAAATTAGACGTAAATTTCTCGTGATGTTTTTTTTTCAGTTTTTCTTTTTCTTCTTTTATACGAATACTGCTATAAAAGATCGACAGTGATCGAAACCCGAGATATTTGATATATATACAATGGCACGACAATGCGACGGCGGCGGCGGATGAGGCGACGATAGCGAAACGTTTCAATTCCAAGTTCCATTCGAGACACATTGCCGGGCTTGTTTTTTTTTTTGCAACTGACAAACAATAATGACGCTCGTGCGATGATGTGGAATGAAGAAACGCTGCAAAATGTGTTTCGCATCGTACATGAACCAAAACTGTGGCCTGGCGCCCAACGAGCCTTTGGAGTTTAAGGGCATGCGAAAGCCCGACTGCGGTAATAAAAACTCTAATAAACGATTTTTATACATATTCGCATTTACAGCTAAACGATTTTTTTCGATTAGTTATAAATGAAAATATGCGTAAAAATCGTACATTACAGTTTTTGATACCGACTGGGCTCGGCGTGGATGTTTCGCATGCCCTTAAAGCATTCGCAGTCAACACGGATTGGCCTATCGTTGCTGACTAGGGATTAAGCAGCCCAACGATTAAAACTATCAAAAAATTACGATCGGTGCCTTGTGCAGTACACGCGGTAGATAAATACAAAACAATAAAAAATTAGGGTTTGGCACAATGATCTATCCGCCATTTGAATCCCGAGAAACGCAGCGACGGGCGGAGCACGTATTCGATAATATCAATAGATATGCGGAAGAGTGTAAAATCATTAAAATAATATCGAGAGACTGACTCGTCTCTATTCGTCTATGATCTAAAAACAGCGCTGCACGCGCATTGTTGCCTACTTAAAAATGAAACCTACGCCGACTTACAAAAAATTCCGGTGAAATTTTATAAAATATTCGACATTGGCCAATTGCGATAACAAGTAGCGTGGTTATACTCTCGGGCTTGAGTGCGTGCGGACGGCTGATGTCGTTTACATAGCATTCCGTCTCGTCTGACCGTTTCTCTCTGTCGATACAGCCGTTTTTTTTTTTCTTTCTTTCACTCGATCCTCTCGGATCTATCCACGACCTTTCGGTATCACGCGAAGGCAAAATCAGTGGATTTTTTTTAATCAGAGTTTTCAACGCTAAGATTAGCAGCGAGTGCCTTGTATACGGAATGTCAACATCATTCCACGGACTCTGACCTCGTCGTCTCGTCAAACTGACGAGAGTAAAAACCATTTGTGTTTCCTCGTCTGTCCCTTATCCCTAATACTAAATAAGTGGTATGTAAGATAGACGGTAGATGCGTAAAGAGAAAGAGAGATAGAGCAATGTCGCGCCCCCATCTTTTTTCGCCACAGCGAACAAACGTTATTATGGCACAAATGCGAAATTACTATGTGGAATGTTATGTGTTTCTTACTACTGTCGTTATTATTATTATCAATATCATTAATATTATCGGTATTATTAATAGTATTAATATCGTCATTGTTATTATTATTTTCGTCTACGCGTTTTTGTCCTTGGTTTATCCCGTAGAAAACACTAAATTTCTTCAAACCGCACTACGGTTGTCGTCAAGGGTCCTTAGCTGCTGCTTAGCTGCTGCTGTTGCGGCTGCGGCTGGAAAACAATCAGACGTCGACGACGTCGTTGTCGTAGTTGAAGTTGGAGTCACGTAAGATCGAGGTTCGCCGGAGTTTGAAGCTCAAGCGTCTCTCATCATCCAGTTTCGGCGCTTCCGTTGCCTGCAAAGCCATTAAACAACGTTTTTTTAATTGTGTATTTATGGCTTCTCATTATTCTCGTTATTTGTCTCCACGTCAGCAGCGACCGCGGCGGCAGCTGCGAGTGACAGTTTTAAAGCGCGGAAAGTAGAGGACTCAGGATTGGTACAAAACTTCGAACAAAAGACACAACTTAAAAAAAAAGCGAAAAAAATACCTTAACTGCGATAGGATCGACGGAACGATGAAGCACTGATCTCCATGCGACGGGTACGGAATTTTCTAAAAACGACAAGTTAGTTGCGGCAAATCGCGTGCAAAGCCATCGGTAACGGTAACGCAACTCGTTGCTCGACTCGTGGGTAAAGAATAAAAATAATCAACCAATTTTAGCATTTTTTTTGTCAAAACGAAATAAATAAATGAAAACTCGAGCGAAATTCTTGTAATTGCGCACCTGGTGGTTTTCTGTCGATGGCGCTATTAGTGCCAGTTGTTTTTCCTCTGTCCTTGCTGAGACTCGCGGCGAGCTCGCGCACAGATCGCTTCTCCACGCTGCTGCAGTTGCTCAACGAGCTGGAGGTGCTGCTGCCGGACAGAGTCGGCGGCAGGGAGGCCGGTCCGCTGACGCCGCTGTCGGTCGACTCGTCGAGCGCGTCCCCGGAATCCGGGGTGTTGCCCGCCGAGGTGTTCGGACTCGAGCCGTCGCTCAGCAGATTGTTGAACTCGCCGGATTTTCGATCGGCCGTCATGCTCCACGGTCGCGGCTTCGGCGCGGTCGCCGGCGGCGGCCCCGCGAGTTTCCCGCATCCGCCGTTGTTGTCTGTAAATTGTCTTTTTGTTAATATTTCTTTCTATTTACTTTGCTTTCCTATGTACCGTTGTTATTCTCTTACAATTGCTTCGCATTTTTTTGTATCGCTTATCTTGCAGTGTATTCGCTAGAGTATCGACTTTTAACCTATACCATCGTTCTCAAGTCGCATATTCTACCCCTGAAAACACCGGTTACAACCCTTATTTAGTTAATTTTGAAAAAATAAATTTGTTGGCCGAACAGTTTGTCAGAAATCGTAGATCTGGCCGCCGGGCCGAAAACCGCTCAAATCGGGGTCACGAAATTTATTTTTTCAAAATATCGACTTTTAACCTATACCATCGTTCTCAAGTCGCATATTCTACCCCTAAAAACACTGGTTACAATCCCTTTTTTAGTTGATTTTGAAAAAAAAAAATTTTTGGCCGAACAGTTTGTCAGAAATCGTAGATCTGGCCGCCGAGCCGAAAACCGCCCAAATCGGGGTCACGAAATTTATTTTTTCAAAATATCGTCTTTTAACCTATACCATCGTTCTCAAGTCGCATATTCTACCCCTGAAAACACTGGTTACAACCCTTTTTTAGTTGATTTGAAAAAAAAAAAATTTTTGGCCGAACAGTTTGTCAGAAATCGTAGATCTGGCCGCCGGGCCGAAAAACGCCCAAATCGGGGTCACGAAATTTATTTTTTCAAAATATCGTCTTTTAACCTATACCATCGTTCTCAAGTCGCATATTCTACCCCTGAAAACACCGGTTACAACCTTTTTTTAGTTGATCTTAAAAAAAAAAAATTGTTGGCCGAACAGTTTGTCAGAAATCGTAGATCTGGCCGCCGAGCCGAAAACCGCTCAAATCGGGGTCACGAAATTTATTTTTTCAAAATATCGCCTCATGAACTTTTTAAAAGAGGGACTCTAGTCCTTAGGGAAATTATATTCCAGGACCATATAATAATAACTCTAACTCTTTCACGATAAAGAACAATTCGTGAAACATTCGTCGAAAACATTTCGCGAAATTTCGAAACTCACTTTTACTCGCCGTGCCGTTGTTGTGCTGCTTCGAGGTCTGATCGCCGCCGAAAACGGAAGAATTCACCTTGACCGGCGTCTTCGAGCCGACGTTCGTCTGCGTCGGACTGCGCAGATCGAAAGCTGCCGATCGCAGCTTTATGGAATTGTGCGCGGGCGCGACGACCGGCTCGGCGTCGCGAGAGGAAAGACTCTCCGGGCTGGAAGTTTGCGTCGACTGCAGTCGATCAGCCGCCGCGACGTTCGCGCCACTTTCTTCGCAAGCGGCGGCGGCGGCGGCTGCTGCTGCGGATTCCCTCGCGGCGGCTCTCGAAGCTCCTAGGGCCGATCCGACGATCGGCAGCGTCGCGCGTTTTCTCATGGAGTCGCTGTTCTCGCCGTTCTGACCGCCGTCCGTCGTGTTTCGTCGCGCCAACGGCGACGTCGTGAGCGGCGTGTCGCCCTGCGAGCGTCGCCCGACGAGCGGCGAGAATTTCTCGAGATTGTCGGTCGATCGCGAGCGCGGCGCCGGCTCGAGGAGAGTCTTCAGCATCGGCGAATTACATCCGTGCTTCTTGTCGGACTCGGGCGGAACGCTGCGGTGACTTATCAGCGACAAATTCGGGCTTCCGTCCGTGGGAAACGTGTGAAGCGAGCTGAAAGGGAAGGACAAAATGAATCGTTAGAACTTCGCTTTGAAAAATTACTCGCGATTTTTTTTCAGCTGCTCGGATTTTATTTTCCAGAGTCGCTGCCTCACCTGTCGTCGCTCGTCGGCGATATAAGCGGCGTGGTCGGCGTCGTGGGTCGGAAAAACACGTCCAGTCCCTCGCCGAGAGTGATTCCGTCGACTGGCAAATGATCGGCCCTCAGCATCGGCCTCGTCGGCGCTCGCGTCTTCGCCCGACGGGGTCGCGACTTCACCAGGTGCTGCAACTGCTGTCCAACGGTGTTCGGCAGCTCCGACACGGAGTCGAGCGATTCCGTGAGCGAGTGCTCGTTCTCTGATATAGCTGACAACAATAATCGTACGTTAACATCGTTCATTCTACTCTGGATTATTATCCTCGAAATATCGTTTTTTTTCTTACCTTCCGCCTGGTTTTTCGGTAACGAAGGCAGCAGATCCGGAATATCGTCGGCGGAAAGTCCCTCGACCGAATCGACCACAGACTTTGGTCTCAATTTCCTGCCGTGCAGACTCTTACGCTTGTTCGACAAATGTGGCGTCGCCTATCCGAACCCAACCGCACCGAAAAAGTACACGCAATTAATTACCAACAATTCGACGATTACCGACGATAGCCAACGTTGCGGCTGATAAACGCACTCTTATTGTGTTTCTCACGAGGCAAAGAATCGCCCGAGAATTGTACTTACGAGATTCAAGTAATCCAGTTTCTGGATAGACATGCAAACAGGTAACGGACGTGGAATAAAGCTTGTTTTTTTTGTTATTGGCATTAGTAACATTATTTCCAGATAAGGGAAAAAGCATTGTTATCCCTGAGCATAGGGAAAAAGGCGACGTGAAAAGTGGAAAGCCAGGAAGGTCGATAGTTACCATAGGCGATTGATGATCGATTCGCTGCCCGAGACTCGAAGTCGCGAGCAGCAAATGCGTCGACGGCTGACGCGAATCGTCCTCGGAAACCAAACTGGACGCTGTGCGTGTCGATGTTGTCATTACTGCGCTTCCGGCCGAGGGATCGTTGACGCCGGCCAACACGCCGATCACGCTGCCGCTGCTCATCGAACCGACGCTCGGTCGCAACACGTCGGGCGTGCTGCTTCTCGTTCGATTGTCCGTGTCGCCGATAAGAGTCTTGTAGCTACGCGAGAGCGATTCTATGACCTCGTCCGTTATTCGATCGGAAACGTGCGCGGCGACGACCAAATTGAGCTCGTTCACACGATTGACAATGTCCGTTCCTGCCTGTTCGACGATCGCGCTGTTGATAAATTCCGTGCTCATCTGATTCTTCTCCTTGCACGCATTACGGAGATCGTGCTGAACCGATATCGGCTCGCTCTCGTCGCCCCGGACGACCGTTTGCGAAAGCACCGTCGGGCAATGATCGTTGGCGCACTTCAGCATCGCGTCCAGCGAATCCTCCAAATAACAGGAGACGACTTTGTGCACCTGCTCGGCCATGTCGCGAAGCTTCGCCTCGATGGGGTTGTTCTCGTCCCTCCTTTGTAGTACCTGGGAAAAATTCAGAGACGCGCGTCGATTAGACAAACCAGAAAGACCGAACATTTTGTGAGCCGAACCTATACAACAAGCTTAGTTCCTCGAATTAATCGGTGGGGCAGATACACCGTTTGTGGCCACAAAGGATACTGCGATGACCAAAAACGGTACTTCTATCCCATGCGAATGAATCCCCTGATATTTATAGCATTTTCAGCCTACCTCGTTCGATTTTCCGTGGAAATCTCCTACAATTTAAGTTACAATACCGTTTCTCGACCTTATTGTTAAACACTTAAATGCCAAACAATCACGCGTGCGAAACTCACCATATTTCAAATATTGTAAAAAGGGTTCGTCTCGTGAATAATAAATAAATAAATAAATACCTCGTGCAACCTTGGCAGAAGCTGCTTGGAATTATCGGCGTCCTGTATGAGGCCAGTAGCGTAATTGATGTCGTTGTTGGCGTCGCAACTCTCGGCGGCCAAGGCCTTTATCGTGTCCTGAGTCTGCACGACCAGCCTGTCGACGACCTGCTGCGTCGAGCTCAGCAGGAAACCCTGCTGAAGCCTGAACGCCTGACCGTGGCTGTACTTGCACGGCGTGACGTTTCGTTGCAACAGTTCCTGAATTTTTTTCGCCAGATGCTCGGTTCTCTCGGCGGAGGCCTTCATGCACGGCTGCATGTCGTAGACCGGGAATGGCATGTGACGGACGCTGTAATTCCTATTGTTGGGTCAGACAATCGTTGATTAGCGATTTCGAGATCAGAGACGAATATTTTTATTTACACGTCTTTGAATCGATAACTTACTTCTCAAGTGCGTGAACAATGTCGGCGTAACCCGAGAGAGTTATATTATTCCTATCGTAGATAATCGTTTTCAGATGATTGTTTATCTGCAGCGCCTTGGCGAGAAGCCGAGCGCCGGGATCGCCGATCTGATTGCCGGTTATGTCCAACGTGTGAAGACAACCGTTGCTCCCGAGGGCATTGATCAGGCTGTACAGGTCGGACTTAAGCCGCGAATCCGGAAGATACAACGACTGAAGGACGCAATCGTCCTCCTGAATCATCTGCACGAGGGCGTCCATGACAACGGCGATGTGCTTGCCCTTCATGCCGATCGTGTTGCGACCCATGTACAGATGCTTCAGCGACTTGTTCTTACCGATCGCCGTTATCACCTGCGCCAGATCAACGTCCATGTCTGCGGAAAACGTCAAAAGCGATGAAAAAAATTCGAGTTTCCAGGATTGTCAATGTCATTTTGAATATTCAATACTCACTGCTGTCGGAAATGTCGAGAGACGCGATGCAGCGAACACCGTGAATGCACGATTCCAGCACGTGGGCGCCCATGGAGCCCAAATTGTTTCCACTCATGTCGAGCTCGAGGCCGACTGTGCTCTCGTTACACGCGAGGCCCAACAGCAGATGCTTGAGCGCTTCGAGCGGCAATTTACAGTACGAAATATTGAGATACTTGAGAGAGAGCGTGGCCGTGAAGAATTGCTTAAAACTCGGCGGTATTTCTTTGGTCTTCTTGCTTGTGAAGGAATTTCGGGCGACGTTCAAGTGGACTAGATTCGTCGCGCAACCGCGCAACAGAGCACCGAACAACTGCCAATTGTTTCAATCGTTCCAATGATTAAATGTATTTTTTTGTTAATTATTTTTTTCAACGTTTTTTTTTAACGGGGGTGTAACTTACGCATTCCAAGGTCGTGTCCGTGCCGGCGAGGTCGAGATGAGTCAGGCTGTTCGGTTGAGCAAGGAAATTGCACAGGTTCTGCGAATCAAACGAACAGTGGCATTATTTGTCAGTAAATGAATTACATCACAGCATGAATGAAAAAAAAATCAATTAAAAACGTAATAAACACGTAATAATATTTTTTTAAAAACTTACATTTACATCCTCCTTCAGTGTATTCTCCGAAAGATTTAGATACTGCAGGCTGGTCGTCATGCTGCGATTGAGGCCGAGAGCGTGAGCAATCTGGGCGATGCCTTTCCCCGTTAATCCGCATCGCGCCAAATTTAATTTTTGCAGGCCTTTGGGAAGCTTGCCGATCGGACCGCTCAAGAGCGTAACGCCGCCTGTTGATTCAATGAAAAATCGTAACTGGATTAACAACGGCGGCAGCGGAGGCGGAGGGGAAAAAAGAAAACCGTACGTATTTACGTCGATAGGCCTTTTACGAACCTTGCGTCAATTTAGCTATTATTCCACAGAGACTCCCGGCTCCTGAACAACATTTATCAGAACGTGAGCGTTGGACTTATGGCGTCGAGAGATAATAAAAATTTAACAAAGTAGGTAAATCAATCGCGACCCACCCTTATCCTCGATAGTGTTGTTGGAGAGATCGATAGTGTGTAATGTCGTGTTGCTGTTGGATATTAGTGCCAGAGAGAGCTTGTGGGCGAAATCCCTGGCCGCAAAAGAGAGCAACGATTAAACGAGTTGCCGTGAAACGTACAGAGGAGGTACGTATAGAAAAAAAAAACAAACGAGTTACCCCAACTTTCTAAGGTACTCGGACTGTGTTGTACTCGGCGGTAAGTAACTAAGTTACGAAATCTAAGATACGATATCGAAACTGCGATTTATCATCCGTTTACAATGGATGACAATTGCTCGCTAAGTAAATCAATCGTCCGTCGACAATTGCTTCACTTTCGCTCCCTCGTATTTTTTTTCATACGCGGATCGCAGTCGAAACTCACCACTTGACGCCGACGTTGTCGAGATAAATCTCTTGAATCGACAGCGATCGTCGAACAACGTGAAGTATCCTCTCGAGAGACTCGTGACTCAGCTTCAGATGCGACGCCCGGAGTTTCGTGAACCACGTGTTGTACTCCAATGCCGAAATAATCGGTACCAGATCCTTCTGGTCGAGGTGATCGAAGTCACGTAAATTCAATTCTCTCGTGTCGTGCGACAGATAAATCGTGTCGACGTCCTGAAAACAAAGACAAAGTTGAAGCAAACAACGAATATATGTTTATCCGGGTGGTCATTTGATGTTTATGATAGCGAGCCTTACCCACGCGACCTCATCGCGATATTGTACGCAATGCAGGTCACACATGCAAGCGTACTGGGTGGAAAATCCGCCGCACGGCCCTGTGTTTCTCGTGGCTTCGGTGCTTCTCGCGAGCTCGCTGCCTCGTATGCTCTGCAGACGACTCGCCGGAATCACCTCGATCTTTCGTATGATGTAACTGCAAATCGCAGATTACGAGTTCAAGCAATGAGAAAAATCTATGGGATAACAATGCCGAGTATAGCGAGTTTAACTATACAAATCAGTCAAAAGTACCATAATATATTTTCGGCTACATTAATTATCGTTGCGAGAACCATAAAATCGTTAGTGTCCTCTCCGGCAACCATGTCGAATGGCACAATAGACCATAGATTTTTCTGAGTGAGGGGACAAGCGCGAGAAAACGGAATATCGAAGATGAAACGAGTAAACGTATCGCGTACGGTAGGAAAAAAAAAACTTACTTGAGGGGCACAGTCGGAAATATGTTTCGAATTGCGGTGTGCAGAGCTTCTATCATCGCATCCACCTCGGTCGTGTCGGCTCCTCCGCCGCCGCCTCCCGTTCCACCCGTCGTCGTAAAATTGTACGTTCTCTCGCCGACGACGAGACACAGCTGATTCGGTCTTTTCGACTCCACCGATGTTATCTCCAGATAGTGAAAGTGACAATCGATCTGCAACATTCAAAATTTGTGTTACTATACCACTCCAACATTTGCCGAATATTGTGATGTGAAAGTTACTCACCCGGGTCGGCACTTTGGCCGTCAATAGAAAGAGGCGACATGGCGAAAATACCTGCAGAGATTTATTATATATATTTTATGTTAGATATATTCTTTTTATGTTAAACTGTTTGTATTATTATTATTACAGGGTTTTACGAGACCTACCAAAACTCGGTTCTCCTGCTTATCCGGCTTAGTCTCTAGCTTCACCACGTTCTTCAGCAGAATCTTCACATGTTTTCCCAGTAATGCCTTGACCGATTCTGAAACAATTGTAATAACGATAAGAATGGATAGGCAATAATAATTCCTTTGTTTTTTTTCCATCCGATTTGATCGCAACTGCCGATACATTTGTTATCAAAGATTCCAATGAATACTTCAATGCTGCATCTCGAAGCTCATCGACCTGTTTGATTAGATAAAAGTCAGGTGGCAGTTAAGATAGCAACAATCTCCGAGTACACAAAAAGCAACGATTAGCTTCGCCTAACTATACTCAACATTACGGTGCAGCTAATTATCATGTAAATTAAAAAAAACGTCCAATCGAAATTCTTGTTTCTTCTTCTGCAGATTTCCACGATTACTTCAATTATTTCAATTAGCTTGTCAATCAAGTTACTCAATCGCAATATTTTGTCTCTCCTGCAAATGACAG